>JAUNZM010001557.1:0-42074 GCA_033459285.1 Clamator glandarius
GCTCTAGAGGGGTCTGGGCTCTTTTAGAAGGGTCCTGGGGGGCTCTAGAAGGGTCTGGGTGCTTTCAGAAGGGTCCTGGGCGTCACTAGAAGGGTCTGGGTGCTTTTAGAATGGTCCTGGGTGGCTCTGGAAGGGTCTGGGGTCTTTTAGAAGGGTCCTGGGGACCTCTAGAATTGTATGGGTTCTTTGAGAAAGGTCCTGGGTGACTCTAGAAAGGTCTGGGGGCTTTTAGAAGGGTCCTGGGAGGCTCTAGAAGGGTCTGGGGGCTTTTAGAAGGGTCCTGGGGGGCTCTAGAAGGATCTGGGTGCTTTTAGAAGGGTCCTGGGGGCCTCTAGAAGGGTCTGAGGGTTTTTAGAAGGGTCCTGGGGAGCTCTAGAAGAGTCTTTCGGCTTTTAGAAGGGTCCTGGGGGGCTCAGGAAGGGTCTGGGGGCTTTTAGAAGGGTCCTGGGTAGCTCTAGAAGGGTCTGGGTGCTTTTGGAACGGTCCTGGGGGGCTCTAGAATAGTCTGGGGGCTTTTAGATGGGTCCTGGGGGGTTCTAGAAGGGTCTGGGGGCTTTTAGAAGCGTCCTGGGCGTCTCTAGAAGGATTTGGGGGCTTTTAGAAGGGTCTTGGGGGGCTCTAGAAGGGTCTGGGTCTTTTAGAATGGTCCTGGGGACCTCTAGAAGGGTCTGGGGGCTTTTAGAAGGGTCCTGGGAGGCTCTAGAAGGGTCTGGGGGCTTTTAGAAGGGTCCTGGGGGGCTCTAGAAGGATCTGGGGGCTTTTAGAAGGGTCTTGGGGGGCTCTAGAAGGGTCTGGTGGCTTTTAGAAGGGTCCTGGGGGCCTCTAGAAAGGTCTGAGGGTTTTTAGAAGGGTCCTGGGTGGCTCTAGAATAGTTTTTCGGCTTTTAGAAGGGTCCTGGGGGGCTCAAGAAGGGTCTGGGGGCTTTTAAAAGGGTCCTGGGTGGCTCTAGAAGGGTCTGGGGCTTTTAGAAGGGTCCTGGGGGGCTCTAGAAGGGTCTGGGTGCTTCTGGAACGGTCCTGGGGGGCTCTAGAAGACTCTGGGGGCTTTTAGATGAGTCCTGGGCGGGTTCTAGAAGGGTCTGGGGGCTTTTACAAGGGTCCTGGGCGTCACTAGAAGGGTCTGGGGGCTTTGAGAAAGGTCCTGGGGGGCTCTAAATGGGTCTGGGGGCTTTTAGAAGGGTCCTGGGGGGCTCTAGAGGGTTCTGGTGGCTTTTAGAATGGTCCTGGGGGACTCTAGAATGGTCTGGGGGCTTTTAGAAGGGTCCTGGGTGGCTCTAGAAGGGTCTGGGGACTTTTTGAAGGGTCCTGGTGGCTCTAGAGGGTCTGGGGTCTTTTTGAAGGGTCCTGGTGGAATCTAGAAGGGTCTGGGGGCTTTTAGAAGGGTCCTGGGGACCTCTAGAAGGGTCTGGCGGCTTTTAGAAGAGTCCAGGGAGGCTCTAGAAGGGTCTGGGGGCTTTCAGAATGGTCCTGGAGGGCTCTAGAAGGGTCTGGGGGCTCTTAGAAGGGTCCTGGGGGGCTCTAAAAGGGTCTGGGGGCTTTTAGAAGGGTCCTGCGGGGCTCTAGAGGGGTCTGGTGGCTTTTAGAATGGTCCTGGGGGACTCTAGAAGGGTCTGGGGGCTTTTAGAAGGGTCCTGGGTGGCTCTAGAAGGGTCTGGGGGCTTTTAGAAGCGTCCTGGGGTCGTCTAGAAGGGTCTGGGGGCTTTCAGAATGGTCATGGAGGGCTCTAGAAGGGTCTGGGGGCTTTTAGAAGGGTCCTGGGTGGCTCTAGAGGGGTCTGGGTGATTTTAGAAGGATCCTGGGGACCTCTAGAAGGTTCTGGGGGCTTTTAGAAGGGTCCTGGGGGCCTCTAGAAGGGTCTGGGGACATTCAGAAGGGTCCTAGGGAGCTCTAGAAGGGTCTGGGGGCTTTTAGAAGGGTCCTGGGGGTCTCTAGAAAGATCTGGGGGCTTTCAGAAGGGTCTTGGGGGGATCTAGAAGGGTCTGTTGGCTTTTAGAAGGGTCCTGGGGGGCTCTAGAAGGATCTGGGGGCTTTTGGAAAGGTCCTGGGGGACTCTAGAAAGGTCTGGGGGCTTTTAGAAGGGTCCTGGGAGACTCTAGAAGGATCTGGGGGCTTTTAGAAGGTTCCTGGGGGCATCTAGAAGGGTCTGGTGGCTTTTTGAAGAGTCATGGGGGCCTCTAGAAGGTTCTGGGGGCTTTTAGAAGGGTCCTGGGTGGCTCTAGAAGGGTCTGGGGGCTTTTAGAAAGGTCTTGGGGGGCTCTAGAAGGGTCTGGGGGCTTTTAGAAGGGTCCTGGGTGGCTCCAGAATGGTCTGGGGACTTTTAGAAGGGTTCTGGATGGCTCTAGAGGGTCTGGGGTCTTTTAGAAGGGTCCTGGGGTACTCTAGAAGGGTCTGGGGGCTTTTAGAAGGGTCCTGGGGGCCTCTAGAAGGGTCTGGGGACATTCAGAAGAGTCCTAGGGGGCTCTAGAAGGGTCTAGGTGCTTTTAGAAGGGACCTGGGGACCTCTAGAAGTATCTGGGGGCTTTTAGAAGGGTCCTGGGAGGCTCTAGAAGGGTCTGGGGGCTTTCAGAATGGTCCTGGAGGGCTCTAGAAGGGTCTGGGGGCTTTTAGAAGGGTCCTGGGGGGCTCTAGAAGTGTCTGGGTGCTTTTAGAAGGGTCCTGGGAGGCTCTAGAGGGGTCTGGTGGCTTTTAGAAGGGTCCTGGGGGACTCTAGAAGGGTCTGGGGGCTTTTAGAAGGGTCCTGGGGGGCTCTAGAAGGGTCTGGGGGCTTTTTGAGGGGTCCTGGGGTCCTCTAGAAGTGTCTGGGGGCTTTCAGAATGGTCCTGGAGGGCTCTAGAAGGGTCTGGGGGCTTTTAGAAGGGTCCTGGGTGGCTCTAGAGAGATCTGGGTGATTTTAGAAGGATCCTGGGGACCTCTAGAAGGGTCCTGGGGGCCTCTAGAAGGGTCTGGGGACATTCAGAAGGGTCCTAGGGGGCTCTAGAAGGGACTGGGGGCTTTTAGAAGGGCCCTGGGGGGCTCTAGAAGGATCTGGGGGCTTTTAGAAGGGTGCTGTGTGGCTCTAGAAGGGTCTGGTGTCTTTTAGAAGGGTCCTGGGGGGCTCTAGAAGGGTCTGGGGGCTTTTAGAAGGGCCCTGGGGGGCTCTAGAAGGGTCTGGGGGCTTTTAGAAGGGTCCTGGGGGCCTCTAGAAGGGTCTGGGGGCTTTTAGAAGGGTCCTGGGGGGCTCTAGAAGTGTCTGGTGGCTTTTAGAATTGTCCTGGGAGGCTCTAGAAGGGTCTGGGGGCTTTTAGAAGGGTCTTTAGTGGATCTAGAAGGGTCTGGGGTCTTTTAGAAGGGTGCTGGGGGGCTCTAGAAGGGTCTGGGTGCTTTTAGAAGGGTCCTGGGGGCCTCTAGAAGGGTCTGGGTGCTTTCAGAAAGGTCTGGGGGCGTCACTAGAAGGGTCTAAGGGCTTTTAGAATGGTTCTGGGGGGCTCTAGAAGGGTCTGGGGTCTTTTAGAAGGGTCTTGTGGGGCTCTAGAAGGGTCTGGGTTCTTTGAGAGAGGTCTTGCTGGACTCTAGAAAGGTCTGGGGGCTTTTAGAAGGGTCCTGGGAGGCTCTAGACGGGTCTAGGGGCTTTTAGAAGGGTCCTGGGGGGCTCTAGAAGGATCTGGGGGCTTGTAGAAGGGTCTTGGGTTCTGTAGAAAGGTCTGGGGGCTTTTAGAAGGGTCCTGGGGGGCTCTAGAAGGGTCTGGGGGCTTTTATAAGGGTCCTGGGGGGCTCTAGAAGGGTCTGGGTGCTTTTGGAACGGTCCTGGGGGGCTCTAGAAGAGTCTGGGGGCTTTTAGATGGGTCCTGGGGGGGTTCTAGAAGGGTCTGGGGGCTTTTAGAAGGGTCTTGGGGGGCTCTAGAAGGGTCTGGTGTCTTTTAGAAGGGTCCTGGGGGGCTCTAGAATGGTCTGGGGGCTTTTAGAATGGTCCTGGGAGGCTCTAGAAGGGTCTGGGGGCTTTTAGAAGGGTCCTGGGAGGCTCTAGAAGGGTCTGGGGGCTTTTAGAAGGGTCCTGGGAGGCTCTAGAAGGGTCTGGGTGCTTTTAGATGGGACCTGGGTGGCTCTAGAAGGGTCTGTGGGCTTTGAGAAAGGTCCTGGGGGGCTCTAGAAGGGTCTGGGGGCTTTTTGAAGGGTCCTGGGGGGCTCTAGAAGGGTCTGGGGGCTTTCACAAGGGTCCTGGGGGGCTCTAGAATGGTCTGGGGGCTTTTAGAAGGGTCCTGGGGGGCTCTAGAAGGGTCTGGGGGCTTTTAGAAGGGTCCTGGGGGCCTCTAGAAGGGTCTGGGTGCTTTTAGATGGGACCTGGGGGGCTCTAGAAGGGTCTGTGGGCTTTGAGAAAGGTCCTGGGGGGCTCTAGAAGGGTCTGGGGGCTTTTTTAAGGGTCCTGGGGGGCTCTAGAAGGATCTGGGTGCTTTTAGAAGGGTCCGTGGGGGCTCTAGAAGGGTCTGGGGGCTTTTAGAATGGTCCTGGGAGGGTCTAGAAGGGTCTGGGGGCTTTTAGAATGGTCCTGGGAGGCTCTAGAAGGGTCTGGGGGCTTTTAGAAGGGTCCTGGGGGGCTCTAGAAGGGTCTGGGGGCTTTCACAAGGGTCCTGGGAGGCTCTAGAAGGATCGGGGGCTTTTAGAAGGTTCGTGGGGGCATCTAGAAGGGTCTGGGGGCTTTGAGAAAGGTCCTGGGGGACTCTAGAAGGGTCTGGTAGCTTTTAAAAGGGTCCTGGGAGGCTCTAGAAGGATCTGGGGGCTTTTAGAAGGTTCGTGGGGGCATCTAGAAGGGTCTGGGTGCTTTTAGAAGAGTCCTGGGAGCCTCTAGAAGGGTCTGGGGGCTTTTAGAAGGGTCCTGGGGGGCTCTAGAAGGGTCTGGGTGCTTTTAGAAGGGTCCTGGGGGGCTCTAGAAGGGTCTGGGGGCTTTTTGAAGGGTCCTGGGGGGCTCCAGAATGGTCTGGGGACTTTTAGATGGGTCCTGGGTGGCTCTAGAGGGTCTGGGGTCTTTTTGAAGGGTCCTGGGGGCCTCTAGAAGGGTCTGGGGGCTTTTAGAAGGGTCCTGGGGGCCTCTAGAAGGGTCTGGGGATATTCAGAAATGTCCTAGGGGGCTCTAGAAGGGTCTAGGTGCTTTTAGAAGGGTCCTGGAAGGCTCTAGAATGGTCTGGGGGCTTTTAGAAGGGTCCTTTGGGGCTCTAGAAGGGTCTGGGGTCTTTCAGAAGGGTCCTGGAGGGCTCTAGAAGGGTCTGGGGGTTTTAGAAGGGTCCTGGTGGGCTCTAAAATGGTCTGGGGGCTTTTAGAAGGGTCCTGGTGGGCTCTAGAAGGGTCTGGTGGCCTTTAGAAGGGTTCTGGGGGGCTCTAAATGGGTCTGGGGGCTTTCACAAGGGTCCTGGGGGGCTCTAGAAGGGTCTGGGTGCTGTTAGATGGGTCCTGGGGGGGTCTAGAAGTGTCTGGGGTCTTTTAGAATGGTCCTGGGAGGCTCTAGAAGAGTCTGGGGGCTTTTAGAAGGGTCCTGGGAGGATCTAGAATGGTCTGGGGGCTTTTAGAAGGGTCCTGGGGTGCTCTAGAAGGGTCTGGGGGCTTTTAGAAGGGTCCTGATAGGCTCTAGAAGGATCTGGGTGATTTTAGAATGTTCTTGGGGGCATCTAGAAGGGTCTGGGGGCTTTGAGAAAGGTCCTGGGGGACTCTAGAAAGGTCTGGGGACTTTTAGAAGGGTCCTGGGTGGCTCTAGAAGGGTCTGAGTGTTTTTAGAAGGGTCCTGGGGGGCTCTAGAAGAGTCTTTCGGCTTTTAGAAGGGTCCTGGGGGGCTCTAGAAGGGTCTGGGGGCTTTCAGAATGGTCCTATAGGGCTCTAGAAGGGTCTGGGGGCTTTTAGAAGGGTCCTGGGTGGCTCTAAAAGGGTCTGGGGGCTTTTAGAAGGGTCCTGGGGGGCTCTAGAGTGGTCTGGTGGCTTTTAGAAAAGTCCTGGGGGACTCTAGAAGGGTCGGGGGGCTTTTAGAAGGGTCCTGGGGGTCTCTAGAAGGATCTGGGGGCTTTCAGAAGGGTCTTGGGGGGCTCTAGAAGGGTCTGGTGTCTTTTAGAAGGGTCCTGGGGGGCTCTAGAAGGATCTGGGGGCTTTTAGAAGGGTGCTGTGTGGCTCTAGAAGGGTCTGGGGTCTTTTAGAAGGGTCCTGGGGGGCTCTAGAAGGGTCTGGGGGCTTTTAGAAGGGTCCTGGTGGCCTCTAGAAGGGTCTGGAGGCTTTGAGAAGGGTCCTGGGGGGCTCTAGAAGGGTCTGGGTGCTTTTAGAAGGGTCCTGGGGGGCTCTAGAAGGGTCTGGGGGCTTTTAGAAGGGTCCTGGGGGGCTCTAGAAGTGTCTGGTGGCTTTTAGAATTGTCCTGGGAGGCTCTAGAAGGGTCTGGGGGCTTTTGGAAGGGTCCTGGGAGGCTCTAGAAGGGTCTGGGGGCTTTTAGAACGGTGCTGGGGGGCTCTAGAAGGGTCTGGGGGCTTTTAGAAGGGTCCTGGGGGCCTCTAGAAGGGTCTGGGTGCTTTCAGAAGGGTCCTGGGCGTCAGTAGAAGGGTCTGAGGGCTTTTAGAATGGTTTTGGGGGGTTCTAGAAGGGTCTGGGTGCTTTTGGAACGGTCCTGGGGGGCTCTAGAAGAGTCTGGGGGCTTTTAGATGGGTCCTGGGGGGGTTCTAGAAGGGTCTGGGGGCCTTTAGAAGGGTCTTGGGGGGCTCTAGAAGGGCCTGGGTTCTTTGAGAAAGGTCCTGGGGGACTCTAGAAAGGTCTGGGGGCTTTTAGAAGGGTCCTGGGGGCCTCTAGAAGGGTCTGGGTGCTTTTAGATGGGACCTGGGGGCCTCTAGAAGGGTCTGTGGGCTTTGAGAAAGGTCCTGGGGGGCTCTAGAAGGGTCTGGGTGCTTTTTGAAGGGTCCTGGGGGGCTCTAGAAGGATCTGGGTGCTTTTAGAAGGGTCCTGGGGGGCTCTAGAAGTGTCTGGGGGCTTTTAGAATGGTCCTGGGAGGCTCTAGAAGGGTCTGGGGGCTTTTAGAAGGGTCCTGGGAGGCTCTAGAAGGGTCTGGGGGCTTTTAGAAGGGTCCTGGGGTGCTCTAGAAGGGTCTGGTGGCTTTTAGAAGTGTCCTGGGATGCTCTAGATGAATCTGGGGGCTTTTAGAATGTACGTGGGGGCATCTAGAAGGGTCTGGGGGCTTTGAGAAAGGTCCTGGGGGACTCTAGAAAGGTCTGGGGGCTTTTAGAAGGGTCCTGAGAGGCTCTAGAAGGATCTGGGAGCTTTTAGAAGGTTCGTGGTGGCATGTAGAAGGGTCTGGGGGCCTATAGAAGGGTCTGGGGGATTTTAGAAGGGTCCTGGGTGGCTCTAGAAGGGTCTGGGGGCTTTTAGAAGGGTCTTGGGGGGCTCTAGAAGGGTCTGGGGTCTTTTAGAAGGGTCCTGGGGGGCTCCAGAATGGTCTGGGGACTTTTAGATGGGTCCTGGGTGGCTCTAGAGGGTCTGGGGTCTTTTTGAAGGGTCCTGGTGGCCTCTAGAAGGGTCTGGGGGCTTTTAGAAGGGTCCTGGGAGCCTCTAGAAGGGTCTGGATACATTAAGAAGAGTCCTAGGGGGCTCTAGAAGGGTCTAGGTGCTTTTAGAAGGGTCCTGGGGGCATCTAGAAGGGTCTGGGGGCTTTTAGAAGGGTCCTGGGGGGCTCTAGAAGGGTCTGGGGGCTTTCAGAAGGGTCCTGGAGGGCTCTAGAAGGGTCTGGGGGCTTTTAGAAGGGTCCTGGGGGGCTCTAAAAGGGTCTGGGGGCTTTTAGAAGGGTGCTGGGGGGCTCTAGAAGGGTCTGGTGGCCTTTAGAAGGGTTCTGGGGGGCTCTAGAAGTGTCTGGGGGCTTTTAGAAGGGTCCTGGGTGTCTCTAGAAGGGTCTGGGGGCTTTTAGAAGGGTCCTGGGGGCCTCTAGAAGGGTCTGGGGGCTTTTAGAAGGGTCCTGGGGGCCTCTAGAAGGGTCTGGGCACATTCAGAAGGGTCCTAGGGGGCTCTAGAAGGGTCTAGGTGCTTTTAGAAGGGTCCTGGGTGCATCTAGAAGGGTCTGGGGGCTTTTAGAAGGGTTCTGGGGGGCTCTAGAAGGGTCTGGGGGCTTTCAGAAGGGTCCTGGAGGGCTCTAGAAGGGTCTGGGAGCTTTTAGAAGGGTCCTGGGGGGCTCTAAAAGGGTCTGGGGGCTTTCAGAAGGGTCCTGGGTGGCTCTAGAAGGGTCTGGTGGCTTTTAGAAAGGTCCTGGGGGGCTCTAGAAGGGTCTGGGGGCTTTTTGAAGGGTCCTGGGGGGCTCTAGAAGGGTCTGGGGGCTTTTAGAAGGGCCCTGGTGGCCTCTAGAAGGGTCTGGGGGCTTTTAGAAGGGTCCCGGGGGGTCTAGAAGAGTCTGGGGACTTTTAGAAGGGTCCTGGGGGTCTCTAGAAGGGTCTGGGGTCTTTTAGAAGGGTCCTGGTGCGCTCTAGAAGGGTCTGGGGGCTTTTTGAAGGGTCCTGGAGGCTTCTAGGAGGGTGTGGGGGCTTTTAGAAGGGTCCTGGGAGGCTCTAGAAGGGTCTGGGGGCTTCTAGAAGGGTCTGGGGGCTTTTAGAAGGTTCACGGGTGGCTCTAGAGGGGTCTGGGGTCTTTTAGAAGGGTCCTGGGGAGATCTAGAAGAGTCTGGGTGCTTTTAGAAGGGTCCTGGGGGGCTCTAGAAGGGTCTGGGGGCTTTCACAAGGGTCCTGGGGGGCTATAGAAGGGTCTGGGGGCTTTTAGAGGGGTCCTGGGGGGCTCTAGAAGGGTCTGGGGGCCTTTAGATGAGACCTGGTGGGCTCTAATAGGGTCTGTGCGCTTTGAGAAAGGTCCTGGGGGGCTCTAGAAGGATATGGGGGCTTTTAGAAGGGTGCTGGGTGGCCATAGAATGGTCTGGGGGCTTTTAGAAGGATCCTGGGGGTCTCAAGAAGGGTCTGGGGGCTTTCAGAAGGGTCCTGGGGGGCTCTAGAAGAGTCTGGGGGTTTTTAGAAGGGTCCTGGGGGGCTCTAGAAGGGTCTGGGGGCTTTTAGAAGGGTCCTGGGGGGCTCTAGAAGGGTCTGGGTGCTATCAGAAGGGTCCTGGGGGGCTCTAGAAGGATCTGGGTGCTTTTAGAAGGGTCCTGGGGGGCTCTAGAAGTGTCTGGGGGCTTTTAGAATGGTCCTGGGGTTCTCTAGAAGGGTCTGGGGGCTTTTAGAAGGGTCCTGGGAGGATCTAGAAGGGTCTGGGGGCTTTTAGAAGGGTCCTGGGGGGGTTCTAGAAGGGTCTGGGGGCTTTTAGAAGGGTCCTGGGAGGCTCTAGAAGGATCTGGGGGCTTTTAGAAGGGTCTTGGGGGGCTCTAGAAGGGTCTGGGGTCTTTTAGAAGGGTCCTGGGGGGCTCTAGAAGTGTCTGGGGGCTTTTAGAAGGTTCCTGGGAGGCTCTAGAAGGGTCTGGGGGCTTTTAGAAGGGTCCTGGGAGGCTCTAGAAGGGTCTGGGGGCTTTTTGAAGGGTCCTGGGTGGCTCTAGAATGGTCTGGGGGCTTTCACAAGGGTCCTGGGGGGCTCTAGAATGGTCTGGGTGCTTTTAGAATGGTCCTGGGGGGTTCTAGAAGGGTCTGGGGGCTTTTAGAAGGGTCCTGGGGGCCTCTAGAAGGGTCTGGGTGCTTTTAGATGGGACCTGGGGGGCTCTAGAATGATCTGTGGGCTTTGAGAAAGGTCCTGGGGGGCTCTAGAAGGGTCTGGGTGCTTTTAGGTGGGTCCTGGGGGGCTCTAGCAGGATCTGGGGGCTTTTAGAAGGGTGCTGGGTTGCTCTAGAAGGGTCTGGGGGATTTTAGAAGGGTCCTGGGGGCTCTAGAAGGGTCTGGGGGCTTTTAGAAGGGCCCTGGTGGCCTCTAGAAGGGTCTGGGTGCTTTTAGAAGGGTGCTGGGGGTCTCTAGAAGGGTCTGGGGGCTTTTAGAAGGGTCCTGGGGGGGTTCTAGAAGGGTCTGGGTGCTTTTTGAAGGGTCCTGGGGGGCTCTAGAAGGGTCTGGGGGCTTTTAGAAGGGTCCTGGAGGGCTCTAGAAGTGTCTGGGGGCTTTTAGAATGGTCCTGGGAGGCTCTAGAAGGGTCTGGGGGCTTTTAGAAGGGTCCTGAGAGGCTCTAGAAGCGTCTGGGGGCTTTTAGAAGGGTCCTGGGGGGATCTAGAAGGGTCTGGGGTCTTTTAGAAGGGTCCTGGGGACCTCTAGAAGGGTCTGGGTTCTTTGAGAAAGGTCCTGGGGTACTATAGAAAGGTCTGGGGGCTTTTAGAAGGGTCCTGGTAGGCTCTAGAAGGGTTCTGGGGCCTTTAGAAGGGTCCTGGGGGGCTCTAGAAGGGTCTGGGAGCTTTTAGAAGGGTCCTGGGGGGCTCTAGAAGGGTCTGGGTGCTTTCAGAAGGGTACTGGGGGGCTCTAAAAGGATCTGGGGGCTTTTAGAAGGGTCCTGGGGGGCTCTAGAAGTGTCTGGGGGCTTTTAGAATGGTCCTGGTGGTCTCTAGAAGGGTCTGGGGGCTTTTAGAAGGGTCCTGGGGGCTTTTAAAAGGGTCTGGGGGCTTTTAGAAGGGTCCTGGGTGGCTCTAGAAGGATCTGGGGGCTTTTTGAAGAGACCTGGGGGGTTTCTAGAAGGGTCTGGGGGCTTTTAGAAGGGTCCTGGGGGACTCTAGAAGTGTCTGGGGGCTTTTAGAATGGTCCTGGGAGGCTCTAGAAGGGGTCTGGGGGCTTTTAGAAGGGTCCTGGGAGGCTCTAGAAGGGTCTGGGTGCTTTTAGAAGCGGTCCTGGGAGGCTCTAGAAGGGGTCTGGGTGCTTTTAGATGGGACCTGGGGGGCTCTAGAAGTGTCTGTGTGCTTTGAGAAAGGTCCTGGGGGGCTCTAGGAGGGTCTGGGGTCTTTTTGAAGGGTCCTGGGGGGCTCTAGAAGGGTCTGGGGGCTTTTAGATGGGATCTGGGGGGCTCTAGAAGGGTCTGTGGGCTTTGAGAAAGGTCCTGGGGGGCTCTAGAAGGGTCTGGGGGCTTTTAGAAGGGTCCTGGGGGGCTCTAGCAGGATCTGGGGGCTTTTAGAAGGGTGCTGGGTGGCTCTAGAAGGGTCTGGGGGCTTTTAGAAGGGTCCTGGGGGCTCTAGAAGGGTCTGGGGTCTTTTAGAAGGTCCCTGGTGGTCTCTAGAAGGGTCTGGGTGCTTTTAGAAGTTTGCTGGGTGGCTCTAGAAGGGTCTGGGGGCTTTTAGAAGGGTCCTGGGGGGCTCTACAAGGGTCTGGGTGCTTTCAGAAGGGTCCTGGGTGCCTCTAGAAGGGGCTGGGGGCTTTTAGAAGGGTCCTGGAGGCTTCTAGGAGGGTCTGGGGGCTTTTAGAAGGGTCCTGGGAGGCTCTAGAAGGGTCTGGGGGCCTTTAGAAGGGTCCTGAGAGGCTCTAGAAGCGTCTGGGGGCTTTTAGAAGGGAGCTGGGTGGATCTAGAAGGGTCTGGGTTCTTTTAGAAGGGTCCTGGGGACCTCTAGAAGGGTCTGGGTTCTTTGAGAAAGGTCCTGGGGGACTATAGAGAGGTCTGGGGGCTTTTAGAAGGGTCCTGGGAAGCTCTAGAAGGGTCTGGGGGCCTTTAGAAGGGTCCTGGGGGGCTCTAGAAGGGTCTGGGAGCTTTTAGAAGGGTCCTGGGGGGCTCTAGAAGGGTCTGCGTGCTTTCAGAAGGGTACTGGGGGGCTCTAGAAGGATCTGGGGGCTTTTAGAAGGGTCCTGGGGGCCTCTAGAAGGGTCTGGGGACTTTGAGAAAGATCCTGGGGGACTCTAGAAAGGTCTGGGGGCTTTTAGAAGGGTCCTGTTAGGCTCTAGAAGGGTCTGGGGACTTTTAGAAGGGTCCTGGGAGGCTCTAGAAGGGTCTGGGTTCTTTTAGAAGGGTCCTGGGGGACTCTAGAAAGGTCTGTGGGCTTTGAGAAAGGTAATGGGGGGCTCTAGAAGGGTCTGGGGGCTTTTAGAAGGGTCCTGGGGGGCTCTAGAAGGGTCTGGGGGCTTTTAGAAGGGTCCTGGGGGCTCTAGAAGGGTCTGGGGGCTTTTAGAAGGGTGCTGGGGGGCTCTAGAAGGGTCTGGGGTCTTTTAGAATGGTCCTGGGGGCTCTAGAAGGGTCTGGGGGCTTTTAGAAGGGCCCTGGTGGTCTCTAGAAGGGTCTGGGTGCTTTTAGAATGGTGCTGGGGGGCTCTAGAAGGGTCTGGGGGCTTTTAGAAGGGTGCTGGGGGGCTCTAGAAGGGTCTGGGTGCTTTCAGAAGGGTCCTGGGGGGCTCTAGAAGGGTCTGGGGGCTTTTAGAAGGGTCCTGGGGGGCTCTAGAATTGTCTGGGGGCTTTTAGAATGTTCCTGGGAGGCTCTAGAAGGGTCTGGGGGCTTTTAGAAGGGTCCTGGGAGGCTCTAGAAGGGTCTGGGGGTTTTAGAAGGGTGCTGGGGGGCTCTAGAAGGGTCTGGGGTCTTTTAGAAGGGTCCTGGGGGACTCTAGAAAGGTCTGGGGGCTTTTAGAAGGGTCCTGGAAGGCTCTAGAAGGGTCTGGGGGCTTTTAGAAGGGTCCTGTGGGGCTCTAGAAGGATCGGGGGGCTTTTAGAAGGGTCTTGGGGGGCTCTAGAAGGGTCTGGGGTCTTTTAGAAGGGTCCTGGGAACTTCTAGAAGGGTCTGGGGGCTTTTAGATGGGACCTGGGGGGCTCTAGAAGGGTCTGTGGGCTTTGAGAAAGGTCCTGGGGGGCTCTAGAAGGGTCTGGGGGCTTTTAGAATGGTCCTGGGGGCTCTAGAAGGATCTGGGGTCTTTTAGAAGGGTCCTGGGGGCCTCTAGAAGGGTCTGAGGGCTTTCTCAAGGGTCCTGGGGGGCTCTAGAAGGGTCTGGGGACTTTTAGAATTGTCCTGGGGGGCTCTAGAAGGGTGTGGGTGCTTTTAGATGGGTCCTGGGGGGGTTCTAGAAGGGTCTGGGGGCTTTTAGAATCGTCCTGGGGGCCTCTAGAAGGATCTGGGGGCTTTTAGAAGGGTCTTGGGGGGCTCTAGAAGGGTCTGGGGTCTTTTAGAAGGGTCCTGGGGGGCTCTAGAAGTGTCTGGGGGCTTTTAGAATGGTACTGGGAGTCTCTAGAAGGGTCTGGGGGCTTTTAGAAGGGTCCTGGGAGGCTCTAGAAGGGTCTGGGTGCTTTTAGAAGGGTCCTGGGAGGCTCTTGAAGGGTCTGGGTGCTTTTAGATGGGACCTGGGGGGCTCTAGAAGGGTCTGTGGGCTTTGAGAAAGGTCCTGGGGGGCTCTAGAAGGGTCTGGGGGCTTTTTGAAGGGTCCAGGGGGGCTCTAGAAGGTTCTGGGGGCTTTCACAAGGGTCCTGGGGGGCTCTAGAATGGTCTGGGGACTTTTAGAAGGGTCCTGGGGGGCTCTAGAAGGGTCTGGGGGCATTTAGAAGGGTCCTGGGAACTTCTAGAAGGGTCTGGGGGCTTTTAGATGGGACCTGGGGGGCTCTAGAAGGGTCTGTGGGCTTTGAGAAAGGTCCTGGGGGGGTCTAGAAGGGCCTGGGGGCTTTTAGAATGGTCCTGGGGGGCTCTAGAAGGATCTGGGTGCTTTTAGAAGGGTCCGTGGGGGCTCTAGAAGGGTCTGGGGGCTTTTAGAATGGTCCTGGGAGGCTCTAGAAGGGTCTGGGGGCTTTTAGAATGGTCCTGGGAGGCTCTAGAAGGGTCTGGGGGCTTTTAGAAGGGTCCTGGGGGGCTCTAGAAGGGTCTGGGGGCTTTCACAAGGGTCCTGGGAGGCTCTAGAAGGATCGGGGGCTTTTAGAAGGTTCGTGGGGGCATCTAGAAGGGTCTGGGGGCTTTGAGAAAGGTCCTGGGGGACTCTAGAAGGGTCTGGTGGCTTTTAGAAGGGTCCTGGGAGGCTCTAGAAGGATCTGGGGGCTTTTAGAAGGTTCGTGGGGGCATCTAGAAGGGTCTGGGTGCTTTTAGAAGAGTCCTGGGAGCCTCTAGAAGGGTCTGGGGGCTTTTAGAAGGTTCCTGGGGGGCTCTAGAAGGGTCTGGGTGCTTTTAGAAGGGTCCTGGGGGGCTCTAGAAGGGTCTGGGGGCTTTTTGAAGGGTCCTGGGGGGCTCCAGAATGGTCTGGGGACTTTTAGATGGGTCCTGGGTGGCTCTAGAGGGTCTGGGGTCTTTTTGAAGGGTCCTGGGGGCCTCTAGAAGGGTCTGGGGGCTTTTAGAATGGTCCTGGGGGCCTCTAGAAGGGTCTGGGGATATTCAGAAATGTCCTAGGGGGCTCTAGAAGGGTCTAGGTGCTTTTAGAAGGGTCCTGGAAGGCTCTAGAATGGTCTGGGGGCTTTTAGAAGGGTCCTTTGGGGCTCTAGAAGGGTCTGGGGGTTTTAGAAGGGTCCTGGTGGGCTCTAAAATGGTCTGGGGGCTTTTAGAAGGGTCCTGGTGGGCTCTAGAAGGGTCTGGTGGCCTTTAGAAGGGTTCTGGGGGGCTCTAAATGGGTCTGGGGGCTTTCACAAGGGTCCTGGGGGGCTCTAGAAGGGTCTGGGTGCTGTTAGATGGGTCCTGGGGGGGTCTAGAAGGGTCTGGGGGCTTTTAGATGAGACCTGGTGGGCTCTAGAAGGGTCTGTGCGCTTTGAGAAAGGTCCTGGGGGGGTCTAGAAGGATATGGGGGCTTTTAGAAGGGTGCTGGGTGGCCATAGAAGGGTTATGGGGGCTTTTAGAAGGGTCCTGGGGGGCTCAAGAAGGGTCTGGGTGCTTTCAGAAGGGTCCTGGGGGGCTCTAGAAGGATCTGGGGGCTTTTAGAAGGGTCCTGGGGGGCTCTAGAAGTGTCTGGGGGCTTTTAGAATGGTCCTGGGGGTCTCTAGAAGGGTCTGGTGGCTTTTAGAAGGGTCCTGGGAGGCTCTAGAAGGGTCTGTGGGCTTTTAGAAGGGTCCTGGGGGGGTTCTAGAAGGGTCTGGGGGCTTTTAGAAGGGTCCTGGGAGGCTCTAGAAGGATCTGGGGGCTTTTAGAAGGGTCTTGGGGGGCTCTAGAAGGGTCTGGGGTCTTTTAGAAGGGTCCTGGGGGGCTCTAGAAGGATCTGGGTGCTTTTAGAATGGTCCTGGGGGTCTCTAGAAGGGTCTGGGGGCTTTTAGAAGGGTCCTGGGAGGCTCTAGAAGGGTCTGGGGGCTTTTAGAAGGGTCCTGGGAGGCTCTAGAAGGGTCTGGTGGCTTTTAGAATGGTCCTGGGGGGGTTCTAGAAGGGTCTGGGGGCTTTTATAAGGGTCCTGGGAGGCTCTAGAAGGATCTGGGGGCTTTTAGAAGGGTCTTGGGGGGCTCTAGAAGGGTCTGGGTTCTTTTAGAAGGGTCCTGGGGGGCTCTAGAAGTGTCTGGGGGCTTTTAGATTGGTCCTGGGAGGCTCTAGAAGGGTCTGGGGGCTTTTAGAAGGGTCCTGGGAGGCTCTAGAAGGGTCTGGGGGCTTTTAGAATGGTCCTGGGGGGCTCTAGAAGGGTCTGGGGGCTTTTAGAAGGGTCCTGGGAGGCTCTAGAAGGGTCTGGGGGCTTTTAGAAGGGTCCTAGGGGGCTCTAGAAGGATCTGGGTGCTTTTAGAAGGGTCCTGGGGGGCTCTAGAAGTGTCTGGGGCCTTTAGAATGGTCCTGGGAGGCTCTAGAAGGGTCTGGGGGCTTTTGGAAGGGTCCTGGGGGGCTCTAGAATGGTCTGGGTGCTTTTAGAAGGGTCCTGGGGGGCTCTAGAAGGGTCTGGGGGCTTTTAGAAGGGTCCTGGGAGGCTCTACAAGGGTCTGGGGGCTTTTAGAAGGTTCCTGGGGGGCTCTAGAAGTGTCTGGGGGCTTTTAGAAGGGTCCTGGGGGGCTCTAGAGGGGTCTGGCGGCTTTTAGAAGGGTCCTGGGGGGCTCTAGAAGGGTCTGGGCGATTTCAGAAGGGTCCTGGGCGTCACTAGAAGGGTCTGAGGGCTTTTAGAATGGTCCTGGGGGGCTCTAGAAGGGTCTGGGGTCTTTCAGAAGGGTCCTGGGGACCTCTAGAAGGGTCTGGGAGCTTTGAGAAAGGTCCTGGGGGAATCTAGAATGGTCTGGGGGCTTTTAGAAGGGTCCTGGGAGGCTCTAGAAGGATCTGGGGGCTTTTAGAATGTTCCTGGGGGCATCTAGAAGGGTCTGGGGGCTTTTTGAAGAGTCCTGGGGGCCTCTAGAAGGGTCTGGGGGCTTTTAGAAGGCTGCTGGGGGCCTCTAGAAGGGTCTGGGGGCTTTTAGAATGGTCCTGGGAGGCTCTAGAAGGGTCTGGGGGCTTTTAGAAGGGCCCTGGGAGGCTCTAGAATGGTCTGGGTGCTTTTAGAAGGGTCCTGGGGGGCTCTAGAAGGGTCTGGGGTCTTTTAGAAGGGTCCTGGGGACCTCTAGAAGGGTCTGGGGGCTTTGAGAAAGGTCCTGGGAGGGTCTAGAAGGATCTGGGTGCTTTTAGAAGGTTCCTGGGGGCATCTAGAAGGGTCTGGGGGCTTTTTGAAGAGTCCTGGGGGCCTCTAGAAGGGTCTGGGGGCTTTTAGAAGGCTGCTGGGGGCCTCTAGAAGGGTCTGGGGGCTTTTAGAAGGGTCTTGGGGGGCTCTAGAAGGGTCTGGAGGCTTTTAGAAGGGTCCTGGGGGGCTCCAGAAGTGTCTGGGGACTTTTAGAAGGGTCCTGGGTGGCTCTAGAGGGTCTGGGGTCTTTTTGAAGGGTCCTGGGGGCCTCTAGAAGGGTCTGGGGACATTCAGAAGAGTCCTAGGGGGCTCTAGAAGGGTCTAGGTGCTTTTAGAAGGGTCCTGGGGGCCTCTAGAAGGGTCTGGGGGCTTTTAGAAGGGTCCTGGGAGGCTCTAGAAGGATCTGGGGGCTTTCAGAAGGGTGCTGGGTGGCTCTAGAAGGGTCTGGGGGCTTTTAGAAGGGTCCTGGGGGGTTCTAAAAGGGTCTGGGGGCTTTTAGAAGGGTCCTGGGAGGCTCTAGAAGGGTCTGGGGGCTTTTTGAAGGGTCCTGGGGGCCTCTAGAAGGGTCTGGGGGCTTTTAGAAGGGACCTGGGAGGCTCTAGAATGGTCTGGGTGCTTTTAGAAGGGTCCTGGGGGGCTCTAGAAGGGTCTGGGGTCTTTTAGAAGGGTCCTGGGGACCTCTAGAAGGGTCTGGGGGCTTTGAGAAAGGTCCTGGGAGGGTCTAGAAGGATCTGGGGGCTTTTAGAAGGTTCCTGGGGGCATCTAGAAGGGTCTGGGGGCTTTTTGAAGAGTCCTGGGGGCCTCTAGAAGGGTCTGGGGGCTTTTAGAAGGCTGCTGGGGGCCTCTAGAAGGGTCTGGGGGCTTTTAGAAGGGTCTTGGGGGGCTCTAGAAGGGTCTGGAGGCTTTTAGAAGGGTCCTGGGGGGCTCCAGAAGTGTCTGGGGACTTTTAGAAGGGTCCTGGGTGGCTCTAGAGGGTCTGGGGTCTTTTTGAAGGGTCCTGGGGGCCTCTAGAAGGGTCTGGGGACATTCAGAAGAGTCCTAGGGGGCTCTAGAAGGGTCTAGGTGCTTTTAGAAGGGTCCTGGGGGCCTCTAGAAGGGTCTGGGGGCTTTTAGAAGGGTCCTGGGAGGCTCTAGAAGGATCTGGGGGCTTTCAGAAGGGTGCTGGGTGGCTCTAGAAGGGTCTGGGGGCTTTTAGAAGGGTCCTGGGGGGTTCTAAAAGGGTCTGGGGGCTTTTAGAAGGGTCCTGGGTGGCTCTAGAAGGGTCTGGGGGCTTTTTGAAGGGTCCTGGGGGCCTCTAGAAGGGTCTGGGGGCTTTTAGAAGGGTCCTGCGGGGCTCTAGAGGGGTCTGGGTGCTTTTAGAAGGGTCCTGGGGACATCTAGAAGGGTCTGGGGGCTTTTAGAAGGGTCCTGGGGGCCTCCAGAAGGGCCTGGGGACATTCAGAAGGGTCCTAGGGGGCTCTAGAAGGGTCTGGGGGCTTTTAGAAGGGTCCTGGGGGGTTCTAGAAGGGTCTGGGGGCTTTTAGAAGGGTCCTGGGGGCCTCTAGAAGGGTCTGGGTGCTTTCACAAGAGTCCTGGGGGGCTCTAGAATCGTCTGGTGGCTTTTTGAAGGGTCCTTGGTGGCTCTAGAAGTGTCTGGGTGCTTTTTGAAGGGTCCTGGGGGGCTCTAGAAGGGTCTGGGGCTTTCACAAGGGTCCTGGGGGGCTCTAGAATGGTCTGGGGTATTTTAGAAGGGTCCTGGGGGGCTCTAGAAAGGTCTGGGGGCTTTTAGAAGGGTCCTGTGGGCCTCTAGAAGGGTCTGGTTGCTTTTAGATGGTACCTGGGGGGCTCTAGAAGGGTCTGTGGGCTTTTAGAAGGGTCCTGGGTGGCTATAGAAGGGTCTGGTGGCTTTTAGAAGGGTCCTGGGGGGCTCTAGAAGGATCTGGGGGCTTTTAGAAGGGTGATGGGTGGCTCTAGAATGGTCTGGGGGCTTTTAGAAGGGTCCTGGGGGGCTCTAGAAGGTTCTGGGGGCTTTTAGAAGGGTCCTGGTGGGCTCTAGAAGCGTCTGGGTGCTTTTAGAAGGGTGCTGGGGGGCTCTAGAAGGGTCTGGGGGCTTTTAGAATGGTCCTGGGTGGCTCTAGAGGGGTCTGGGGGCATTTAGATGAGACCTGGGGGGCTCTAGAAGGGTCTGGGGGCTTTCACAAGGGTCCTGGGCGTCACTAGAAGGGTCTGAGAGATTTTAGAATGGTCTTGGGGGGCTCTAGAAGGGTCTGGGGTCTTTTAGAAGGGTCCTGGGGACCTCTAGAAGGGTCTGGGTTCTTTGAGATAGGTCCTGGGTGACTCTAGAAAGGTCTGGGGTCTTTAGAATTGTCCTGGGAGGCTCTAGAATTGTCTGGGGGCTTTTAGAAGGGTCCTGGGGGGCTCTAGAAGGATCTGGGGGCTTTTAGAAGGGTCTTGGGGGGCTCTAGAAGGGTCTGGGGGCTTTTAGAAGGGTCCTGGGGGCCTCTAGAAGGGTCTGGGTGCTTTTAGATGGGACCTGGGGGGCTCTAGAAGGGTCTGGGTGCTTTTAGATGGGACCTGGGGGGCTCTAGAAGGGTCTGTGGGCTTTTAGAAGGGTCCTGGGTGGATCTAGAAGGGTCTGGTGGCTTTTAGAAGGGTCCTGGGGGGCTCTAGAAGGATCTGGGGGCTTTTAGAAGGGTGCTGGGTGGCTCTAGAAGGGTCTGGGGGCTTTTAGAATGGTCCTGGGGGGCTCTAGAAGGGTCTGGGGGCTTTCACAAAGGCCCTGGTGGCCTCTAGAAGGGTCTGGGGGCTTTTAGAAGGGTGCTGGGGGGCTCTAGAAGGGTCTGGGGGCTTTTAGAAGGGTCCTGGGGGGCTCTACAAGGGTCTGGGTGCTTTCAGAAGGGTCCTGGGCGTCTCTAGAAGGGTCTGGGGACATTCAGAAGGGTCCTAGGGGGCTCCAGAAGGGTCTGGGGGCTTTTAGAAGGGTACTGGGGGGCTCTTGAAGGGTCTGGGGACTTTTAGAAGGGTAATGGGAGGCTCTAGAAGGGTCTGGGGGCTTTTAGAAGGGTCCTGGGGTACTCTAGAAGGGTCTGGGTGCTTTTAGATGGGACCTGGGGGGCTCTAGAAGGGTCTGTGGGCTTTGAGAAAGGTCCTGGGGGGCTCTAGAAGGGTCTGGGGGCTTTTAGAAGGGTCCTGGGGGGCTCTAGCAGGATCTGGGGGCTTTTAGAAGGGTGCTGGGTGGCTCTAGAATGGTCTGGGGGCTTTTAGAAGGGTCCTGGGGGCTCTAGAAATGTCTGGGGCTTTTAGAAGGGCCCTGGTGGTCTCTAGAAGGGTCTGGGGGCTTTTAGAAGGGTGCTGGGGTGCTCTAGAAAGGTCTGGGGGCTTTTAGAAGGGTCCTGCGGGGCTCTACAAGGGTCTGGGTGCTTTCAGAAGGGTCCTGGGGGCTCTAGAAGGGTCTGGGGTCTTTTAGAAGGGTCCTGGGGGGCTCTAGAATTGTCTGGGGGGTTTTAGAATGGTCCTGGGAGGCTCTAGAAGGGTCTGGGGGCTTTTAGAAGGGTCCTGGGAGGCTCTAGAAGCGTCTGGGGGCTTTTAGAAGGGTCTTGGGGGGCTCTAGAAGTGTCTGGGGTCTTTTAGAAGGGTCCTGGGGTCCTCTAGAAGGGTCTGAGGGCTTTCACAAGGGTCCTGGGGGGCTCTAGAAGGGTCTGGGGGCTTTTAGAAGGGTCCTGGGAGGCTCTAGAAGGGTCTGGGGGCTTTTAGAAGGGTCCTGGGAGGCTCTAGAAGGGTCTGGGTGCTTTTAGATGGGACCTGGGGGGCTCTAGAAGGGTCTGTGGGCTTTGAGAAAGGTCCTGGGGGGTTCTAGAAGGGTCTGGGGGCTTTTTTAAGGGTCCTGGGGGCTCTAGAAGGGTCTGGGGGGTTTCACAAGGGTCCTGGGGGGCTCTAGAATGGTCTGGGGGCTTTTAAAAGGGTCCTGGGGGGCTCTAGAAGGGTCTGGGCTCTTTTAGAAGTGTCCTAGGGGGCTCTAGAAGGATCTGGGTGCTTTTAGAAGGGTCCTGGGGGGCTCTAGAAGTGTCTGGGGGCTTTTAGAATGGTCCTGGGGGGCTCTAGAAGGGTCTGGGGGCTTTTAGAAGGGTCCTGGGATGGCTCTAGAAGTGTCTGGGGGCTTTTAGAAGGGTCCTGGGAGGCTCTAGAAGGGTCTGGGGGCTTTTAGAAGGGTCCTGGGAGGATCTACAAGGGTCTGGGGGCTTTTAGAAGGGTCCTGGGGGGCTCTAGAAGGGTCTGGGGGCTTTTAGAAGGGTCCTGGGGGGCTCTAGAAGGATCTGGGGGCTTTTAGAAGGGTGATGGGTGGCTCTAGAATGGTCTGGAGGCTTTTAGAAGGGTCCTGGGGGGCTCTAGAAGGTTCTGGGGGCTTTTAGAAGGGTCCTGGTGGGCTCTAGAAGCGTCTGGGTGCTTTTAGAAGGGTGCTGGGGGGCTCTAGAAGGGTCTGGTTGCTTTTAGATGGTACCTGGGGGGCTCTAGAAGGGTCTGTGGGCTTTTAGAAGGGTCCTGGGTGGCTATAGAAGGGTCTGGTGGCTTTTAGAAGGGTCCTGGGGGGCTCTAGAAGGATCTGGGGGCTTTTAGAAGGGTGATGGGTGGCTCTAGAATGGTCTGGGGGCTTTTAGAAGGGTCCTGGGGGGCTCTAGAAGGTTCTGGGGGCTTTTAGAAGGGTCCTGGTGGGCTCTAGAAGCGTCTGGGTGCTTTTAGAAGGGTGCTGGGGGGCTCTAGAAGGGTCTGGGGGCTTTTAGAATGGTCCTGGGTGGCTCTAGAAGCGTCTGGGTGCTTTTAGAAGGGTGCTGGGGGGCTCTAGAAGGGTCTGGGGGCTTTTAGAAGGGTCCTGGGGGGCTCTACAAGGGTCTGGGTGCTTTCAGAAGGGTCCTGGGGGTGTCTAGAAGGGTCTGGGGGCTTTTAGAAGGGTCCTGGGGGGCTCTAGAAGGTTCTGGGGGCTTTTAGAAGGGTCCTGGGGGGCTCTAGAAGGGTCTGGGGGCTTTTAGAAGGGTGCTGGGGGGCTCTAGAAGGGTCTGGGGGCTTTTAGAATGGTCCTGGGTGGCTCTAGAGGGGTCTGGGGGCATTTAGATGAGACCTGGGGGGCTCTAGAAGGGTCTGGGGGCTTTCACAAGGGTCCTGGGCGTCACTAGAAGGGTCTGAGGGCTTTTAGAATGGTCTTGGGGGGCTCTAGAAGGGTCTGGGGTCTTTTAGAAGGGTCCTGGGGACCTCTAGAAGGGTCTGGGTTCTTTGAGATAGGTCCTGGGTGACTCTAGAAAGGTCTGGGGTCTTTAGAATTGTCCTGGGATTCTCTAGAATTGTCTGGGGGCTTTTAGAAGGGTCCTGGGGGGCTCTAGAAGGATCTGGGGGCTTTTAGAAGGGTCTTGGGGGGCTCTAGAAGGGTCTGGGGGCTTTTAGAAGGGTCCTGGGTGGATCTAGAAGGGTCTGGTGGCTTTTAGAAGGGTCCTGGGGGGCTCTAGAAGGATCTGGGGGCTTTTAGAAGGGTGCTGGGTGGCTCTAGAAGGGTCTGGGGGCTTTTAGAAGGGTCCTGGGGGGCTCTAGAAGGGTCTGGGGGCTTTCACAAAGGCCCTGGTGGCCTCTAGAAGGGTCTGGGGGCTTTCAGAAGGGTCCTGGGCGTCTCTAGAAGGGTCTGGGGACATTCAGAAGGGTCCTAGGGGGCTCTAGAAGGGTCTGGGGGCTTTTAGAAGGGTACTGGGGGGCTCTAGAAGGGTCTGGGGACTTTTAGAAGGGTCCTGGGAGGCTCTAGAAGGGTCTGGGTGCTTTTAGATGGGACCTGGGGGGCTCTAGAAGGGTCTGTGGGCTTTGAGAAAGGTCCTGGGGGGCTCTAGAAGGGTCTGGGGGCTTTTAGAAGGGTCCTGGGTGGCTCTAGCAGTATCTGGGGGCTTTTAGAAGGGTGCCGGGTGGCTCTAGAGGGGTCTGGGGGCTTTTAGAAGGGTCCTGGGGGCATCTAGAAGGGTCTGGGTGCTTTTTGAAGAGCCCTGGGGGCATCTAGAAGGGTCTGGGGGCTTTTAGAAGGTTCCTGGTGGCATCTAGAAGGGTCTGGGTGCTTTTTGAAGAGCCCTGGGGGCCTCTAGAAGGGTCTGGGGGCTTTTAGAAGGGTCCTGGGGGGCTCTACAAGGGTCTGGGTGCTTTCAGAAGGGTCCTGGGCGTCTCTAGAAGGGTCTGGGGGCTTTTAGAAGGGTGCTGGGGGGCTCTAGAAGGGTCTGGGGGCTTTTAGAAGGGTCCTGGGGGGCTCTACAAGGGTCTGGGTGCTTTCAGAAGGGTCCTGGGCGTCTCTAGAAGGGTCTGGGGACATTCAGAAGGGTCCTAGGGGGCTCCAGAAGGGTCTGGGGGCTTTTAGAAGGGTACTGGGGGGCTCTTGAAGGGTCTGGGGACTTTTAGAAGGGTAATGGGAGGCTCTAGAAGGGTCTGGGGGCTTTTAGAAGGGTCCTGGGGTACTCTAGAAGGGTCTGGGTGCTTTTAGATGGGACCTGGGGGGCTCTAGAAGGGTCTGTGGGCTTTGAGAAAGGTCCTGGGGGGCTCTAGAAGGGTCTGGGGGCTTTTAGAAGGGTCCTGGGGGGCTCTAGCAGGATCTGGGGGCTTTTAGAAGGGTGCTGGGTGGCTCTAGAATGGTCTGGGGGCTTTTAGAAGGGTCCTGGGGGCTCTAGAAATGTCTGGGGCTTTTAGAAGGGCCCTGGTGGTCTCTAGAAGGGTCTGGGGGCTTTTAGAAGGGTGCTGGGGTGCTCTAGAAAGGTCTGGGGGCTTTTAGAAGGGTCCTGCGGGGCTCTACAAGGGTCTGGGTGCTTTCAGAAGGGTCCTGGGGGCTCTAGAAGGGTCTGGGGTCTTTTAGAAGGGTCCTGGGGGGCTCTAGAATTGTCTGGGGGGTTTTAGAATGGTCCTGGGAGGCTCTAGAAGGGTCTGGGGGCTTTTAGAAGGGTCCTGGGAGGCTCTAGAAGCGTCTGGGGGCTTTTAGAAGGGTCTTGGGGGGCTCTAGAAGTGTCTGGGGTCTTTTAGAAGGGTCCTGGGGTCCTCTAGAAGGGTCTGAGGGCTTTCACAAGGGTCCTGGGGGGCTCTAGAAGGGTCTGGGGGCTTTTAGAAGGGTCCTGGGAGGCTCTAGAAGGGTCTGGGGGCTTTTAGAAGGGTCCTGGGAGGCTCTAGAAGGGTCTGGGTGCTTTTAGATGGGACCTGGGGGGCTCTAGAAGGGTCTGTGGGCTTTGAGAAAGGTCCTGGGGGGTTCTAGAAGGGTCTGGGGGCTTTTTTAAGGGTCCTGGGGGCTCTAGAAGGGTCTGGGGGGTTTCACAAGGGTCCTGGGGGGCTCTAGAATGGTCTGGGGGCTTTTAAAAGGGTCCTGGGGGGCTCTAGAAGGGTCTGGGCTCTTTTAGAAGTGTCCTAGGGGGCTCTAGAAGGATCTGGGTGCTTTTAGAAGGGTCCTGGGGGGCTCTAGAAGTGTCTGGGGGCTTTTAGAATGGTCCTGGGGGGCTCTAGAAGGGTCTGGGGGCTTTTAGAAGGGTCCTGGGAGGCTCTAGAAGGGTCTGGGGGCTTTTAGAAGGGTCCTGGGAGGATCTACAAGGGTCTGGGGGCTTTTAGAAGGGTCCTGGGGGGCTCTAGAAGGGTCTGGGGGCTTTTAGAAGGGTCCTGGGGGGCTCTAGAAGGATCTGGGGGCTTTTAGAAGGGTGATGGGTGGCTCTAGAATGGTCTGGAGGCTTTTAGAAGGGTCCTGGGGGGCTCTAGAAGGTTCTGGGGGCTTTTAGAAGGGTCCTGGTGGGCTCTAGAAGCGTCTGGGTGCTTTTAGAAGGGTGCTGGGGGGCTCTAGAAGGGTCTGGTTGCTTTTAGATGGTACCTGGGGGGCTCTAGAAGGGTCTGTGGGCTTTTAGAAGGGTCCTGGGTGGCTATAGAAGGGTCTGGTGGCTTTTAGAAGGGTCCTGGGGGGCTCTAGAAGGATCTGGGGGCTTTTAGAAGGGTGATGGGTGGCTCTAGAATGGTCTGGGGGCTTTTAGAAGGGTCCTGGGGGGCTCTAGAAGGTTCTGGGGGCTTTTAGAAGGGTCCTGGTGGGCTCTAGAAGCGTCTGGGTGCTTTTAGAAGGGTGCTGGGGGGCTCTAGAAGGGTCTGGGGGCTTTTAGAAGGGTCCTGGGGGGCTCTACATGGGTCTGGGTGCTTTCAGAAGGGTCCTGGGGGTGTCTAGAAGGGTCTGGGGGCTTTTAGAAGGGTCCTGGGGGGCTCTAGAAGGTTCTGGGGGCTTTTAGAAGGGTCCTGGGGGGCTCTAGAAGGGTCTGGGGGCTTTTAGAAGGGTGCTGGGGGGCTCTAGAAGGGTCTGGGGGCTTTTAGAATGGTCCTGGGTGGCTCTAGAGGGGTCTGGGGGCATTTAGATGAGACCTGGGGGGCTCTAGAAGGGTCTGGGGGCTTTCACAAGGGTCCTGGGCGTCACTAGAAGGGTCTGAGGGCTTTTAGAATGGTCTTGGGGGGCTCTAGAAGGGTCTGGGGTCTTTTAGAAGGGTCCTGGGGACCTCTAGAAGGGTCTGGGTTCTTTGAGATAGGTCCTGGGTGACTCTAGAAAGGTCTGGGGTCTTTAGAATTGTCCTGGGATTCTCTAGAATTGTCTGGGGGCTTTTAGAAGGGTCCTGGGGGGCTCTAGAAGGATCTGGGGGCTTTTAGAAGGGTCTTGGGGGGCTCTAGAAGGGTCTGGGGGCTTTTAGAAGGGTCCTGGGTGGATCTAGAAGGGTCTGGTGGCTTTTAGAAGGGTCCTGGGGGGCTCTAGAAGGATCTGGGGGCTTTTAGAAGGGTGCTGGGTGGCTCTAGAAGGGTCTGGGGGCTTTTAGAAGGGTCCTGGGGGGCTCTAGAAGGGTCTGGGGGCTTTCACAAAGGCCCTGGTGGCCTCTAGAAGGGTCTGGGGGCTTTCAGAAGGGTCCTGGGCGTCTCTAGAAGGGTCTGGGGACATTCAGAAGGGTCCTAGGGGGCTCTAGAAGGGTCTGGGGGCTTTTAGAAGGGTACTGGGGGGCTCTAGAAGGGTCTGGGGACTTTTAGAAGGGTCCTGGGAGGCTCTAGAAGGGTCTGGGTGCTTTTAGATGGGACCTGGGGGGCTCTAGAAGGGTCTGTGGGCTTTGAGAAAGGTCCTGGGGGGCTCTAGAAGGGTCTGGGGGCTTTTAGAAGGGTCCTGGGTGGCTCTAGCAGTATCTGGGGGCTTTTAGAAGGGTGCCGGGTGGCTCTAGAGGGGTCTGGGGGCTTTTAGAAGGGTCCTGGGGGCATCTAGAAGGGTCTGGGTGCTTTTTGAAGAGCCCTGGGGGCATCTAGAAGGGTCTGGGGGCTTTTAGAAGGTTCCTGGTGGCATCTAGAAGGGTCTGGGTGCTTTTTGAAGAGCCCTGGGGGCCTCTAGAAGGGTCTGGGGGCTTTTAGAAGGGTCCTGGGGGGCTCTACAAGGGTCTGGGTGCTTTCAGAAGGGTCCTGGGCGTCTCTAGAAGGGTCTGGGGACATTCAGAAGGGTCCTAGGGGGCTCCAGAAGGGTCTGGGGGCTTTTAGAAGGGTACTGGGGGGCTCTTGAAGGGTCTGGGGACTTTTAGAAGGGTAATGGGAGGCTCTAGAAGGGTCTGGGGGCTTTTAGAAGGGTCCTGGGGTACTCTAGAAGGGTCTGGGTGCTTTTAGATGGGACCTGGGGGGCTCTAGAAGGGTCTGTGGGCTTTGAGAAAGGTCCTGGGGGGCTCTAGAAGGGTCTGGGGGCTTTTAGAAGGGTCCTGGGGGGCTCTAGCAGGATCTGGGGGCTTTTAGAAGGGTGCTGGGTGGCTCTAGAATGGTCTGGGGGCTTTTAGAAGGGTCCTGGGGGCTCTAGAAAGGTCTGGGGCTTTTAGAAGGGCCCTGGTGGTCTCTAGAAGGGTCTGGGGGCTTTTAGAAGGGTGCTGGGGTGCTCTAGAAAGGTCTGGGGGCTTTTAGAAGGGTCCTGCGGGGCTCTACAAGGGTCTGGGTGCTTTCAGAAGGGTCCTGGGGGCTCTAGAAGGGTCTGGGGTCTTTTAGAAGGGTCCTGGGGGGCTCTAGAATTGTCTGGGGGGTTTTAGAATGGTCCTGGGAGGCTCTAGAAGGGTCTGGGGGCTTTTAGAAGGGTCCTGGGAGGCTCTAGAAGCGTCTGGGGGCTTTTAGAAGGGTCTTGGGGGGCTCTAGAAGTGTCTGGGGTCTTTTAGAAGGGTCCTGGGGTCCTCTAGAAGGGTCTGAGGGCTTTCACAAGGGTCCTGGGGGGCTCTAGAAGGGTCTGGGGGCTTTTAGAAGGGTCCTGGGAGGCTCTAGAAGGGTCTGGGGGCTTTTAGAAGGGTCCTGGGAGGCTCTAGAAGGGTCTGGGTGCTTTTAGATGGGACCTGGGGGGCTCTAGAAGGGTCTGTGGGCTTTGAGAAAGGTCCTGGGGGGTTCTAGAAGGGTCTGGGGGCTTTTTTAAGGGTCCTGGGGGCTCTAGAAGGGTCTGGGGGGTTTCACAAGGGTCCTGGGGGGCTCTAGAATGGTCTGGGGGCTTTTAAAAGGGTCCTGGGGGGCTCTAGAAGGGTCTGGGGTCTTTTAGAAGTGTCCTAGGGGGCTCTAGAAGGATCTGGGTGCTTTTAGAAGGGTCCTGGGGGGCTCTAGAAGTGTCTGGGGGCTTTTAGAATGGTCCTGGGGGGCTCTAGAAGGGTCTGGGGGCTTTTAGAAGGGTCCTGGGATGGCTCTAGAAGTGTCTGGGGGCTTTTAGAAGGGTCCTGGGAGGCTCTAGAAGGGTCTGGGGGCTTTTAGAAGGGTCCTGGGAGGATCTACAAGGGTCTGGGGGCTTTTAGAAGGGTCCTGGGGGGCTCTAGAAGGGTCTGGGGGCTTTTAGAAGGGTCCTGGGGGGCTCTAGAAGGATCTGGGGGCTTTTAGAAGGGTGATGGGTGGCTCTAGAATGGTCTGGAGGCTTTTAGAAGGGTCCTGGGGGGCTCTAGAAGGTTCTGGGGGCTTTTAGAAGGGTCCTGGTGGGCTCTAGAAGCGTCTGGGTGCTTTTAGAAGGGTGCTGGGGGGCTCTAGAAGGGTCTGGTTGCTTTTAGATGGTACCTGGGGGGCTCTAGAAGGGTCTGTGGGCTTTTAGAAGGGTCCTGGGTGGCTATAGAAGGGTCTGGTGGCTTTTAGAAGGGTCCTGGGGGGCTCTAGAAGGATCTGGGGGCTTTTAGAAGGGTGATGGGTGGCTCTAGAATGGTCTGGGGGCTTTTAGAAGGGTCCTGGGGGGCTCTAGAAGGTTCTGGGGGCTTTTAGAAGGGTCCTGGTGGGCTCTAGAAGCGTCTGGGTGCTTTTAGAAGGGTGCTGGGGGGCTCTAGAAGGGTCTGGGGGCTTTTAGAATGGTCCTGGGTGGCTCTAGAAGCGTCTGGGTGCTTTTAGAAGGGTGCTGGGGGGCTCTAGAAGGGTCTGGGGGCTTTTAGAAGGGTCCTGGGGGGCTCTACAAGGGTCTGGGTGCTTTCAGAAGGGTCCTGGGGGTGTCTAGAAGGGTCTGGTGGCTTTTAGAAGGGTCCTGGGGGGCTCTAGAAGGTTCTGGGGGCTTTTAGAAGGGTCCTGGGGGGCTCTAGAAGGGTCTGGGGGCTTTTAGAAGGGTGCTGGGGGTCTCTAGAAGGGTCTGGGGGCTTTTAGAATGGTCCTGGGTGGCTCTAGAGGGGTCTGGGGGCATTTAGATGAGACCTGGGGGGCTCTAGAAGGGTCTGGGGGCTTTCACAAGGGTCCTGGGCGTCACTAGAAGGGTCTGAGGGCTTTTAGAATGGTCTTGGGGGGCTCTAGAAGGGTCTGGGGTCTTTTAGAAGGGTCCTGGGGACCTCTAGAAGGGTCTGGGTTCTTTGAGATAGGTCCTGGGTGACTCTAGAAAGGTCTGGGGTCTTTAGAATTGTCCTGGGATTCTCTAGAATTGTCTGGGGGCTTTTAGAAGGGTCCTGGGGGGCTCTAGAAGGATCTGGGGGCTTTTAGAAGGGTCTTGGGGGGCTCTAGAAGGGTCTGGGGGCTTTTAGAAGGGTCCTGGGTGGATCTAGAAGGGTCTGGTGGCTTTTAGAAGGGTCCTGGGGGGCTCTAGAAGGATCTGGGGGCTTTTAGAAGGGTGCTGGGTGGCTCTAGAAGGGTCTGGGGGCTTTTAGAAGGGTCCTGGGGGGCTCTAGAAGGGTCTGGGGGCTTTCACAAAGGCCCTGGTGGCCTCTAGAAGGGTCTGGGGGCTTTCAGAAGGGTCCTGGGCGTCTCTAGAAGGGTCTGGGGACATTCAGAAGGGTCCTAGGGGGCTCTAGAAGGGTCTGGGGGCTTTTAGAAGGGTACTGGGGGGCTCTAGAAGGGTCTGGGGACTTTTAGAAGGGTCCTGGGAGGCTCTAGAAGGGTCTGGGTGCTTTTAGATGGGACCTGGGGGGCTCTAGAAGGGTCTGTGGGCTTTGAGAAAGGTCCTGGGGGGCTCTAGAAGGGTCTGGGGGCTTTTAG
This sequence comes from Clamator glandarius, assembly GCA_033459285.1. Taxonomy (NCBI): domain Eukaryota; kingdom Metazoa; phylum Chordata; class Aves; order Cuculiformes; family Cuculidae; genus Clamator; species Clamator glandarius. Next base: position 28,765 of record JAUNZM010001557.1, read on the forward strand.
AAGGGTCCTGGGTGGCTCTAGCAGTATCTGGGGGCTTTTAGAAGGGTGCCGGGTGGCTCTAGAAGGGTCTGGGGGCTTTTAGAAGGGTGCTGGGGGGCTCTAGAAGGGTCTGGGTGCTTTTAGATGGGACCTGGGGGGCTCTAGAAGGGTCTGGGGGCTTTTAGAAGGGTCCTGGGGGGCTCTACAAGGATCTGGGTGCTTTCAGAAGGGTCCTGGGGGGCTCTAGAATGGTCTGGGGGCTTTTAGAAGCGTCCTGGGGGGCTCTAGAAGTGTCTGGGGGCTTTTAGAATGGTCCTGGGAAGCTCTAGAAGGGTCTGGGGGCTTTTAGAAGGGTCCTGGGAGGCTCTAGAAGCGTCTGGGGGCTTTTAGAAGGGTGCTGGGGGGCTCTAGAAGGGTCTGGGGTCTTTTAGAAGGGTCCTGGGGACCTCTAGAAGGGTCTGGGTTCTTTGAGAAAGGTCCTGGGGGACTCTAGAAGGGTCTGGGGGCTTTCAGAAGGGTCCTGGGCGTCACTAGAAGGGTCTGAGGGCTTTTAGAATGGTCCTGGGGGGCTCTAGAAGGGTCTGGGGTCTTTTAGAAGGGTCCTGGGGACCTCTAGAAGGGTCTGGGGGCTTTGAGAAAGGTCCTGGGGGAATCTAGAAAGGTCTGGGGGCTTTTAGAAGGGTCCTGGGTGGCTCTAGAAGGATCTGGGGGCTTTTAGAAGGTTCCTGGGGGCATCTAGAAGGGTCTGGGGGCTTTTTGAAGAGTCCTGGGGGCCTCTAGAATGGTCTGGGGGCTTTTAGAAGGTTGCTGGGGGCCTCTAGAAGGGTCTGGGTGCTTTTAGAAGGGTCTTGGGTGGCTCTAGAAGGGTCTGGGGTCTTTTAGAAGGGTCCTGGGGGGCTCCAGAAGGGTCTGGGGACTTTTAGAAGGGTCCTGGGTGGCTCTAGAGGGTCTGGGGTCTTTTTGAAGGGTCCTGGGGGCCTCTAGAAGGGTCTGGGGGCTTTTAGAAGGGTCCTGGGGGCCTCTAGAAGGGTCTGGGGGCTTTTAGAAGGGTCCTGGGAGGCTCCAGAAGGGTCTGGGGACTTTTAGAAGGGTCCTGGGTGGCTCTAGAGGGTCTGGGGTCTTTTTGAAGGGTCCTGGGGGCCTCTAGAAGGGTCTGGGGGCTTTTAGAAGGGTCCTGGGGGCCTCTAGAAGGGTCTGGGGGCTTTTAGAAGGGTCCTGGGAGGCTCTAGAAGAGTCAGGGGGCTTTCAGAAGGGTCCTGGAGGGCTCTAGAAGGGTCTGGGGGCATTTGGAAGGGTCCTGGGGGGCTCTAAAAGGGTCTGGGGGGTTTTAGAATGGTCCTGGGTGGCTCTAGAAGGGTCTGGGGGCTTTTTGAACTGTCCTGGGGGCCTCTAGAAGGGTCTGGGGGCATTTAGAAGGGTCCTGCGGGGCTCTAGAGGGGTCTGGGTGCTTTTAGAAGGGTCCTGGGGACCTCTAGAAGGGTCTGGGGGCTTTTAGAAGGGTCCTGGGGGCCTCTAGAAGGGTCTGGGGACATTCAGAAGGGTCCTAGGGGGCTCTAGAAGGGTCTGGGGGCTTTTAGAAGGGTACTGGGGGGCTCTAGATGGGTCTGGGGTCTTTTAGAAGGGTCCTGGGGGGCTCTAGAAGGGTCTGGGGTATTTTAGAAGGGTCCTGGGGGGCTCTAGAAAGGTCTGGGGGCTTTTAGAAGGGTCCTGGAGGCTTCTAGGAGGGTCTGGGGGCTTTTAGAAGGGTCCTGGGGGGCTCTAGAAGGGTCTGGGTGCTTTTAGAAGGGTCCTGGGAGGCTCTAAAAGGGTCTGGGTGCTTTCAGAATGGTCCTGGGGGGCTTTAGAAGGGTCTGGGGGCACTCCGGGTGTGCTCAGCCCTGCGAATTCCCCAAATGTCCAAAATTGAAATTTTTGCTCTAGAAGCCCCCAGACCCTTCTAGAGCCCCCCAGGATCCTTCTAAAAGCACCCAGACACGTCTAGAGCCCGCAGGAACATTCTAAAATCCCCCAGACCCTTTTAGAGCCCCCCAGGACCCTTCTAAAAGCCACCAGACCCTTCTAGAGCCCACCAGGACCCTTCTGAAAGCCCCCAGACCCTTCTAGACGTCCAGAGGACCCTTCTAAAAGCCCCCAGACCCTTCTAGAGCCCACCAGGTCCATTCTAAAAGCCCCCAGACCCTTCTAGAGGTCCCCAGGACCCTTCTGAAAGCACCCAGAACCTTCTAGATCTCCCCAGGACCCTTCTAAAAGCCCCTAGACCCTTCTAGAGCCCCCCAGGACCCTTCTGAAAGCCCCCAGACCCTTCTAGAGGCACCCAGGACCCATCTAATAGCCCCCAGACCCTTCTAGAGGCCCCCAGGACCATTCTAAAAGCACCCAGATCCTTCTAGATGCCCCCAGGAACCTTCTAAATGCCCCCAGACCCTTCTAGAGCCTCCCAGGACCCTTCTAAAAGCCCCCAGACCTTTCTAGATTCCCCCAGGACCTTTGTCAAAGACCCCAGACCCTTCTAGAGGTCCCCAGGACCCTTCTAAAAGACCCCAGATCCTTCTAGAGACCCCCAGGACCCTTCTAAAAGCCCTCAGACCCTTGTAGTGACGCCCAGGACCCTTCTGAAAGCACCCAGACCCTTCTAGAGCCGCCCAGGACCCTTCTAAAAGCCCCCAGACCCCTCTAGAGCCACCCAGGACCCTTCTAAAAGAACCCAGACCCTTCTAGAGCCCCCAGGACCCTTCTAAAAGCCCCCAGACCCTTCTAGAGCCTCCCAGGACCCTTCTAAAAGCCCCCAGACCCTTCTAGAGCCTCCCAGGACCATTCTAAAAGCCCCCAGACACTTCTAGAGCCACACAGGACACTTCTAAAAGCTCCCAGACCCTTCTAGAGCCCCCCAGGACCCTTCTAAAAGCCCCCAGACCCTTCTAGAAGCCCCCAGACACTTCTAGAGCCTCCCAGGACCCTTCTAAAAGCCCGAGACCTTTCTAGAGTCCCCCAGGACCTTTCTCAAAGCCCCCAGACCCTTCTAGAGCCCCCCAGGACCCTTCTAAAAGCCCCCAGACGCTTCTAGAAGCCTCCAGGACCCTTCAAAAAGCCCCCAGACCCTTCAGGAGCGCACCAGGACCCTTCTAAAAGACCCCAGACCCTTCTAGAGACCCCCAGGACCCTTCTAAAAGCCCCCAGACTCTTCTAGACCCCACGGACCATTCTTAAAGCCCCCAGACACTTCTAGAGCCCCCCAGGACCATTCTAAAAGCTCCCAGACCCTTCTAGAGCCCCCCAGGACCCTTCTAAAAGCCCCCAGACCCTTCTAGAAGCCCCCAGACACTTCTAGAGCCTCCCAGGACCCTTCTAAAAGCCCGAGACCTTTCTAGAGTCCCCCAGAGCCTTTCTCAAAGCCCCCAGACCCTTCTAGAGACCCCAGGACCCTTCTAAAAGCCCCCAGACCCTCCTAGAAGCCTCCAGGACCCTTCAAAAAGCCCCCAGACCCTTCTAGAGCCCCCCAGGACCATTCTAAAAGCACCTAGACCATTCTAGAGCCCCCAGGACCCTTCTAAAAGAACCCAGACCCTTCTAGAGGCCCCCAGGGCTCTTCAAAAAGCACCCAGACCCTTCTAGATGCCCCCAGGAACCTTCTAAAAGCCCCCAGACCCTTCTAGAGGCCCCCAGGGCTCTTCAAAAAGCACCCAGACCCTTCTAGATGCCCCCAGGACCCTTCTAAAAGCCCCCAGACCCCTCTAGAGCCACCCAGGACCCTTCTAAAAGCACCCAGACCCTTCTAGAGCCCCCCAGGACCCTTCTAAAAGCCACCAGACCCTTCTAGAGCCTACCAGGACCCTTCTAAAAGCCCCCAGACCTTTCTAGAGTCCCCCAGGACCCTTCAAAAAGCCCCTAGACAATTCTAGAGCCCCCCAGGACCCTTCTAAAAGCCCCCAGATCCTTCTAGAGCCCCCCAGGACCTTCTAAAAGCCACCAGACCATTCTAGAGCCCACCTGGACCCTTCTAAAAGCACCCAGACTCTTCTAGGCCCCCCCAGGACCCTTCTAAAAGCCCCCAGACCCTTCTAGAGGCACCCAGGACTCTTCAAAAAGCCCCCAGTCCATTCTACATGCCCTCAGGAACCTTCTAAAAGCCTCCAGACCCTTCTAGAGCAACCAGGACCCTTCTAAAAGCCCCCAGACCCTTCTAGAGGCCCCCAGCAGCCTTCTAAAAGCCCCCAGACCCTTCTAGAGGCCTTCAGGACTCTTCAAAAAGCCCCCAGACCCTTCTAGAGGCCCCCAGGAACCATCTATAAGCCCCCAGATCCTTCTAGAGACACCCAGGTCGCTTCTAAAGGCACCCAGACCCTTCTAGAGCCCCCTAGTACCCTTCTAAAAGGCCCCAGACCCTTCTAGAGGCCCCCAGGACCCTTCTAAAAGCCCCCAGACCCTTCTAGAGCCCACCAGGTCCATTCTAAAAGCCCCCAGACCCTTCTAGAGTTCCCCAGGACCCTTCTGAAAGCCCCCAGACCCTTCTAGAGCTCCCCAGGACCGTTCTAAAAGCACCTAGACCCTTCTAGAGCCCCCCAGGACCCTTCTGAAAGCCCCCAGACCCTTCTAGAGCCCCCCAGGACCCTTCTAAAAGCCCCCAGACCCTTCTAGATGCCCCCAGGACCCTTCAAAAAGCCCCCAGATCCTTCTAGAGCCCCCCAGGACCCTTATAAAAGCACCCAGACCCTTCTAGATGCCCCCAGGAACCTTCTAAAAGCCCCCAGACCTTTCTAGAGTCCCCCAGGTCCTTTCTCAAAGACCCCAGACCCTTCTAGAGGTCCCCAGGACCCTTCTAAAAGACCCCAGACCCTTCTAGTGCCCCGCAGGACCCTTCTATAAGCCAACAGACCATTCTAGAGCCCCCCAGGACCATTCTAAAAGCCCTCAGACCCTTGTAGTGACGCCCAGGACCCTTCTGAAAGCCCCCAGACCCTTCTAGAGCCCCCCAGGACCCTTCTAAAAGCCCCCAGACCCCTCTAGAGCCACCCAGGACCCTTCTAAAAGAACCCAGACCCTTCTAGAGCCCCCCAGGACCCTTCTAAAAGCAACCAGACCCTTCTAGAGCCCCCCAAGACCCTTCTAAAAGCTCCCAGACACTTCTAGAGCCCCCCAGGACCCTTCTAAAAGCCCCCAGACCCTTCTAGAAGCCCCCAGACACTTCTAGAGCCTCCCAGGACCCTTCTAAAAGCCCGAGACCTTTCTAGAGTCCCCCAGGACCTTTCTCAAAGCCCCCAGACCCTTCTAGAGCCCCCCAGGACCCTTCTAAAAGCCCCCAGACGCTTCTAGAAGCCTCCAGGACCCTTCAAAAAGCCCCCAGACCCTTCAGGAGCGCACCAGGACCCTTCTAAAAGACCCCAGACCCTTCTAGAGACCCCCAGGACCCTTCTAAAAGCCCCCAGACTCTTCTAGACCCCACGGACCATTCTTAAAGCCCCCAGACACTTCTAGAGCCCCCCAGGACCATTCTAAAAGCTCCCAGACCCTTCTAGAGCCCCCCAGGACCCTTCTAAAAGCTCCCAGACCCTTCTAGAGCCCCCAGGACCCTTCTAAAAGCTCCCAGACCCTTCTAGAGCCCCCCAGGACCCTTCTAAAAGCCTCTAGAATGGTCTGGGGGCTTTTAGAAGGGTCCTTTAGGCTTCTAGTAGGGTCTGGGGGCTTTTAGAAGGGTCCTGGGGGGCTCTAGAGGGGTCTGGGGGCTTTCAGAAGGGTCCGGGGGGGCTCTAGAAGGGTCTGGGGTCTTTTCGAAGGGTCCTGGGGGCCTCTAGAAGGGTCTGGGGGCTTTCAGAAAGGTTCTGGGGGGCTCTAGAAGGGTCTGGGGGCTTTTAGAAGGTTGCTGGGTGGCTCTAGAAGGGTCTGGGGGCTTTTAGAAGGGTCCTGGTGGGCTCTAGAAGAATCTAGGGGCTTTTAGAAGGGTCCTGGGGGGCTCCAGAAGGGTCTGGGGACATTTAGAAGGGTCCTGGGGGGCTCTAGAAGGGTCTGGGGGCATTTAGATGGGTGCTGGGGGCTTTTAGAAGGGTCTTGGGGGGCTCTATAAGGGTCTGGGTGCTTTTAGAAGGGTGCTGGGGGGCTCTAGAAGGGTCAGGGGGCTTTTAGAAGGGTCCTGGGGGGCTCTAGAAAGGTCTGGGGGCTTTGAGAAAGGTCTTGGGGAACTCTAGAAGGGTCAGGGTGCTTTTAGAAGGGTCCTGGGGGCCTCTAGAAGGGTCTGGGTGCTTTTAGATTGGTTTTTGGGGGGCTCTAGAAGGGTCTGGGGGCTTTCACAAGGGTCCTGGGGGGCTCTAGAAGGGTCTGGGGGCTTTTAGAAGGGTCCTGGGGTGCTCTAGAAGGGTCTGGGGGCTTTTTGAATGGTCCTGGGGGGCTCTAGAAAGGTCTGGGGGCTTTTAGAAGGGTCCTGGGGGGCTCTAGAAGGGTCTGGGGGCTTTGAGAAAGGTCCTGGGGGACTCTAGAAGGGTCTAGGGTCTTTTTGAAGGGTCCTGGGTGGCTCTAGAAGGATCTGTGGGCTTTGAGAAAGGTCCTGGGGGGCTGTAGAAGGGTCTGGGTGCTTTTTGAAGGGTCCTGGGGGGCTCTAGAAGGGTCTGGGGGCTTTTAGAAGGGCCCTGGTGGCCTCTAGAAGGGTCTGGGGGCTTTTAGAAGGGTGCTGGGGGGCTCTAGAATCGTCTGGGGGCTTTTAGAAGGGTCCTGGGAGGCTCTAGAAGCGTCTGGGGGCTTTCAGAAGGGTCCTGTGGGCCTCTAGAAGTGTCTGGGGGCTTTCACAAGGGTCCTGGGGGGCTCTAGAAGTGTCTGGGGGCATTTAGAATGGTCCTGGGAGGCTCTAGAATGGTCTGGGGGCTTTTAGAAGGGTCCTGGAAGGCTCTAGAAGGGTCTGGGGGCTTTTAGAAGGGTCCTGGGGGGCTCTAGAAGGGTCTGGGGGCTTTGAGAAAGGTCCTGGGGGGCTCTAGAAGGGTCTGTCGGCTTTTAGAAGGGTCCTGGGTGGCTCTAGAGGGGTCTGGGGGCTTTTAAAAGGGTCCTGGGTGGCTCTAGAAGGGTCTGGGGGCTTTTAGATGGGTCTTGGGGGGCTCTAGAAGGGTCTGGGGGCTCTTAGAAGGGTCTTTAGTGGCTCTAGAAGGGTCTGGGGGCTTTTAGAAGGGTCCTGGGTGGCTCTAGAAGTGTCTGGGGGCTTTTACAAGGGTCTTGGGGGGCTCTAGAAGGGTCTGGGGGCTTTTAGAAGGGTCCTGGTGGTCTTCAGAAGGATCTGGGGGCTTTTAGAAGGGTCTTGGGGGGCTCTAGAAGGGTCTGGGATATTTTAGAAGGGCCCTGGTGGGATCTAGAACGGTCTGAGGGCTTTTAGAAGGGTCCTGGGGGGCTCCAGAAGAGTCTGGGGGCTTTTAGAAGGGTCCTGGGGGACTCTAAAAGAGTCTGGAGGCTTTTAGAAGGGTCCTGGGGGCCTCTAGAAGGGTCTGGGTGCTTTCACAAGGGACCTGGGGAGCTCTAGAAGGATCTGGGTGCTTTTTGATTGGTCGTGGGGGCCTCTAGAAAGGTCTGGGGGCTTTTAGATGGGTCTTGGGGGGCTCTAGAAGGGTCTGGGGGCTCTTAGAAAGGTCTTTAGTGGCTCTAGAAGAGTCTGGGGCTTTTAGATGGGTCCTGGGGGGCTCTAGAAGGGTCTGGGGGCTTTGAGAAAGGTCTTGGGGAACTCTAGAAGGGTCTGGGGGCTTTTAGAAGGGTCCTGGGGGCCTCTAGAAGGGTCTGGGGGCTTTTAGAAGGGTCTTGGGGGGCTCTAGAAGGGTCTGGGGGCTTTCACAAGTGTCCTGGGGGGCTCTAGAAGGGTCTGGGGGCTTTGAGAAAGGTCCTGGGGGGCTCTAGAAGGGTCTGTCGGCTTTTAGAAGGGTCCTGGGTGGCTCTAGAGGGGTCTGGGGGCTTTTAGAAGGGACCTGGGTGGCTCTAGAAGGGTCTGGGGGCTTTTAGATGGGTCTTGGGGGGCTCTAGAAGGGTCTGGGGGCTCTTAGAAGGGTCTTTAGTGGCTCTAGAAGGGTCTGGGGGCTTTTAGAAGGGTCCTGGGTGGCTCTAGAAGTGTCTGGGGGCTTTTAGAAGGGTCTTGGGGGGCTCTAGAAGGGTCTGGGGGCTTTTAGAAGGGTCCTGGGGGTCTTCGGAAGGATCTGGGGGCTTTTAGAAGGGTCTTGGGGGGCTCTAGAAGGGTCTGGGGTATTTTAGAAGGGTCCTGGTGGGATCTAGAACGGTCTGATAGCTTTTAGAAGGGTCCTGGGGGGCTCTAGAATGGTCTGGGTGCTTTTAGAAGGGTCCTGGTGGACTCTAGAAGAGTCTGGATGCTTTTAGAAGGGTCCTGGGGGCCTCTAGAATGGTCTGGGGGCTTTCACAAGGGTCCTGGGGGGCTCTAGAAGGATCTGGGTGCTTTTTGAATGGTCCTGGGGGCCTCTAGAAAGGTCTGGGGGCTTTTAGATGGGTCTTGGGGGGCTCTAGAAAGGTCTGGGGGCTCTTAGAAAGGTCTTTAGTGGCTCTAGAAGAGTCTGGGGCTTTTAGATGGGTCCTGGGGGGCTCTAGAAGGTTCTGGGGGCTTTGAGAAAGGTCTTGGGGAACTCTAGAAGGGTCTGGGGGCTTTTAGAAGGGTCCTGGGGGCCTCTAGAAGGGTCTGGGACTTTTAGAAGGGTCTTGGGGGGCTCTAGAAGTGTCTGGGGGCTTTCACAAGGGTCCTGGGGGGCTCTAGAAGGGTCTGGGGGCTTTTAGAAGGGTCCTGAGGGGCTCTAGAATGGTCTGGGGGCTTTTTGAATGGTCCTGGGGGCCTCTAGAAAGGTCTGGGGGCTTTTAGAAGGGTCCTCGGGGGCTCTAGAAGTGTCTGGGGGCTTTGAGAAAGGTCCTGGGTGACTCTAGAAGGGTCTGGGGGCTTTTTGAAGGGTCCTGGGGTGCTATAGAAGGGTCTGGGGGCTTTTAGAAGGGTCCTGGGTGGCTCTAGAAGGATCTGTGGGCTTTGAGAAAGGTCCTGGGGGGCTCTAGAAGGGTCTGGGGGCTTTTAGAAGGGTCCTGGGGGGCTCTAGAAGGGTCTGTGGGCTTTTAGAAGGGTCCTGTGGGCCTCTAGAATGGTCTGGGGGCTTTCACAAGGGTCCTGGGGGGCTCTAGAAGTGTCTGGGGGCATTTAGAATGGTCCTGGGAGGCTCTAGAATGGTCTGGGGGCTTTTAGAAGGGTCCTGGGAGGCTCTAGAAGGGTCTGGGGGCTTTTAGAAGGGTCCTGGGTGGCTCTAGAGGGGTCTGGGGGCTTTTAGAAGGGTCCTGGGTGGCTCTAGAAGGGTCTGGGGGCTTTTAGATGGGTCTTGGGGGGCTCTAGAAGGGTCTGGGGGCTCTTAGAAGGGACTTTAGTGGCTCTAGAAGGGTCTGGGTGCTTTTAGAAGGGTCCTGGGGGCCTCTAGAAGGGTCTGGGGTCTTTTAGAAGGGTCTTGGGGGGCTCTAGAACGGTCTGGGGGCTTTTAGAAAGGTCCTGGGGGTTTTCAGAAGGATCTCGGGGCTTTTAGAAGGGTCTTGGGGGGCTCTAGAAGGGTCTGGGGTATTTTAGAAGGGTCCTGGTGGGATCTAGAACGGTCTGAGGTCTTTTAGAAGGGTCCTGGGGGGCTCCAGAAGATTCTGGGGGCTTTTAGAAGGGTCCTGGGGGACTCTAGAAGAGTCTGGAGGCTTTTAGAAGGGTCCTGGGGGCCTCTAGAAGGGTCTGGGGGCTTTTAGAAGGGTCCTGGTGGTCTCTAGAAGGATCTGGGGGCTTTTAGAAGGGTCTTGGGGGGCTCTAGAAAGGTCTGGGGGCTTTCACAAGGGTCCTGGGTGGCTCTAGAAGGGTCTGGGGGCTTTCAGAAGTGTCCTGGGGGGCTCTAGAAGGGTCTTGGTGCTTTCACAAGGGTCCTGGGGGCCTCTAGAAGGGTCTGGGGGCTTTTAGATGGGACCTGGGGGGCTCTAGAAGGGTCTGGGGGCTTTTAGAAGGGTCCTGGGGGGCTCTAGAAGGATCTGGGGGCTTTTAGAAGGGTGCTGGGTGGCTCTAGAAGGGTCTGGGGGCTTTTAGAAGGGTCCTGGTGGGCTCTAGAAGAATCTAGGGGCTTTTAGAAGGGTCCTGGGGGGCTCCAGAAGGGTCTGGGGACTTTTAGAAGGGTCCTGGGGGGCTCTAGAAGGGTCTGGGGGCTTTTAGAAGGGTCCTGGGGTGCTCTAGAAGGGTCTGGGGGCTTTTTGAATGGTCCTGGGGGGCTCTAGAAAGGTCTGGGGGCTTTTAGAAGGGTCCTGGGGGGCTCTAGAAGGGTCTGGGGGCTTTGAGAAAGGTCCTGGGGGACTCTAGAAGGGTCTAGGGGCTTTTTGAAGGGTCCTGGGTGGCTCTAGAAGGGTCTGGGGGCTTTTTGAAGGGTCCTGGGTGGCTCTAGAAGGATCTGTGGGCTTTGAGAAAGGTCCTGGGGGGCTCTAGAAGGGTCTGGGTGCTTTTTGAAGGGTCCTGGGGGGCTCTAGAAGGGTCTGGGGGCTTTTAGAAGGGCCCTGGTGGCCTCTAGAAGGGTCTGGGGGCTTTTATAAGGGTGCTGGGGGGCTCTAGAAGGGTCTGGGGGCTTTTAGAAGGGTCCTGGGGGGCTCTAGAAGGGTCTGGGTGCTTCCAGAAGGGTCCTGTGGGCCTCTAGAAGGGTCTGGGGTCTTTGAGAAAGGTCCTGGGGGGCTCTAGAAGGGTCTGTCGGCTTTTAGAAGGGTCCTGGGTGGCTCTAGAGGGGTCTGGGGGCTTTTAAAAGGGTCCTGGGTGGCTCTAGAAGGGTCTGGGGGCTTTTAGATGGGTCTTGGGGGGCTCTAGAAGGGTCTGGGGGCTCTTAGAAGGGTCTTTAGTGGCTCTAGAAGGGTCTGGGGGCTTTTAGAAGGGTCCTGGGTGGCTCTAGAAGTGTCTGGGGGCTTTTAGAAGGGTCTTGGGGGGCTCTAGAAGGGTCTGGGGGCTTTTAGAAGGGTCCTGGTGGTCTTCAGAAGGATCTGGGGGCTTTTAGAAGGGTCTTGGGGGGCTCTAGAAGGGTCTGGGGTATTTTAGAAATGTCCTGGTGGGATCTAGAACGGTCTGAGGGCTTTTAGAAGGGTCCTGGGGGGCTCCAGAAGAGTCTGGGGGCTTTTAGAAGGGTCCTGGGGGATTCTAAAAGAGTCTGGAGGCTTTTAGAAGGGTCCTGGGGGCCTCTAGAAGGGTCTGGGGGCTTTCACAAGGGTCCTGGGGGGCTCTAGAAGGATCTGGGTGCTTTTTGAATGGTCGTGGGGGCCTCTAGAAAGGTCTGGGGGCTTTTAGATGGGTCTTGGGGGGCTCTAGAAGGGTCTGGGGGCTCTTAGAAAGGTCTTTAGTGGCTCTAGAAGAGTCTGGGGCTTTTAGATGGGTCCTGGGGGGCTCTAGAAGGGTCTGGGGGCTTTGAGAAAGGTCTTGGGGAACTCTAGAAGGGTCTGGGGGCTTTTAGAAGGGTCCTGGGGGCCTCTAGAAGGGTCTGGGGGCTTTTAGAAGGGTCTTGGGGGGCTCTAGAAGGGTCTGGGGGCTTTCACAAGTGTCCTGGGGGGCTCTAGAAGGGTCTGGGGGCTTTGAGAAAGGTCCTGGGGGGCTCTAGAAGGGTCTGTCAGCTTTTAGAAGGGTCCTGGGTGGCTCTAGAGGGGTCTGGGGGCTTTTAGAAGGGACCTGGGTGGCTCTAGAAGGGTCTGGGGGCTTTTAGATGGGTCTTGGGGGGCTCTAGAAGGGTCTGGGGGCTCTTAGAAGGGTCTTTAGTGGCTCTAGAAGGGTCTGGGGGCTTTTAGAAGGGTCCTGGGTGGCTCTAGAAGTGTCTGGGGGCTTTTAGAAGGGTCTTGGGGGGCTCTAGAAGGGTCTGGGGGCTTTTAGAAGGGTCCTGGGGGTCTTCAGAAGGATCTGGGGGCTTTTAGAAGGTTCTTGGGGGGCTCTAGAAGGGTCTGGGGTATTTTAGAAGGGTCCTGGTGGGATCTAGAACGGTCTGATAGCTTTTAGAAGGGTCCTGGGGGGCTCTAGAAGGGTCTGGGGGCTTTTAGAAGGGTCCTGGTGGACTCTAGAAGAGTCTGGATGCTTTTAGAAGGGTCCTGGGGGCCTCTAGAAGGGTCTGGGGGCTTTCACAAGGGTCCTGGGGGGCTCTAGAAGGATCTGGGTGCTTTTTGAATGGTCCTGGGGGCCTCTAGAAAGGTCTGGGGGCTTTTAGATGGGTCTTGGGGGGCTCTAGAAGGGTCTGGGGGCTCTTAGAAAGGTCTTTAGTGGCTCTAGATAAGTCTGGGGCTTTTAGATGGGTCCTGGGGGGCTCTAGAAGGTTCTGGGGGCTTTGAGAAAGGTCTTGGGGAACTCTAGAAGGGTCTGGGGGCTTTTAGAAGGGTCCTGGTGGGCTCTAGAAGGATCTGTGGGCTTTGAGAAAGGTCCTGGGGGGCTCTAGAAGGGTCTGGGGGCTTTTAGAAGGGTCCTGGGGGGCTCTAGAAGGGTCTGGGGTTTTTTAGAAGGGTCCTGGGGGGCTCTAGAAGGGTCTGGGGGTTTTTAGAAGGGTCCTGGGGGACTCTAGAAGGGTCTGGGGGCTTTTAGAAGGGTCCTGGGGGGCTCTAGAAGGGTCTGGGGGCTTTCAGAAGGGTCCGGCGGGGCTCTAGAAGGGTCTGGGGTCTTTTAGAAGGGTCCTGGGGGGCTCTAGAAGGATCTGTGGGCTTTGAGAAAGGTCCTGGGCGGCTCTAGAAGGGTCTGGGGGCTTTTAGAAGGGTCCTGGGGGGCTCTAGAAGGGTCTGGGGTTTTTTAGAAGGGTCCTGGGGGGCTCTAGAAGGGTCTGGGGGTTTTTAGAAGGGTCCTGGGGGACTCTAGAAGGGTCTGGGGGCTTTTAGAAGGGTCCTGGGGGGCTCTAGAAGGGTCTGGGGGCTTTCAGAAGGGTCCGGCGGGGCTCTAGAAGGGTCTGGGGTCTTTTAGAAGGGTCCTGGGGGGCTCTAGAAGGGTCTGGGTGCTTTTAGAAGGGTATTTAGTAGCTCTAGAAGGGTCTGGGAGCTTTTAGAAGGCTCATGGGGGCCTCTAGAAGGGTCTGGGGGCTTTTAGAATGGTCTTGGGGTACTCTGGAAGGGTCTGGGGTCTTTTAGAAGGGTCCTGGGGGCCTCTACAAGGGTCTGAGGGCTTTCACAAGGGTCCTGGGGGCCTCTAGAAGGGTCTGGGGTCTTTTAGAAGGGTCCTGGGGGGCTCTAGAAGAGTCTGGGGGCTTTCAGAAGGGTCTTGGGGGGCTCTAGAAGGGTCTGGGGGCTTTCACAAGGATCCTGGGGGGCTCTAGATAGGTCTGGGGGCTTTTAGAAGGGTCCTTGGGGGGTCTAGAAGGGTCTGGGGGCTTTTGGAA
>JAUNZM010001558.1:0-180000 GCA_033459285.1 Clamator glandarius
GTCTGGACTTCAATAGAAATTCATGGCCTAATCTCTTCTCACAAGCAGAAAACTCAAGAAGTAAACCAGAGGTCACAGGAAAAAAAAGAGGAATAACCTCACAATTAAAGGGGGCAAGTACTACTAGCATGGAGATCTATATCTCTCCCATACTCATTCACTCCAAGCCTCTCTAATGCTAGAACAATCCTCAGCATGGAAAGAAATAAGCTCTTCAGTGTCTGCATATTCTGCTGCAGGCTGCTAGACTTCAAGTTGTCCTTAAGTACATCCAACAACTGATGCCAAGAGGAGCTGCACCTCACACTTCAAAACACTATGTCCTAGTTTTAGATGGAAGAGAGTTAGTTTTCTTCCTAGCAGCTGGCATAGTGCTGTGGTTTTGATTTAGGACAAGAATAATGTTGACAGCAACAACTAAAAACATACACGTGTTAAGTAGTGCATACACTAAGCCAAGGATTTCTCAGCTTACCATGCCTTGACAGCAAGGAGGTGCAAAAGAAGCTTGGAGTGGACACAGCCAGGACAGCTGACCCAAACTGGTCAAAGGGACATTCCATACCATATGATGTCTGCTCCATTTATAAACTGGGGGGCGACTGCTGCTCAGGAACAGGCTGAACATCGGTTAGCAGGTGGCGAGCAATAGCACTATGCATCACTTGTTTGGAATAGTCTTTTTTAATTATTAGTATTACATCTTCCTTTGCTGTCCTATTAAACTGTCTTTATCTCAAGCCACTACTCTTACTCTTCACCTTCCCCTCCCTCTTCCTCCATCCCACCAGGGAGCAGCATAAGGAGTGAGCGAGCAGCTGCATGGTGCTTAATTGCCAGCTGGGATTAAACCACAAAACACTACTTACAATATTTTATAAGAGATTAAACCTGACATCCTAAGGAACAAAAAGAATTACTTTGAATCATTTACCTTACATGAATGGCAACCATCAAAGAATGGAGCAAATGCCAACTTGTTTAAATACAGTGAGAAAAACTGTGAAGCACTCATATTAACTGCTGTAGAATAATAAAATATCAAATTTTGTAAATTAATCTGGTCTAAATATCAAACACAAACAATACATCTTGTGCAGGACCACATACTCAAAGAAGAAGTGACATTTACGTGAAACCTATCACATTTCTGTGTTGTATGACTTGTATATTGTCATGGTTAAAACCAGTAAAAACTTTAACATTCTACAGGAATAACTATATCTAGGCTAGCAAAACTTAGTTTTTCCATATTTGATATTTCACTCAGATAATATAGTTAAAATGCCTTAAATTTTTTGTTATTTTGAGGTTTTAATACTAAGAAATGGAAAAAAAGCCACAAAGACAAGTTCAAATACGTGATAATATATGGACAACAACACAAAGCAGCAGTTTGACTGGAGCCATCAAATATCCAGACACCTCAACTTGCTGCACAATTTCTGTGATTAAAAAATGGGGTTACCTTCTGCCAATACAGAAGGCTGGAAACTGCTGGCACAGATTTCAAATAGCTGATTTCAACCACTGAATGCAGCAACTGTGACATGCCTGGTCCAGTCTCAGACTAAGTTATTTGCTGGTGGACCAGTACTTCTGGCCGAATGGGACCCTTGCACTAACTCTTCACCACAACCTGTTCTTTCTCTGTCACTCAGCCAGTCCCAGCCCCTGGTCCTTTCAGTGCTGATGCCTGTAATTCTCATCTCATCCATGTCCTTGTTCCTTCCTTCCATTTCAAATTTCCCTCTCAAACCCTATCTCACCCAAACACCAGCCAGTTCAGCCCTGAGTTTCTGATCTTTCTACTTAACTATTTACTTAAGAAGAACAGAGTTTAAGAACAAGACAATTTTCCAACCCAGTTAATGCAGCTATTGGTCTGTTTAAGTCACACATGGTGATTTCATATTATGTTATGAAGATCTGAATTAGTTCAGGAGACTACAGTTTTAAGAAACCAGTGCAACCTAATTAACTGTTTTCCATCTAAATCCTTCATTTTACCTGTTTCTTGTAGTCTCTCTCCTATAATGTGAGTTTCAAAAGCAAAAACTAGTATCACACTCTTTAAATCACTAAAAGCACCTCACATTTACATTAAGAATACAACAGTCAGAAAAAATACCAAAAGCACAAACAAAACAAAACCACAAAATACAACATATTTATATCTCACATTGGAAAGAACACCTACAGAACTATTAAAAATGTCTTCTTAATAAATTACACTCAGATCACTCAGATACAGGTGAAACTAACTTAATACCCATTTATCACTAAGGGTGTACAAACAAAATTAACTAAAAGTGAGAATGTTTAAAATGAAGCAGAATAATCCATTCTACACAAGTTTTTTACCACTTTTTAAAAACCAAACTAAAGAGAATAGAGACCTCTGTTGTCTAGGAAACCAAAATTAGTCATCAGCTACGAGGCTTCATTAATACAGGAGAGATGAGTAAATGAAAGACTGAAGTAGTAAGCACATTTATGATTCAATGATCCCATGTATTCCTGTTCACTGGGAATGGATCCAGCATTGTTCCAACAGAAGTAAGATGCTCAGATAGAATGCATCATCCCATAACATTCTGAATAAGACCGTTAACTAAGTTTACATTGTTAGTTGTGATTTTTATTTCTTTTAAGTGCAGAGAAAGTAGTGAAATAGGAATTGCCCTCTCTAAATTGTCCTTCAGGTTGCCATGTTTTCACTCATTCTTCTACCAAAAAGGCCAAAACATTTATCTTATGCACAAATAATTTAATGTTGCAAGACAGAGAAAAAAAAACAGGCTAAAAATACAACAGCAATAACATGTCCCTGTGTTGCCTTTTGATCCCTTCATGAAACCAAGTGGTATCAATGGTCTACACAGACCATTTAATTTACTTCAGTATTTTTCAGTTTGCTTCCAAGGACTAGCCAAAGAAGTAAAAGCAACATCTTACTGGCAAAAGTCAAGAATCAGGGTTTATAAACACCCATTCTGAACAGTATTTGGGTAGAGACTAAAATGGTTTGACAACACAACAGCGACTGAAAACAAGATTTCAAATAAAAATCACATAACCCAAACAGAACAAAGGAAAAAAACTGCTGGCAAGAGGAATGGAGGAAAATGCTTAAGAAAACACTTAAAAGGAAAAGAACAGGAGGAGTAAAGATAACTAGTAAGAAAATGATGATAATATGATTAATTTTTAATACCAATTGACTAGGACAAGCAAGCAAGACAACTACCTTCCAAGACTTGGATACCAGGAGTACTGCAGATCAAAAGAATGCAATAATTATGTTGTTCGGAAAAAAGCATAAAACTGAAATGCTGCACTTATAAGTGATAAAAGTTTTCATTTAGCTCTTTTTCTTCTTTACACAGAATTCAAAGGACACCAAATAGCAAACGGACAGAAGTACATCTAGTTAGTCCTACGAAAAAAAGAGCAAGGAGAAATAATATACTATGAACAAAAAATAAAACCCCAAAACTTCTAAAAGAGGTGGATTAATTATTTTTATAGAATGAAATCAGAAAAAGAAAATAGGGAAAACACTGATTTTATCAGTTACACAGGGCTGTGACCCAGCTCCTTGAATACAGTCAAAGGAGGAATAAGATAATGACTGCAGACATACCAATTTTTTACCTTAATTCTACGTTAAACTCAAGTGTGAAGAATGACTTTGTAACACCTGGAGCCAGTTGCAATCCAAGCAGAGAAAACGGTTCTCCTCACCACAAAAGCTCTTTGAAGATGAAGTCTCTTTACTTTATCAATAATTCACTGTAGCAATCCTACCACCTCCCTCATCAGTCACTGGCTACCCTTCAGTCCTGCCACCACACAGTTTTTCTCTCCAAGATCCCCACAAACAGGTTTATCCAGCTTAACTGCTTTACCAGTCACTGATATCAAACAGCCTTTGCTTCATCAACTTCTTCAGCATTTACTGTTCCACAACCAGCTTCACCTAGGTATGCCTTTTCCTTGTTGCTTTTTGTGCTTGGAAGAAAGTTTCCAGAAAGCAGAAGAGACACAATCCAATCTTATCCTGCAAATTACTTAACATTCTCAGCAAAGATGTTATTTCTTAAAAAAATTCTGACTGCAAACAGAACACAGCCAAAGCCAGACGTTTACCAGGTCTGCTCAACCCACTCTGGGGAAATTAAAAGCTCAGATCCACAAACCTAGCAAAGTCAATCCTGACCATCTAGAATTCCTTCTCGCTACCACTGCTACTAAAAGGCTTTGTCTAGCTACATGAAAAGGATAAGCTCTTTTCATCTCAAGTTAAGGCCATCACTGATTATCATAACTTTTTTCTATAATCAATTAATTTCAGTATTTTCTGAATGTGACCAATACTAATTGTACACTTACCAGTAAGAATTAATCCTGAGGTCTGGTTTTAAGTTTACTGGGTTTGGTTTTTTTTATTTCAACACTAACTACTGCTCTCTCTGTTGAGCACTTCCTGAGATCACAACACTGGCTCAGAAAATTAAGCAAGAATGCAGTGAAAAATGCCTGAAACTATGCTTATTGGTCTGAGTTTTTTGATTTCCTGATCAAAGAGAAAACCATTCATCCCATTTTCCATACATGAGTTCTGGACAGCAATCAAAGCTATTTCTGCTCCAGTTGAAACTCTCCATTTCACTTCCAGAACGTCCTCATGAGCATTTTTGAAGAGAGATTTCTGACAAAGCTTAGCTTGTAAAAACAAAAATGGGAGGACAAAAAAAGTACTTGACGAGCAATAGATATTGAAGCTATTTTTTCCCCTCCTCTGTTCACTGCTGAATTTCAGCTTTTAAATTAGGACCTGACACTTAAAGAAGATAGCCTGCACATGCCGAAATGGCGTGACTAGCAGGTCCAGGGAGGTTATTCTCCCTCTGTACTCGGCACTGGTGAGACCGCACCTCGAATACTGTGTTGAGTTCTGGGCCCCTCACCGCAAGAAGGAAGCTGAGGCTCTGGAGCGAGTCCAGAGAAGAGCAACAAAGCTGGTGAAGGGGCTGGAGAACAAGTCTTAGGAGGAGCAGCTGAGAGAGCTGGGGTTGTTTAGCCTTGAGAAGAGGAGGCTGCGAGGAGACCTCACTACTCTCTATAACTACCTGAGGGGAGGTTGTAGAGAGGAGGGAGCTGGCCTCTTCTCCCAAGTGACAGGAGACAGGATGAGAGGGAATGGCCTCAAGCTCCACCAGGGAAGATTTAGACTGGACATAAGGAAAAAAAATTTTCACGGAAAGGGTCATTGGGCACTGAAACAGGCTGCCCAGGGAGGTGGTTGATTCACCTTCCCTGGAGGTGTTTCAGGCACGGGTGGATGACGTGCTAAGGGGCACGGTTTAGTGTTTGACAGGAATGGACTTGATGATCCGGTGGGTCTCTTCCAACCTGGTTATTCTGTGATTCTGTGATTCTATGAAGGATGCATTTTCCAGTCCTGTAACACTCTACATTGAGTCAGATTAAGCCCGTGAAATTGTAATTTGCACATGATCAATAAATATTTGGTATAAATCAAACAGCAAAACTCCCCAAATACTTTCTGCCTATTTATGCCACAATAAGGGAATAAGGAAAAGTTATATAGAGGGAAAAGAAAGTTTCAAGAAGCTACTAATGTTTTCTTGCACTGTCAAACGTCAGCACTTTATGCTTGCCTGCATTCTTCATCATCCTAGGCCCCAGGCCAAGTAAAGGTACAGAAACATCACAAAGGGCAACTAAATTGAGATTTCACATCTCACTACCCTAATAGTAAGGAAACCTTAGGTGTATTGCACCTACAATAATAAACTGTAATCTATGATTAAAAACCACTTGCTACAAAGACTTGTCCTGAAAGGTTACAAATGTAACACCTGGAGGAATTAATGACTCAGAGGCAAAATAAAGACTATTTACTGTTATAAGTACAAACAAAAAAGAAATCTGAGAAACCACTACAACAGCTCTTCCATAATTTTGGGTTCGACATCTCATTCTCTGATCATCCATTTCCCACTCCCCTCACAGACTGGTATACAAAAGATTTTCCCTCTAGCACTGCTGAAACACAATTATTAAATAGGACCACCATCTGGGGTTTCTTATGCTTGGCTCTCAAGCAGTTCCTGCTATACACATTACCACACAGAAGCAGAGCTACGAAGAGGCCTGAACTACTACTGAGCAAGGCAAGGTCTCCACTGCTGAAACCACAAAGAACTTCAGAGGCTCACAAAGCCATATTGGTCCTGAAGCTTGCACAAGTCACGTCTTGCAATGAATTATTAGACACCTAACAATGCATCACCTTCATCTCAAAGCTACTCTCAAATGTCTCTCCTACTCTGAAAGATATTTTGTTCCTCTTTGTAGCATTAAATCTCTATATATAGTTAAATAATAATACTAATGCAACATGTGCTAAAGCTTTATTGAAAATCTGGGGGAAAATGCAGCTGTAACTGATACCAGATATCTATTAAAACACTTCACAGTTTTAGCAGATTACAATGCAGTTACAGCACTGACGAAGTGTACTCTTGAAAGCTAACTACCATGTAGGACACCCAAAGGACACTTCCAATACCATGATATTCAGCATTAAATTAGGCAAGATTTAAAGGAATTTATAGATGTTGAAGTCATGGAGCGAAAACAGGTAATAGAGTCAGAAGAAATATTTATATTTTATGTCCTTTGCTAATATGAAAGACAAATAACTTAATTTGGCATATAGTTGAATAAAGGAATTAAAACTCAGTTATACATATAGACACACAAAAAATCTTTCAATTTCTAAAGCATAAATACTGCAGAAACATTAAAAGTAACTAGGGTTCCGATCCTTCAAAATTAATTATGATTTCTCTTTCTTCCTGTAGGTTTCTACCACCTTAGCTTAACTTGAGTAATTGGGGTGTAAACTGCACAGATTCTGGTGCGACATGAGGCAGCACCCACCTACACTATTCAGCATCAAAACTCCAGCTTGTACCTCCTGCCAAGCTAGACAGAAGATAAATCTGTGCTCATGTGAGTCAGATTAAATTTAATATCCAAATTATAACTGGAATTACATCTGTAGCAAATTTAATCCCTAATAAACATGTCTAGTGATTCAAGTTATCTTCCCACCTCAGTCAGAGTGATTCAGGTGTCTAATGCCATTTTTACATATCTTGGAGCACCTCCAACACCCACACAAGAATGGCAGTCATGACAGAACTACAAATTACATCTTTTTGGAGCTGTTGGCTGACCTTGGTTACTTTCAGTGGACTCCATCCAAACCCTGACTTGACTTTCTAACTTGGGTTGAGATCTGCTTCCTCTCTATGGACTTGCCTAGCACCCTCAACTCGTGGATGAATGCAGTAACCATCACCAGATCTGTTCTACTCACCTTCTTTGGGTGCTGTGGGACTGCACCGTTCACATGCAAGAACTTTACCAAGTGTGAGTTCATACTCATAAGCTATGACATAAGTTTCTCAGTGAAAGAAATTAAATAGTTTTCATTATTAGTCTGTTTTCATCCATGACACTTAAGGTCATATCAAACATGTACTTCTTCACAGTGCTGCTACATCAAATTATAGCAGGATTATCACATCTACATTGGTGAAGTATACGGATGCATTTTATACGCAACCTTAATGTGATTAAAAGCTTTGTAATGCTAGCTACTTATATGTTTGTTTCATTACCTCTTGCCTTTCAAACCAAAATATATCTTGGTTTTGTTGGTACAGTATCTGGAGGACAGCTATTTACTGAGGAATACTATGACTTCAAAAGTGTATCAATCTTTGCATTCAGTTTGGGTAATTTTTCTTTTTCCAAGAATAAAAAAAACCCCAGGATGCTCAGTAGCCACTGTCTCAAAGTCAACGTTTAATGATCAATCCAAATAAGCTATTACTTGAAACAAGAAACTCTAAATTAGAAACTAAACTCCATTACTTCCAGTAGATACTGAAACAGAAACATTATTTAATTTTAGGTATCAAAAGAATTAACTATACAAAACACTGGGCAAGCTAGATGTTTCTGTTTTATCTTTACCTTCTCAGATAATAGACTCTTTTGACTCAATATCAAGAAAGAATGTGAAATCTTTTTATTAAAAGACATAAGAACAGTCACAGGAAACCTCACAAGTAGATGACAGGCAACTAGCAAAACCAAGTATTTAAGAAAAAGAAGGATCTATCTTCAGACTCTTCCTGATGATGTCCCCTGCCCCACTTGCTCTGCCATACTAGTTTGCGATTTTACATCAGCACAGGAAGAGGCTTCAGGAATAAGGAAAGCAACTAAACATTTCATACATAAAATTATCAAAGACAAATAAAAATCTGAGTACATTTGAATAATGTGTTCAGACAACATGATTTAGGTTGTCAGGCTCCATCTGGAAATACTGGTCCTATGTGTAAAATATTTTAACACACACAGTCACACAAAACTAAAATGCAGACATGCATTAATATCCACTAATTTTAAAGCTGTTATGCCAATGAGACAGTAATCAAGGCTTGGTTCATTTACAAGGCCTTCCTCCCCTTCAAGTTAATTGTGTGGATAACTAAAGGCATGCAAGATTACCTTTAGTGGGCAGTGGAATGTGATAGAAATTAGCAAAGACTAAAGGAAGTTAAAAAAGCCTCTGAAAACAGAGAACTATACGGTCTTCCTAAACAAACTTCTGAAAACAGAAGAAATCCAGAACTGTGTTTAGCAGTGAGCTTCAAGTCACAGAGAAGTTGTTTTGGAATCCTTTTACCATGATGCTTTGCAGATGAGTACAGCATTCATTTTGCTTGACAGCTACAGTAGAAGTCTTCTGCTGAAGAGAAAATGGAATAAACTATTGCACTTTGAGCAATGCCTTCAAACTAGAAGTATGGCTAGGTAGGTCCCTACCTTGGGTTTCAGAAACATTACACAAGACAAGTTACCTGTGCTGACGAGCAGCACAGGCAACTACAGTGTTTCAAAACCACAATAAATTTGGTATCTATACACAATAAATATTTCCATAACAATTGCAAAAAGTGAGGAAAGGCATCACATATTTTTGTTGCTGAAGACACATTCTAGAACAACTACACCTTTTCAGTGCTCAGTGCTGAAAGGTATTTTTAAAAACCATGCTCACTGCCATTGCTTGCAGCCCAAACTATTTCTGGCAGCAACCTAAACACCAGGGCTGCTGTTCACCTGGAGTTCACTGCACTGTGTAAACTTCAAGTAAAAACAGTATTTAGCCTAAAAATCTTATGACCGTATAAACTAAACTAATGATTCAGACAGACTCCAGTGAGTGTCAGTAATGCCATGCTTCCAGCATCTACCTGCACAGAAGTATGCTTGAAATGTGACAGGTCGATTTTTAAAAGGCTTAATTATTCCAACCAAAATCCTAAACTCACTGACATATATTATGTTTGTGCTTTGAAGCGTCAGCCTAAAATAAAATGCAGAAAAAAAAGTTTTCTCAGACAATTAAACTAAGGATTCAAATAACAAAGAAAGAAAACATGAGAGGAAGCATCCAAGGAGGTCAGCTCATTTTGTCAGCAGAGGCCAAGAAAGCGGGTGAAGAAAAAAATCGGCAGCTGTATGACAAGTCAATAGTGCAAAACCTAAGAGCTTTAGAATACATTACAACACAGCATTCTGAGATGCCAGGCAGAACTTATGCCTAGGTATCAGTATCCTGCATGCTTCAGAAATAGTGTAGAGAAGCAAGCAAGCTTCGTGGGAGCTGGGAGGAGGCTAGAGACGAAAAAGGGAGTAAATTCACTATCTGCGTCAGCCAAACAGAAGAAAAAAAGACTGTAGTAATATCACACACACTCAAAGTTACCGGCAAAATCCGGATAACTTGTGTTTTTCCCCTAAAATAACGCACCTGAAACGCCATTTGTGCGAGCTATTTTATCAGCAGAAAGGCAACATGGAAACCCGAATGTGTGAAACGGCTGCGGCCGTTTCCAGGGCTTCCAAACTCGCCGCTCACCCTAGGAACCCTCCCGCAGCCCAGGCCTCGGCAGGGCAGCTCTCCCTTCCCCTAACGTCGCTGCCAGGGCACTCTGGCTTCGGACACCCCATCCCCAGCGAAAGCAGCCCCCCCTCACCCGTCCCCCAGCGAGGGCAGCTGCCCCAAATCCCCCCTCAGCGAGGGCAGCTCCCCCACATCCCCCCTCAGCGAGGGCAGCTCCCCCCAATTCCCCCTCACCCCAGCGCTACCCCGCGGCCCTACACGGCCCCCGCACACAGTGGGAGAAGGGCCGGGCCTCTTCTTCCCTCCTTCCCCGCCTGGTCTCACCTTGAAGGGGTTGTTGAGGTCCGGGTCGGCAAAGGGGTTGCTGTCGAAGTCCGCCATGTCGGGGCCGCTCTCTCCCCTGCAGCGCCCCCGGCGCGGCGGCCCGGGCCGAGCCGAGCTGAGCCCGCCCCCAACACCCCGCCGAGCGGCACCCAAGATGGCGCCCCGGAAGTGAGGGGCGGGGCGGCGGTCACGATGCGGAAAGGCATTGGGAAGGTCGGGTGTGTGCGCGTGTGTCGGGGAGGGGCTGCGAGGCCTGGGGGTGTTCGTCCTGGGGGTGTTCGTCCTGGGGAAGGGGGAGCTCCAGGGGAACCTTACAACGACCTTCCAGTACTTGAAGGGAGCCTACATAAAAGCTGGGGATGGACTGTTCACAAAGGCTTGTAGTGACAAGACGAGAAAAATGGGTATAAACTAGAATGAGGAAGATTTAGATTAGGAATAAATTGTTCACTATGAGGGTAGTGAGACGCTGGCACAGGTTACCCAGGGAAGTTTTGGATGCCCCATCCCTGTAAAGTGTTGAAGGCCAAGTTGGATGGGGATTTGAGCAGCCTGGTCTGGTGGGAGGTGTCCCTGCCCGTGGCAGCAGCTTGAACTAGATGATGGCCAGTTCTGGGCCCCTCACCACAAGAAGGATGTTGGGGCTCTGGAGCGAGTCCAGAGAAGAGCAATGAAGATGGTGAAGGGGCTGGAGAACAAGACTTATGAGGAGCGGCTGAGAGAGCTGGGGTTGTTCAGCCTGGAGAAGAGGAGGCTGAGGGGAGACCTCATTGCTCTCTACAACTAATTGAAAAGAGGCTGGGGAGAGGAGGGTGCTGGCCTCTTCTCCCAGGTGACAGGCGGCAGGACAAGGGGAAATGGCCTCAAGCTGCGCCAGGGAGGGTTCAGACTGGACATCAGTAAAAAGCTTTTAACAGAAAGAGTCATAGGGCACTGGAACAGGCTGCCCAGGGACGTGGTTGAGTCACGATCCCTGGTGGTGTTTAAAAGATGGGCAGACAAGGTGCTGAGGGACATGGTTTAGTGTCAGATAGGAATGGTTGGACTTGACAAGAGGTCTTTTTCAACCTAGTGATTCTATGATCTTTAAGGTCCCTTCCAACCCAAACTCTTCTATGATTCTATGATAACTGAAATTCCCTCTGTTGTTCCATTCTAGCTTGCTGAGTGTGTGCCTCCTCGGATGTCTTGCGCAAAGGTTCAGCAATGGCTGTAGGCAGGGCATGGCTTTGAACCGAAGTCACAAAATCCTGCTTCTTCGGGTGGATGTGTTACAAGGGCTTCTCAGAAGTGTTCAGCCATTTGAACTGTTTGGAAGACTTCTCAAATACTTCCTCAGAAATATACAGCACTTTGAACAACCTGGCCCAAATGATGCAAATAAAAGGGAGCAGCTGCTGGAAACAGAAGAACCTTTGGTTCAAAGCTAAGGTTGCAATCTGACATCCTGTACAGTCAATATCAAACAGTCTGCATTGATGCAATGCTTTTAAAAATGATGAATCCTGAATTCCTTTACATGCTTTCTGAAGAAATGATTTAAAAGTTAATTTAAATGTAGAAATAGAAAAAGAGAGATTTAAAGCAGGCCAGATAAAAAGAAATTGCCGTGAGAGTAAAACTGGCCTTCTAACTTTTTGGTATCCAAGTGTGATTTTTTTCCCAAGTAATAATCATAGACTAACTGTGGGGCACACTTTCCAGAGTTTTTTGAGGGCTGACTCAGAACGTTAACCCTTAAATGTATTTGAATGGTTCTCCATATATCATTATGCTGATCCTGACACTGGCAGTCATTACAGTGGTGGTGCTCTGTCAACAAGTCAGGAAAAATCCTACGTGTACACAAGATTTGATTTTGCATGGATCAGTAAAGCAATAACGGTTTCAAGTCTTGTGCTAATTTATGCAGGAGTTTCTCAATTATTTATGAAGTTCTTTCTACACCATGCTTTCCAAAAAGTAGAATTTAATATTCTTTTTTTGTAAGAATTGCCTACTTTTAGTTAATTGTTTCTAAGTGTGGTACAAGATACAGTGCATAAATGCATTAGTCTGATTTTTAATATGCTACTAGGCTTATTGAAAAATAGGTTCTAGTAGAGTAGAGGCAACATTATTTAGATAAAAATACTCTCTCAACTAAAAATTCCTTATCCTTCTGGAACTGGTGGCTTTCTATGGGTCTGAAAGAGTTGCCATCTTAGCAAACCAAATTATCTTAATCTGAAGTAGCTGTTTTCTCAGATGGAAGAGTTTAAACTTCAGTAAGCGGTAGATTTTAACTTCTTGTGTGAATAACCTGCTTGTATAATGTGTTTAAAGAGACTTGTGTAAGGAACCAACTTGATGTTATTCCTTCAAGTCCTGGTTCTCTTAATTTTCTATCACTTGTGGAATTTACAGTGTTTCTGCCAACCACATATGGTGGTGAGAAGTGCTCAGGTCAACTGAGAGGACAATTCATCAGGGTTTTTTCCAATCCAAAATGTTCAAATGCTGAGCAGACAATCAACAGCTCTCTGTTCCAATAAAGTAGATCACAATTTTGTAGAAGATGGACCTTCAAAAGAAATAAAGACAAGCTGTAACAAGTAAGACCTAATAACCCTTGTAAAGACGTATTTCCTTTCATAAAACAGAGCGATCTGTGCACCATCAAATGCAAGCATAATTGTTAAAATAAAGCAAGGATGGAGAATGTCAGTGTGCTACATGAGCACTTAGCTATGGCTCTGCTACAGAAGTTGGGTGAAATGGGTGGCACAGAAGACTGAACGTCTGTTCAAAACTTGTGATAGGAAAAAGTGAAAGAACTCTATTGTAGTGTAAGTACAAGTTACAGTTTCAGATTAGGTCATGCACAGACAGGAATTTTAATGTCTTGCTGAAAGTAAAGACAGAACACACCTAGTCTGTTAGGTAAAATTTTTTTAGAAGAGTTGTTCAATAACAGCTCTTGGAACAATTTAAAATAGTGAGAACCTTTTTTCTAGGTTTCACAGCAGAGAGATTTACTTGCAAAATGTTGAAAATATTTTAATTTAGGGCAAGGTAAGAGAAGTGTGATAAACAGGCATTTCAATATCATAGAGTAAGGTCATTAGGTACCATATTCCCCAAAGTCTTTTGCCTCAATTTAAAAGAAACATGTGAGAAGAAGGTAGGGGAAAAGGCAGAAATCACAGCAGCATTTAAAACTCAAAACCCCTGTTACATGCAGGCTCCCATTTAACTTCTGTTTCTTACAATCAGTGAAACCGTGATTTCACAAGATAATAACCCCAGTTTTAGTGTGCCAATTGCTGAATCAAAATCTCCATGTTTGTCTTGCAAAGCTTTGAACTAAAATAAGCTTATTTTAAATAGTCAGAAGAGCTTTAGTCTTTTTCTAGCAGTGGGGCAGCTTTTCCAGTTCTTCTGTCAGAAGATGCGCCCTTTACTGAGTAGGACAAGCTTAGCCATCTTACAGGAGGTGGTGCCATGACCAAAGCAAACCTCTGGGGTCACCTAACAAGTATAACTGGATTCTCACTGGCTGGTCCTTTTTGTGAGAAACTGACTACTTTCTGAAGCCCCACATTTAGATTTTCCCATTGTGTTCCAGAACTGTAGCAGAGTATTTGGAGTTCTTCATGGTGAACAGCTCTGCTTGTGTTATGTTTAGCTACTCCCAGGACAACAGTTGAATTGTGGCAGGGAATGAGTAACTGATGCATAGCCAGGTTGTGATCCTTTTGCCAAAGGTTAGCCTAGTACTGCCAGTAGTCTTGTGCCCTGCATGCTTATGCTATCCGCAGTCTCCGGCTGTGACGGACCCCGCCCTATAAGCTCTACTCCACACTTACATTGACATAAGGACGTGCTCACTGGGGGATCAGAACTGAACTTTAGATCACAGAGGGAAACAGTATATTTGTTGCTCAGAGTAGCTTAGTCCCCAATATCTAGGTGCTCTAGAGACATGCTGTATAATAACAAAACTGGTTCATTCTTTGCTTGAGCAAAGAATGTTTTGCTGGCCTAGAATGACATTGCTTAATGTCATGTCATTTGAAGCAAAGTTTACATATAAAAAGTAAAACTGTCCCCACTGGAGCCATTATTCTCTGCCATTCTTCATATTCCCCTTAGTCCTATTCTGCTATATCTTTTCTGGGACTCTACAAAGAGTAGATCATCAGCGAATAATTTTTCCCTCTGCTTCTTCTCCCTGTACACCAGTTGGTTGGTCTTCACCCAAGGAACAGAACTCTTCTGCCACAGCAAGGGGTGCTTATGTTTTAGGAATGTGCAGACACAGCATAGCTACCACCAGCAAGGTGTCTTCATTTTTCTCCCAGACTGAACTTGTCTGCATGTTTCCCATCCCACAGACAGCAAAGCACACTTAGAGAGCCCAGCAATTGTTAGCATCAGCCAAGGTAGCAGGATGTA
This sequence comes from Clamator glandarius, assembly GCA_033459285.1. Taxonomy (NCBI): domain Eukaryota; kingdom Metazoa; phylum Chordata; class Aves; order Cuculiformes; family Cuculidae; genus Clamator; species Clamator glandarius. The sequence continues at coordinate 14,786 of JAUNZM010001558.1, forward strand.
ATAATGTAAGAAGAGTTATCCTCCTCCCTGTGTGTACCCATCTAACTGGGAACAGAACAGAAGCAATTTCCCAGCACTTGCCTAAAGTGTTGTGACACCTGTGGATGAAGCCACACACTGCCACAAAAGATGCCTTTAAGAGAATGGCTAACCTACTGTGGAAGCCAGTGCATGGGAGCACTAAATAGTAAGATGCACTTAAACGGGAAGATACAGCAAAGTGAACACATGCTTTTTGGGAGTATGGAGAGCGTTCAGGCAGCTGTGAATTGAAGCTAAGCTGCACTAGCAGTCTGTGCTGGATATGTTCCTGTACCAATGCAAGAGTGGGAGGAAAAGCAGAAGCTAAGGCAGGTGATAAAAGAGCTGGTTCAGGCATAGTCTCACCTGGCTCCTCCTCTCACTCTGTTATCTCTTGCTGTATTACACTGGAGATGCCTGGCTTCTGCAGTCCTTTCCTCACACCTCATCAACTTGTTCTCGTATCCATACCCCTGAAGAGTATCTACACTGGTGGACTTCAGTAGAAATTGTCTAGACAGAAGTAGGACTTCTATTATGATCCCCTCCAGCCAAACGATTCTGGCAAAGAACTTTTCAGCATGTCTCTCATCCATCTCAATTTAAGCCTGTACATAAATAGGTGAACATAAATACTTGTCTGCATTTTGAATATTTTATGTTTTGCATTGCTTTTTAAGCATTCCTATTTTCTTCATTGCATGATTATTAAGTTGTAATTGTTAAGCAATAAATTTCAATGAGAAAGCAATTGAATTGCAATACTGGGATCTGGAAGACAATTTGGGGAGTAGTCTGTCTACATGTAAGAAGTGATTCAAAATTGTGGCCCTCAAATGTCTGTTGTGTTCTGCAATAAATAAGACAAGGAAAAAGGATTGAGAACAAAAGGTGTGGAGAATGATGGTTTACTGGGTTCAATTCAGCTAAACACAGTTTTGCAGAACAAATGTGGGATAGCTCAAAAAAAATGGCTCAGAAGACATCCTTCGTAGTTTGACTCTCCACATTCTGATGCTCAGGTGCAAGTAGTTACTAATTTTCACACAAAGCCCAACAATGTGTGGATAATTTGGGGGTGTTGGGGCAGTCTGCCCTGATGTTATCCCATCTCTGCATGTACCCGTTTTCCCTGTATGTGACCATTAGTGGGTAATAAGGCTCATGCCTGACACAGAGGCTGTCAGTACAGATGCACCAGGACACATAAAGCTGTCATCAGACAGGAAACCACTCAAATGCTGTTGCAGTCACTGCTCAATCAAAAGCAAAATTTATATATTGGTTCTGTAGTGCTGAATGGTGTCCTGGCAGTGAGGCAGTGCTTTAGGGACAGCAGTGTCTGGCCAGTAATGTAGGAGTAGTCTGATACTATAAACAGAAGGCCAGCTCTTCCAAAGAGGCCAGCCTTCAGGGAGCCCCACAGAGAAAGAGGATGGACAAGCAACAGCCATGTGTGTAGCAGTTAGAGCATCAGGCTTCTCACCATCCAAAAACTTCTACCATTGGCTCTTGCTAATGGTGTTGGAAAAGTGCCCTTGTGTCCGAACTTACTCAAACTTGTACTCCAAGGTAATATTACAACACATAACCACAAACATAGAACTATAGCTGTAGACAAGAAGGAAAACCTAGGGCAGTCACCTGCAGTCTGAAGCTAAATCTTGGATATAAAAAAAAAATAATTCCAAGATTAAATCTAAGGATCAGCTGGTGAAATTAGTCTTGCAGATTTCCACACTGCTGGGGACATACGAAGATATTCTGAAGACTGCAATAGTAGACTTGAAGTGAAGCTGACAGAAGGATTCAAATCTATATGTTTTAAAAATTAAATAGGAAAGACACAGTTTTGAAGGAAAATAAGACAGATTTTGGTTTACTTTGGATAGCCATGATTCTTATTTCTTATGTGTTGATACCTGCTTGTTATGTGAAGAAGAAAAATTAGTGTTTCCCATAAATGTCAGCAACTGGAAGGAGCAGAGATGACAGTAAATCACAAGTTAGTTGTTTTTCTTTGCTTTAATTTTATTCCTCAGAGTATGTATTTCTCCCATGTCATTATGCAGAACACACATACCTAAGTAGAGTACCCTGTTGATTTGACTAACAGAACATCTGTGATGTTTTTTTGCATATTCAAATGTTCTGTTCTTAAGTGAGAATAAAAATAAGTGTACTACAGAAAATGTGTTCAGTATTGAATTTCAGAGTGTCTCCAGTGTGTTCTTGAATCACCTAAAGAGATTTTAGTTTTCAGGGGTGAAGTATGAAAGTAAGTTTGCTTTGGTCCTTTTTATTAAGCTGTACAATAGGTCTGTGTCAGTTTTATAGTTCCTAACTTTAGAGCTGTTTTCAGAAAACGTATTGGTGTTGAACTTCTTCAGCCTCTTATCCTAAGGCTGTCATATTTGTGGGATGAAAGTGGGTGACTCACAGCTGAACTGCATATAAGGCTTCTCATTGGTGTTCACTGTGTGGGCCTGGCTTCGGGAAGGCTGTTACCTCCTCTGGAGACTGAACCAAACTGCTGCTGGATTGGTAGAAGGCAGGGAGAGGGCAGGATGTTGGGGAACATGCCCATTAAATGTAGGAAGTGGAAGAAGATTTAGCAGGGAAAGGCATGATAGGATGTTTGTGTGCAGCAGAAGAGAGGGAGAGATGGATGATTTATTACCTGTGTTACATGGAGAGGTTAACTGGGGAGCGGGAGCAAATTATTACAGCCTATAAAGGCTGTCCCTTCATTGAATCTATGGTTTCTAATATCTGCCAGAGTTATTAATTCACTGTGCTGTTTTATCCATTGAACATGACTTTCAGAACTCCCTTGAGGATGAGAGGAAGAGGTCAGAGGTGAATAAAATGGATATGTGAGAACTGACTCCCTTGGGTACCAGGTTCTTCTCAGCTTTGTGGCTTACACATAAATTCATTCAGTGGGCACAATAATACTGGTTTGGTCTGTTATTATTCTTTTTTTCCACACACATGCTTTTGGGGACACATATGGCATACTGGATGAAGTATGCTGCATTTTGGGAAGTACCTATATAGGATTTGGTGATAGCATCAATTCTGTTTAGAGGCTTGATGAGATGGAGAAATGTTGGGAAGTTGTATTTGTTTCTCCAGCTTGGATTAATTTTACTCATTGCACGATGGTCAGCAAATAGTTTGTTTCCAGCAGTCAAATTAGTGAGGCTGGAGCTGTTTAAAGGTTACGTAGAGTTTTGAGGACAGGACAAGTTAAGGAGGGAGATGTCCTTCAGGTGTGTCAAACCCACTATTCAACTTCACATCAGCTCCAAACATACTGAGGGTGCACTCGAGCCCACTGTTATTGCTGAAGATATTGAACAGTACCAGTCCCAATACAGACCCTGAAGGGACACCGTTTGTCACTGATCTCCATCTGGACATGAAACTGTTTACCACTACAATCTGCATGCAACCACCCAGCCAAATCTGTATCCACTGATCAGTCAATCCACCAAATCTATGACTGTCCAATTAACAATGGAGGATGTTATAGGGGACTGTGTAGTCCTCCATTCACAAACAGTAAGCCTAGGAGGACATCTTTCCTAAATGACTTCCTGAGTATTTGTAATAAAAATGTATTTTCCACAACATTCAAGACATTCTTCGACATACTTCTCACAGCAGTATAGTGAGCTCAGTTAGCATAAGGGAAGATGAAACCTAAAAGGACAGTGATAATTAGAACTACTAATAACTCTGGGAACTGACCAAAGTTTCCAGCCAAAGGCATTTTCAACCACTGGCTCCTGTCTCTCTTTCAGGCTCCATGACCGCATCCCAAGTGCCTGGGCAGGCGCAGCCCATGCCTGCAGCCTGGGTGCTCCCGGCAGGCACAGCACGTGAAGCACTTGAAGCAGGTACAGCCCCCTCGTCTGCTCTGGCACCCTGGCACCTTCAGCATCCCTAACCCCCAGGCACCCTCAGACTTCCCCTAATCCCTGTCCCCCAGGCATTTGTGCACGAGGGTTCAGCAATGCTGCGCGAGCATTCCTGCCCTCGCCTGGGCGATGCGTACCCAGCAAACACAACGCACAGAGAAATTCCCAAAGCCTTGGGGCCACCTGTCCTTTTTGACCTCCCGTAAGCAAGTCTCCTGCCCGATCTCCAGCCCCCGCCCCACCAGCAGCACAGTTCCTGCTGTGGGGAGCACCCCAGCCACAAGCTGCACCGCGGAGCAGGAGCAGCTCAGCCACGGGAGCCAGCTCAGGCGGCGGGAGAATGGCCCAGCCCGGCACAGCTCCCGTTCCGCTCTGCAGGCCTGCACGTGGCTCCGTATGGGCACCTTTACACCCCGGCAACGTTCCGTGTCCACGGGCCAGCCAGCGACATGCCTCCTCCAGCCACCACGAGGCTCAGCCGTAGGGCGTCTCGGCGAGGTGCTGCCCTGCAGCGCCCCTGGAACCGGCCACAGCGCCCCGGGAAGAGACCGGGCACCCCGATCCCCCCGGTGCAGCCCCGATCTGCTCCTGGGTACGAGGAGATGGAGAGGCAATTCCCCCACCTTGGCCTCTCCACGGCGGCTGCCCCACTGGGGCTGCTCACCAGCCAGAGCGTCCTCAGCACCCGCGCTGCACCCCACATCCCAGCTGGCGGACACCCAAGTAACAGCAAAAGAGACGTCACCCAGACCGACATCTGCGCACTCTCGCTTCGCACGGAGCTGCTGACCATCGACAGGGCCGTCCGCGAGAGCTGCAGCGTCAGCCTGAGCTTCGAGCGGCTCCGTCTTGGGACGGGGCCCCGGGAGCCGTGTCGGAATGCGGGCAGGGACCTGCCACCTGCCCGGCCTGAGATGCCCCGAAAGCGCAAGAGCATCATTGCGACCCCCACGCCCAGCAAGCGCCAGGCTGCAGCAGTCGAGGCTGGGCTGGGCATGTGGGGTTAAACCCACACCAGGGATGGGAGGGAGAGACCAGGCGGGGGGTGGTGGCGTGGTTGGGTGGGGAGAGTTGGGAGGTGGCGTTAGAATTTGTCACGGGGGTTTTTGCTTCTCTGTTACCGTTACGTCTTCTTTGGGGATTCTAGTAATGTTCTGTTAGTATGGAGTTAGATGTTAACCACAATATTAAAAAATAAAATAAAAAAATTTGAGTGTACATAAATGCACGTAATAACTATGACCAATAATCTCTTCTTGCACAAAAGCTGCCTTGTGGGAAAACAGATGCTCTTTAATAAGGGCAATTTTGCTGCTTCTCACACCTTGCTCTACTGTCTCCCTATTGCCAATCCTGAAAAGCTGTAGGCACTATGTAATTCAGAAATGAAACTCCGCGAATGCTTTCACTGATTAAACTGTATTCATACAATTTTCATATTAGTATTTGAACTGCTAGGAAATCCACAAATAGATAGTCTTTGCTTGGCCTGATGAAACTTCTGGAAATACACAACCTCATTGGAAAACACACTCCGGGAAGATGCTCAGTGCACAGACGTGTGTGCCAAACAGTGAAGCTTCTGGAAACAGTTTTGTAGCAAATCACACAGCTCCCAAATTAATAAAATATTCCAAAGAAAAGGTATTCCTCTAACAACAGTGGTTTTGGTTTTAGTTTTTATGGAACAGATCTTAGCAAGAGCAAAAGGATGCAGAAGTTGAAGACAGATAGTATTCTTAAATTTGAAGCACATTTGCACGTTTCCGTTCCTTCCACAGAAGACTTGTAAACTGTTCTAGCAAGGGCCTTGCAACCAACGCTAATTATTTCTTATTAGGAAGAATGGCTTCGAAAGGAGGGGCACTGATGATCCTTAAGATGCAACAGAAACACAAGGAATAGGACTTATTACTAGAAATCAAATAATTTCATTCCAAAGTAGACATCTAGGCTTCGTCAGATACAAGATACTCTATTTCTGTTTCTATTTCAATTTGTTGCTCTTAGCTATAAATGCTATTTTCAACAAGTAGATGAGATGGGACGGGTACATTTTTAAAGACAGGTTCCTTCAGTCAAATGAATCCCGTCCAAGAAAAGATGAAAATCCATCCAATGTCTTGGACCTATTAAGAAAGTTTCTGCTCACGGTATGTATCCTTCTCTCTAAATCAGAGAGAGATGGATTTGATGGGGGGATTGTTTGGCGCATAGGGAATTGGTTGGTGGTTGCATTCAGAGAGTAGTGGTCAACGTCTCAATGTCCAGACGGAGATCCATGACAAGTGGTGTCCCTCAGGGGTGACATATAGTGCTTCCCCCGCCCCTTCCCAAAGCTTCTGTAGAGGCTGCTGCTTTGCTGAGCCACGGGGTGGAGAGGGGCCAGGCGGAGGTCTGGTAGCCAATCCGAGTCAGCCATCCCTAATCAGTGTATTTCTCCTTATATTTCTGTTTGTTGCTCTTAGCTGTAATTGGTGTTTTTAATAAGTAGATGGGAGTTGTCAAAGAAAGTTTCATTTATTCAAATGAATCCCATCTAAGAAGAGATGAAAATCCATCCAATGTCTTGGACTTATTAAGAAAGTTTCTGCTCATGATATGTACTTGCCTGTCTGTTTGAAGACCTGTTGGAGTACACACATCATTGTAGTGTTCAGGGACATTGGAAACAGCAGGAAGAAAGGCAGGTAAATTTCTTTGAGAGCATTCTAGTCACATGAGCAAGGGGAAACAGGCAAGAAGGAGGGCAAATCATGTGTTATTTAACTAGTATCATAATTTTTGTGAAGCCTAGACTATGTTCCAAGAAGGTTGTTAAAAGAAGCAGTATTAGTTATGGGACTATGATGTTCAGTTCTGCTATCATTAGGAAAAATAGATAGTGAATAACCAGAACGGTTGTGGAAAAGACTGAAAAGCCTTTTTCACAACCTAAAAAATAATCAAGCCTTATAGAATCTGGTACCTTTTTCGGTTCAATTCTGCTGGTTTGTCAAAAGAAATATGAAAGATAATTTCATTAAGATGGACTTAGAATCATACAGTCATAGAATCACTAGGTTGGAAGAGATCCACTGGATCATCGAGTCCAACCATTCCCACCAATCTCTAAACCATGCCCCTAAGAACCTCATCCACCCTCACCTTAAACATCTCCAGGTAAGACGAGTCAACCACCTCCCTGGGCAGCCTGTTCCAATGCCTAACAACTCTTTCCGTGAAGAATTTTTCCTTATCTCAAGCCTGAATGTCCCCTAGCAGAGCTTGAGGCCATTCCCTCTTGTCCTGTACCCTGTCACTTGGCAGAAGAGGCCAGCTCCCTCCTCTCCACAATCTCCCTTCAGGTAGTTGTAGAGATTAATAAGGTCTCCCCTCAGCCTCCTCTTCTCCAGACTAAACAACCCCAGCTCTCTCAGCCGCTCCTCGTAAGACTTGTTCTCCAGCCCCTTCACCAGCTTTGTTGCTCTTCTCTGGACTCGCTCCAGAGCCTCAACATTCTTCTTGTGGTGAGGGGCCCAGAACTGAACACAGTATTCCAGATACGGTCTCTCCAGTGCCGAGTACAGAGGGAGAATAACCACCCTGGACCTGCTGGTCACACCATTTCTGATACTAGCCAAGATGCCATTGGCCTTCTTGGCCACCTGGCCACACTGCTGGCTCATGTTTAGTCGGCTGTCGACCAACAGACCAACACCCCCAGGTCCTTCTCCTCCAGGCAGCTTTCTAGCCAGGCTTCTCCTAGTCTGTAGCTCTGCTTAGGTTGTTGTGCCCCAGGTGCAGGACCTGGCATTTGGCCTTGTTAAACCTCATGCCATTGGTCTCAGCCCAGCGGTCCAGCCTGTTCAGCCTGTTCAGTGATGACTTGTATGTCATTAGTGAAAATAAAAGTTAACAAAGAACGGTATCTTCCAAGATAAATACAATAGCAATTATTTGCTGTTAAAGCCATAAAAGTAAAAAAAAATAAGCTCCCTATCCCTAAAAATTGTGGCAGCTCGTCACTGGAACACAACCGCATATTTTGATGCGGACTAGGTATTTATTTTCATCAACAGACTCCACTTGTTTGGCTCAAACCTGGACTAACAAAATAAAGTTTTATGGCCTGTGTTGGATTGGAGATCTAACTAAAGGAGCTACCTGACCCTTAGTTACTGTGGTTCTGCTATTTGGGGGTTTTAGAAAACACATCATTATTATGTGTGTCATAAAAGATTCTGAGGAAACCATCATATGCTTTTTGTCCTATTCTCTCCGTTCTACATCAAAAACAAACAGTGCAAAATAAAATTAATGTGAATCTAGCTTAAGTCTGAAGCTGAATGTGGAGTTCAGAGTTTTTCATGGCAGGTAAATAAAGCAGTTGTATATAGCAGTCACCATTATAATAATGTATCATTTTATTATTGCACCAGCCAAGTCACTACGTTTGTCCTTCATAACATGACAAAACCTATCCTTGGATTTTTGAGTAGTTATCACTGTCAGTTGCCTTCTCTCTAGTATCATCAGTTACTGTTTATAAAGGACTGAACCCTAGTCCTGGATAGGAGTCACTGTAGTCTGCCTGAGGAATTTATGTGGGTGGGTAATACATAAGAAAGAAGATACTTTAGGAAGCTGATGAATGTGAGGGACAGCTACTTAATTGCAGAGGAGGAAGTTATTTCACTATTGAAATGTCATTATTTAAGTAATTATTGTCTGTTCAACAGGCATCTACTTAATAGAAATGTTATTAAAGCTAAATTACAGTGAAGCTGTGAGATGTCTCATTCAAAACAAGACAGACAAGTCAAAATGCGTAATGAGATACTTATTTTAGTAATTTTCATTTTAGCTATTTATTGTAATTACTGTTGGATGCTGTATCTTTTATTGCTTCATTTGTCACTTGATGTTTGGTGCCACCTGGTTTGTATTTTTGTGTTCTAAGAACTTAAGTAACATAAAATAATTTTTTTTCTTTTGACTGTTGCATAGTTGAAGGAGTGATAAGAAAAGAGGATAAGATATGAAGCAATAGAAATTAGGATTTCATATTAACTAATTTAACCTGAACTGCTAGATGAAAACGGGCATGTGGGAATATGAACTTGTAATTTTCAGTCTCTCCTAGCTGCAACAGAAAAGCTTTAAACTGTATTAAATGTGCTACCTGCAAGATACAGAATTAGAATAAATATTAAAGCCTTTCTGCTGCTATTATTTAAATCTAATTGTCTTTAAAGTGAGGTTTTTCCTAGAGTAGAGAAAGGAGTTAAAGATTAATATAAATAACAGACCACAGCAATAAGGATCTTGATTACTAAACTTGAATCACAATATACCTAAAATACTCAAAGCTGTAAAATCATGGACCAAAGAAACTTAAGGGAGAGACAATTACACTAAAGGACTCCTGTGCATTTCTTTTTACCTTCATATTTACACTACCCCAAAATAGCAGTAATACAATTGATTTCAAAGGCTTTCACGGCCAGTCAGCAGTAGAAGCTAAATGCAACGTTCACACACACTTCTGCAATATTTTACTGGTAATGCAGAATAGAGTTTCTTTTCTACTTTTATGCTTATTATATCAAGAGATGAATATATACGGACAGCCTCACAAATTCTGTTATTTGCAGAAGTTATTCTATGCTAACATAAATGAAAGTACAATCTAAACCCAGACATTTCAGATTTCAAATAAAGGGGTACTAAGTTTGTTTTCCTAATAATCTAGATTCTTTGTACAGAAACTTCTCTGTTTAGAGCAGGTGGAACGGGAAAATTGAAATTACTTATATTTAATATATTTTTATTTAAATACACAATATTTGTATATTTAATTTGTTCTTGAATTTTAAGTCAAACCAGACAATTGTCTGTTACATTAATGTGCTCATCTGTTTTGCTCCCTTTGTCATCAAGGTACAACACACAGCATCACAGAATCACTAGGCTGGAAAATACCCACAGGATCATCGAGTCCAATTACTCTCATCAATCAGTAAACTGTGCCCCTCAGCACCTCATCCACTTGTCCTTTAATCACGCTCAGGGAAGGTCATTCAAACAATGCCCAGGGCAGCCTGTTCCAGTGCCCAATGATCCTTTCCGTAAAATATATTTTGCTGATATCAGGCCTGACCCTCCCCTGGTGGAGCTTGTGGCCATTCCCTCTTGTCCTGTCTCCTGTCACTTGAGAGAAGAGGCCAGATCCCTCCTCTCTACCAACCTCCTTTCAGGTAGCTGTAGAGAGAAATCTCAGCCTCCTCATCTCAGGGCTAAACAATCCCAGTTCCCTCAGCCGCTCCTCATAAAACTTGTTCTCCAGCCCCTTCACCAGCTTTGTTGCCCTTCTCTGGACTTGCTCCAGAGCTTCAACATCCTTCTTGTGGTGAGGGGCCCAGAACTGAACACAGTACTCGAGGAGCGGTCTCACCAGTGCCGAGTACAGAGGGAGAATAACCTTCCTGGACCTGCTGGTCACGCCGTTCCTGATAAAGGCCAAGATGCCATTGGCCTTCTTGGCCACCTGGGCACACTGCTGGCTCATGGTCAGTCACTGTCAACCAACACACCCAGGTCCCTCTCCTCCAGGCAGCTTTCTAGCCAGACTTCTCCCAGTCTGTAGCACTGCACAGGGTTGTTGTGCCCCAAGTGCAGGACCCGGCATTTGGCCTTGTTAAACCTCATGCCGTTGGTCTCAGCCCAGCAGTCCAGCCAGTTCAGATCCCTTTGGAGCCTCCTGACCCTCCAGCAGATCCACACTTCCACCCAGCTTAGTGTCATCTGGAAACTTGCTAAGGGTGCACTTGATGCCTTCATCCAGGTCATTGATAAAGACATTGACCAGGGCTGGACCCAGCACTGAGCCCTGGGGAACCCCACTTGTAACTGGCCTCCAGCTGGATTTAACTCCATTTACCACCACCCTCTGGGCCTGGCCATCCAGCCAGTTTTCCACTCAGCAGAGTGTGTGCGTATCCAGGCCAGAGGCTGACAGTTTCCGTAGCAGAATGCTGTCAGAAACTGTGTCAAAGGCTTTACTGAAGTCCAAGAAGATACATCCACAGCCTTTCCCTCATCCAGTAGGTGAGTCACTTTGTCATAGAAAGCGATCAGGTTAGTTTGACAAGACCTGCCTTTTGTAAACCTGTGTTAACTGGGCCTGATCATCCGCTTCTCTTGCATGTGCTTCATGACAGCACTCAAGATCACCTGTTCCATGACTTTCCCTGGTGCTGAGGTCAGACTGACAGGCCTGTAGTTCCCTGGATCCTCCCTGTGACCCTTCTTGTAGAAGGGCACAACATCAGCCAGCCCCCAGTCCAGTGGAACTTAGCCCGTCAGCCAGGACTGCTGGGAGATGACGGAAAGGGGTTTGGCATAAACGTCTTGTTCATTAAACAAGGCTCATTAAACAAGGCAGTTTGAGCGGCAGTTCAAGCGGGCAGGGCGAGCAGGGAAGGGCTGGAGCACGGTCAGAAGGGATTGAGGAAAATGGTGGATACCCGACGAAAGACTAAGGCCGCACCAAGCGTGGTGGAGGCTGCCACCCAGACGGAGCCCCGGTGGGCACATGCAGCTACCCAGACCCTGGGCTGCAGACAGTGCCCCCCTCCCATAGTGGCTCACGCCTCTGGCACTGGCTCCTCCTGTGGAAGCTGTGCTCGGGTAGGGGAACTGCTGCATATGGTGGAAGAGCTGAGGAAAGAAGTGGCTAGGCTGAGGGCCATCAGGGAATGTGAGAGGGAGGTAGATGAGTGGAGCAGGACCCTCTCACAGGCTGCTGGAGCCAGTGAAGCTGAGCACCACCCACCGGTAAGCTGTAAGGCTGGGAGAGACAGAGAGGCGGAATGGCAGCAGGTTCCTGTCCGGAGAAGGAAACCTGCTCCCCCCACCCAGGCAATTAACTCCCAGATCTCTCTGGGGAACAAATATGAGGTGCTGACAGTGCAGCCTAGCCCTAATGATGAAGAGGGCTGCACCCACAGCCTAGAAGTGTTTCCGAAACCCCATCATCCTCCCACAGCCTTAAAAACATCCTTGGTTAAAAAGAAGAGGAGAGTGATTGTCTTGGGGGATTCCCTTCTCAGAGGAATGGAGGGTCCCATCTGTGGGCCGGACCCGCTCCATAGGGAGGTCTGCTGCTTGCCGGGAGCATCAGTGAGGGACGTTACTAGAAAGCTCCCTTCCCTGGTCAAAGACACCGACTACTACCCGCTCTTAGTTTTTCAAATTGGTAATGAGGAAATAGAACATAGAAGGCCTAAAGCCATTAAAAGGGACTTCAAGGCACTTGGGAGAATGATCAAGGGCTCTGGGGCACAGGTAATATTCAACTCCATCCCAATACTAAGGAACCAGGCGCAGGAAATAAGGAATAAGAAACGGGTTAATGAATGGCTTAGGGACTGGTGTGAGAAGAGGGGCTTTGGGTTCTTTAATCATGGGGAGGCCCACGCACCCCCAGGCTTTCTTACCAGGGATGGGACACGCCTGTCTGCTAGGGGGACAAAAGCCCTCACCAAAAACCTAGTTAAGCTCATAAATCGAGCTTTAAACTAGATGTGAGGGGGGAGGGGATGGAGGCCAGGCAGGATGGGAGTGAGCCTGGAGGTGACACTTCAGTGGTAAAGGGGTTGTGTGCTGGCAACACCTGCCGGTATATCACCACTAAGCAAGAGGGGGTGAGTGCAGCTGAGGATGATAGACAGCAAACTGGCACTGTGGCCTTAGTTAAGTAAGGACCGCTCAGTTGGGGAGAAGCCCTATTATGAAGGCTGAAGCTACGCCTGCCCAGCTGAAGTGCATTTACACCAATGCACGCAGCATGGGAAATAAGAAGGAGGAGCTGGAAGCTGTAGTAGGGCAGGGAGACTACGATGTCGTTGCCATTGCGGAGACGTGGTGGGATGACTCGTACGACAGGAGTGTACCCATGGTGGGGTATAAACTCTTTAGGAAGGACAGGAAGGGCAGAAGAGGAGGTAGGGTAGCCCTCTATGTTAGAGAGGGCTTTGATACCCTTGAACTGGACTACGATCAGGATGGGACTGAGTGCCTGTGGGTGAAAATCAGAGGAGTCCATAGGCAGGAAGGGATTGTGATGGGAGTCTGCTATAGACCGCCCAGCCAAGAAGAAGCAGCTGATGAGCTCTTCTACAAACAACTGAGTGTAGTCTCAAAATCACTACCTCTAGTCCTTGTGGGAGACTTCAATTTCCCAGATATAGTCTGGGAATATAATACAGCAGAAAGGAAGCAGTCCCGGAGGTTCCTGGAGTGTCTGGAAGACAACTTCCGCACACAGCTGGTGAGCGAACCGACAAGGGACGGTGCCCTCCTGGACCTGCTGTTGGTGAACAGAGAAGGACTGGTGGGGGATGTGAAGGTTGGAGGACGCTTGGGACAAAGCGATAATGAGATGATAGAGTTCTCAGTGCGGGGTAAAATGAAGAAGGAGGTTAGCAGAACAGTCGCCCTCCACTTTCAGAGAGCAGACTTTGGGCTGTTCAGAAGACTGGTCGGAAAAGTCCTGTGGGAGGCGCTCCTTGAAGGCAAAGGTGTCCATGAGGGCTGGGCGCTCTTCAAGAAGGAAATCCTAGCAGCTCAGGAGAAAGCCGTCCCCAAGTTCCGGAAAAGTAGCCGGAGGGGTAAGAAACCAGCGTGTTTGAGTAGGGAGGTCCTAAGAGACATCAATAGGAAGAGGAGGGTCTACGACCTCTGGAGGAAGGGGCAGGCATCCTGGGTGGACTACAGGGAGAAAGTGAGAAAGTGCAGGGAAAAAGTCAGGAGGGCTAAGGCCCAACTAGAAATGCGATTGGCCAAGACTGTGAAAGACAACAAAAAGTCTTTCTACAAATACGTCAACAGCAAAAGGAGGGCTAGGGAGAATCTCCAGTCCCTAGTAGATGCAGGGGGAACAACAGTAACAGGGGACGAAGACAAGGCTGAAGTGCTCAATGCCTACTTTGCCTCAGTCTTTAACAGTAAGGAAATTTGTTCCCTCTGTGCACAACCTCAGGGGTTGGATGAGAAGTATGAGATTCCCAAGGTCCAAGAGGAGGTGGTTAGAGACTTGCTTGCCCAGCTAGATGCCCACAAGTCTATGGGGCCGGATGGAGTCCACCCAAGAGTTTTGAGGGAACTGGCGGATGTGCTGGCCAAACCCCTTTCCATCATCTTCCAGCAGTCCTGGATGACTGGGGAGGTTCCGCTGGACTGGAGGCTGGCTGATGTCGTGCCCATCTATAAGAAGGGGTGCAGGGAGGATCTGGGGAACTACAGGCCTGTCAGTCTGACCTCAGTACTGGGGAAAGTCATGGAGCGGGTGATCTTGAGTGCGATCATGAAGCACTTGCAAGAGAACCGGGTGATCAGGCCCAGTCAAAACGGGTTCATGAAAGGCAGGTCTTGCCAGACTAATCTGATCACCTTCTATGATCAAGTGACTAAACTCTTGGACGAGGGAAAGGCTGTGGATGTATCTTCCTGGACTTCAGTAAAGCCTTTGATACAGTTTCTCACAGCATTCTGCTTCGGAAACTGTCGGCCTCTGGCCTGGACGGGTGCACACTCGCCTGGGTGAAAAACTGGTTGAATGACCGGGCCCAGAGGGTGGTGGGAAATGGAGTTAAATCCAGCTGGAGGCCAGTGACAAGTGGGGTTCCCCAGGGCTCAGTCCTGGGTCCAGTCCTGTTTAATGTCTTTATCAACGACCTGGATGAAGGCATTGAGTCCTCCCTTAGCAAGTTTGTAGATGACACCAAGCTGGGTGGAAGTGTGGATCTGCTGGAGGGTCGGGAGGCTCTGCAAAGGGACCTGAACAGGCTGGACTGCTGGGCTGAGACCAACGGCATGAGGTTTAACAAGGCCAAATGCCGGGTCCTGCTCTTGGGGCACAACAACCCTAAGCAGAGGTACAGACTAGGAGAAACCTGGCTGGAAAGCTGCCAGGAGGAGAGGGACCTGGGGGTGCTGGTTGACAACCGACTGAACATGAGCCAGCAGTGTGCCCAGGTGGCCAAAAAGGCCAATGGCATCCTGGCTTGTATCAGGAACGGTGTGACCAGCAGGTCCAGGGAGGTTATTCTCCCTCTGTACTCGGCACTGGTGAGACCGCTCCTCGAGTACTGTGTTCAGTTCTGGGCACCTCACCACAAGGAGGATGTTGAGGCTCTGGAGCGAGTCCAGAGAAGGGCAACAAAGCTGGTGAAGGGGCTGGAGAACAAATCTTATGAGGAGCGGCTGAGAGAGTTGGGGTTGTTCAGCCTGGAGAAGAGGAGGCTGAGGGGAGACCTTATTACTCTCTACAACTACCTGAAGGGAGGTTGTGGATAGGAGGGAGCTGGCCTCTTCTCCCAAGTGACAGGGGACAGGACGAGAGGGAATGGCCTCAAGCTCTGCTAGGGGAGATTTAGGCTTGAGATTAGGAAGAAATTCTTCACGGAGAGGGTGGTTAGGCATTGGAACGGTCTGCCCAGGGAGGTGGTTGAGTCACCGTCCCTGGAGGTGTTTAAGGTTAGGGTGGATGAGGTGCTTAGGAGCATGACTTAGGGACTGGTGGGAATGGTTGGACTCGACGATCCAGTGGGTCTCTTCCAACCTGGTCATTCTGTGATTTTGTGATTCTGTCTGCCAGCTCCTTCAATATTCTTGCGTGGATCCCATCCAGCCCCATAGACTTGTGGGTTTTTAGCTGGGCAAGCAAGCCTCTAACCACCTCCTCTTGGGTCATGGGAGCTTTGCCCTGCTCCTTTAACTGCTGGGGATGTACACACAGGGAACAACCTTCCTGAGGCAAAGAAGGCATTAAGTACCTCAGCCTTGTCCTCATTCTTTGTCAGAGTTCTTGCCTTTGCATCCAGTAAAGACTGGATATTGTCCCTGGTCCTTTTTTTACTATGGATGTATTTATAGAAAGATTTTCTATTATCTTTCACCGAATTGGCCAGTCTAAGCTCTTGTTGGGCTTTAGCCCTCCTGATTTTTCCTCTGCACAATCTCACTTCCTCCCTGTAGTCCACCCAAGATGCCTGTCCCTTCTTTCAAAGTTCATAGACATTCCTCTTCTTTTTGATGTCCCTCAAGATCTCCCTACTCAACCAAGTTGGTTTTTTTCCCCACCGGCTCCTTTTCTGGAACATGGAGATGGCTTGCTCCTGAGCTGCTAGATTTCCTTTTTGAAGAGCACCGAGCCCCCATGGGCTCCCTTGCCCTTAAGTACTGTCTCATAAGGGACTTCATCAACCAGACTTCTGAACAATCCAAAGTCTGCCCTTGGGAAGTTTAATGTGACTGTTCTGCTAATCCCCCTCGTCACCTCACCTAGAACTGAAAATTCTACCACCTTATGATCACTTATTCCTAGGCGTCCTCCTACTGCCACATCCCCCACAAGGCCTTCTCTGTTCACAAACAGCAGGTCCAGGAGGGCGCCTTCCATTGTCACCTCTTTCATCATTTGTGTGAGGAAGTTGTCTCCCACAAGCTCCAGGAACCTCCTAGACTGCTTCCTTTCTGCTGTATTGTACTTCCAGCAGATATCTGGAAGACTGAAGTCTCCCACAAGGACAAGAGCAAGTGACCTTGAGACTACTCTCAGTTGTTTACAGATGAGCTCATCAGCTTCTTCTTCTTGGCTGGGTGGTCCATTAACAGACTCCCATCACAATATCTGCCTTCTTGTGGGCTCCTCTGGTTTTAACTCACAGGCACTCGATCCCAACATCACCGTGATCAAGCTCGAGGGTATCAAAGCTCTCTCTAACATACAGGGTGACGCCACCACCTCTCCTACTGTTCCTGTCCTGCCAGAAGAGGGACACAATGATGTAATAACTTGTATACAACAAAAAAGGCTGCTGATGTTTAAACAAGTTGTTTCAATTGTGTTTTCCATTTACACATATTCTTTTTAATGCTAGAGTTTGTAAAATAGTTCAAATCAAAGTTCATTCTTCACATATACCATTAGCCTTTTAAATTGCTTAGTGCATTTATTCTCTTAAAATATTCATTGTTTTAGTAGCGCTAAGTATTATTTAGTTATAGTAACATTTAAGATATGATGACTGTTGATACAACATTTTTTTTTCCCTTAATTGATTAAGATTTGGCATTGAACAACTTCATTTTCTCTACCTTCAAAGAATGTATAAAAAATACAATACGTTTATTTATTCTTGGGTCACATGGTTTGACATTAGACTTTAATGTACGTTGTTTCCTAATCTGCCTTTCCTGAAATACAGAAAAGTGATCTGCATTGTTTTTTCCTTTTTTTCTGTGAGATGGCTAAAGATTTAGACTAAGGGCCTGGCTTGTTATCCTTTATTTGTGTGATTTCATCATTTCAGTAGTTCTCCTGTGTTAGTTGAGTATTCATACACATTAAAGATGCTTCAGGTAAGCATAAAGTGTGTCATTCAGCTTTAATGATTCATGGTAGGATTATTTTCACTTTCATTTATGAGTACTTGATATCTTAATCTTTTTTCCTTTGATCAATCTATTTCAGAAGTTGTAGCTTCATTTTTCTTTTCAAGAGGCCTGGAGGAAATGTTGCTGAATACATAGCTGAATGTTGCACAATTTTAGTGCAGTATTAAAGGAAATTGTTAAAAGTCAGTTTAATTGTTCCAGTCTGCCACTGAAGACAGAGAGTTTTGTTTACATGTCTGACCTCTAAAGCATGCCAGATGTTGTGGAATGAGCTATTAGAACTGAAATAGATGTTTCCTTTTCACAAAGTTAGGCATATTCCAGAAGGATTTGGACCACACCCTCAGACACATGATGTGAATGTGGGGGTTGTCCTATGCAGGGACAGGAGCTGGACTCAATGATCCTTGTAGGCCCCTTCCAACTCAGGAGATTCTATGTTCATATGTTCCCCAGAAAAGCAATTCTTTAACCAATTGCTCTTATCTGTCAACTTCTACATGAAATTTTACTACTACTATATTGAGTGCCTTTCTTCCTCCTTGCCAAGCAGCAACTTTATTACTCAAATTATGAACTAAGTAATCCTGCTTCAGAAATAGTAAATTAAGAATAAGTTACAGGTGAAATATTACTCAAGTTATCACATGACACAGCGAAGAAGGTCTCAGTAATTCTCTCTTCCCTGTATTTTATGGAGTATTTTATTTATTGATAACTCCCTATTGAAATTAGGACAGTGTTAATAACTGCCTTAGTTTGGCTTTCTGGAATTGTGGTTGCTCTTGGTCTCACACAGCTAGTCAGAACTCCTTTCCAATTAAAATTGCCTTGCTCATTAGGCTTAGAAAGTGGGTTTCTTATTAACCAGCATTGGCTTGACCTCTTTTTGCCAAATAACCTGTCAACATTTTAAAATATTCTGAAAATGGGACAACTTTCCAAAGCAAGCCTTGTAGGAACCAGAGCTTATAAGAATCAACCTGGTAAAAGGTCAGGCTGAGAAATCTATAGAGCTGCCCTCTACACTTTACTAGCTCACCTCTTCATAAGGTCATCTTTTTTGTACAATTATCCAGACTCAGAGTTCTTAATGGCTAGCATCTACAAATACTGTAACTTGCCCATAGTTGTAGAAGTACAACAGAGAGAGCTGTGAGCTCTAGCGTCACTTGAACAGTGATTGCTAATGATTTGTCTGCTTTGTAGTCTTTAGTACATACCTTCATTTTACAAAAAAAACACCAGCAAAATTGCAGAGGAACATTGCAGGAAGAGGTGATGTAGAGATCATAGACGTGTATGAAAGTGATGAGTTAATTCAGTGGCATGTTATTTACATTGACTAATACGATGGATGTGAGACCGAGATCAGCTGACACAAGCAATCATATATACTGCATTTAATAAATTACAGCAAAGCAGAATATCAAGGTTTCTGTGTCAGGTGGTTTTTGTTTGTTTCATTGGTTTGGTTTGGTTTGGTTTCTTTTCCAGTTTTGCGTTTAATGGTATTAATATTACCAATATTTGGTACTATGATTCAACTTAGAAGAAGGAATGAAAATAGGCCTTCAGAAATTAATAATGTCTCTCTTTCTGTATTGTGTCGTGTAAATGTATTTTAAAATCAAAGAGCTCTTATTTGGAATGGAAGTAGTGTGATTATACTTTGGAAATTTTGAAAATCGGCATGATGCATAAATATACATCATATGAGATTTAAACTATTTGTTATTTCTCTCTCAGACCAGCTGTTATTTCTTTCAAAACTCATGCAAGGGATTTCTAGATTGATACTATATATTACATACTGCATTTCAAATACAAATACTGTAATGTGGATTTTTACTATATAATGTTTTTACTGATGCAAATAATGTAATAATAAAAATGTTATATAGTCATGTTATGTAACATAGCCTGGAGAGGAGAAGATGAGAGGGGACTATAACAATGCTTGTAAATATCTAAAGGGTGAGTGTCAAGGGGATAAGTCCAAGACCCTTCTCATTTGTGCCGAGCGATGGGACAAGGGGCAATGGACACAAACTGGAACAGAAGAAGTTCCTCCTTAACATGAGAAAAAACTTCTCTTGTGTAAGGGTGACATAGCAATGGAATAGACTGCCCAGCAAAGCTGTGGAATCCTCTTCTCTGGAGGTATTAAAAATCCACCCAGATATATTCCTGTGCAGTCTGCTCTAGATGCATCTGCTTTGGCAGGGAGGTTGGACCAGATGATCTGCAGAGGTCCCTACAACCACAATGGTTCTGTGATTCTGTAAGATTAATGCTTTGGTATGGTAAATAATTTTTTTTATATTTAATAGATTATATCTTGTACATTACATATACTACATCTTAATATACATTCAACTGAGTACTGTATTTTAAATCAGAAAGGAAACGCACAGATCATATACAAACTATAAATTATTATTTCTCCATGACTGGAAATCTGAAATAGGAAGTCAGTTTCAGCTACACATTCTTACCCCTAAGCTGAGCAAGTGCCACTTTTCAATAGTTTCTTCTGTCCTTTCTGTAGGATCCATTTAGATAATCCAGAATACTTACCTTTAGCATTAAAAAAGTTGGGAAAGTATAATGCTTTCCTGGCATTCAAATCGTGAAAAAGTAAATTCTACAGGATAAGTAGCATTTCCAGCAAGATTATCATGCTTATTAAGTTACTGAGTGTAATGAGAGACATAAGGATTCACGGAATAGCATATACAAGCTTCCATGCGTGGCCTCCTAAGTTCCTTGACTGCTTCTTCTACCCCAGGCTTAGAAGAAGTGTCCTGTAAACATAGAAGCAGGTTAGACTGAAGCTGTAATGGAATGGATGCTTTGGCCAGTGCTGGGCTGTACTTCTGTGGTGGAAAGTAGTCTTGGTGTTCAGCACATCCCTCTTCCGTTGTACAAAAATACCGATGATGGGTGGTAGCTGCTACAAGGGCTGAAGGAGACAAGTAAGAGGGCAATACCAGGAAGATGTGTCTTCTCTATAGCTCTCTGTCAGATGTGTTCAGATTAAAATTCATAGGATCCTTAGGCAAAGAGCTAATACTACATTATCTTAACTGGAAAACTAGAAGAACTCATGCAACCAGCTTTTCTTTGGCATTGAGATTAGCAATAGATTTCAAGTTGTTTAATGAAGAATGAACTCACAAGCTTTCTCTATAGTTGGAGGCATTCATAATGCTCCCTTTATAGACCTTATAGTGCCTAATAATGTAGTTCAGTTGATGATGCAAATTTTTCATTTAGGGCTGTAATGTGCTATCTCACCTTCACATTTATTCTTTGAAACCTGGAGGAATACAATGTTTTTAAGGGGTATTCATGTGTGTATGCATGCACACACACACACATTGACTGTAGAATGATGATTTCATAGAAGACATTAAGACAGAACTCGTATGTCTTTCTGCCAGCTCCCTCTAAGAAGCTAGATGATCTCTAATAAAACTATGAGTTTTATATAAAAAATTAACACTAAGAGAATTACTTTTTAACACTAATAACTTTAAAAATATTTTATTACTTATGTTCCAAACATGCCAAACACAACAAGTAATACTGCTTTTTTTGACTAATATTAGACAAACAAATCTCACTTAATTCTCTGCCTGATTGTTGCACACATAATAGCAAACTAATGCGGTTTCATTTCTGAAAAAGGTCCTACTGCAAAGTAAATAATTTGTATACTCTTCAAGTCCAGAATTTTGCTTAAAGCAATAAATGGCTAGAGAAGTACATGCCTTTATACAACGCAAACCACAGTGTTACATGAAAAGCAAAGAACTTCGAAGTGATAAAGAGGCTTTTTTATCTCTTACATGAGATGTTTCCAGATGCAGGATATTCCACAAACTTAGACACAGAACTCGTGACAATTTCTGCCTAATAATTTAGTGACACTATTAACATACCAATAATTGACCTTTAGAGTGTATTTGTATTTTAACTGCAATTCACTTAAGCTGTCACAATTCACCTAATGTCTGCCCAGCATTCAAACATGCTCAGTATTCAAACACATTCAGTATTCAAACATTTCAGTGTGGGCAAGAAGAGTTGGACCTTCTCTGACCTATCATGATTTCTTAAGCTCTAAAACCATACCCAAAGACACACAGGACTTAAATAGTTTGATGCCACTTTTCAAGTATATCCCTGCAGAGACTAGAGGCCTGGAAGCCAGCATACTTCAGAGTCTGGAAAAACCTGTCTTGATATGTAATAAAAGATAAGGGATAAAGGATCCAATAACATAATAGAAACAGAAGAATCTCATAATTAAAAAAAACAGAAGTATCCTCAATCAGATGATTATATCTTTAGATACTGTCTCTTAACATAGGTAAATATATGCACTCTGGTCTTGAAATGCAACAATGTGCTTATTAGACTCCATCAGAAAAACACAGCTTTCATAAAAAAATCAGGTGAAAACTTACATACAACAACCTGTAGGTCTTTTTTCTTTAGGGAGCATTTTTAAAAGAAATATTTTCTGGCGTTCAGATAAAAATTTATAACTGAAGTTTACTACAAGTAAACTAGCTTTATAAAAGAAAGGCCTGCATGCAAAGAGATAAAGAAGTCTAGAACTGCTAACAGAAAAATCTACTACTTTAACTAGAAAGAATCTTGAAACAAGGCAAGTATTTATTCATGGCATACAGCCTTAGATAATGTTATAATAGATAAATTTAAATCTGTGTCAGGAATTTTTAAAAGCTGTCCTTTATTAAAAAATCTCTTAAGAAGCAAGCTGATGAAATTCTATGCCTTTTGAAATTTCATATAGTTATCTGAAACATTGAACTACAATGGAAATTGTTTTGCAATGTATTGTATTATTTCAAGGCTAGGCTGTTAAAAGACAAAATTCATACTGTAAATTTATGAAATATGAACTAAAAGCAAAAGATTAGAATGAGCTAATACAGCTCACAACTGTTATCTCAAAATTAACCAAATAGCACAAGTTCAGTACTATCTGTTTCATGGAACATTTTAGTCTTCATATAATTCAATAGTATTGTTGCCCCAGACATAACTGTGAAATGTAAAATTACACAGGCCCTATTTTATACAGGATATGACAGAGAAGGGAGAGCTTGTGTAGGGCTGCAAAACTGATGTGGAAACAAATTTTGCACCAGCATTCTGGGAATATATGAGTGGTGAAAAATGATTAGTCAGAGAGAGGTTTTTACAGTAAATTAGATAAGAGATGATTAATGCCTTGCTGAGGGGCTTTAGCTGTTGCGTCCATTACGACTTCATTTTAACATCACTGTAATTCATGTTCCATTGCAAATGCTTGGCAGAGTCATTGGCCAAGCTTATATTTTGGATGGGACATCTAAGTGAAACTACATTGCTTTTTAATATTTCTCAGATGGTTATGAAGTGGATGAAGTTCTTATTCTAATGTTGCACTTTTTAAAATGTTCATCTGAATGAAATACGAAGCATATTGTTTTGTTGACTGCATTTTCTCAGCATTTCTACAATGCTCCAATAGGAGCATTTTCACATAAGTAGGAACAGTATTGTCTACTTGCTAAATATTTCTCAAATGGCAATTGCATCTCACAGAGAGGACATGGGCATGAAGTAGAAAGAACCATAGAATAGTTTGGGTTGGAAGAGACCTTAAAGATCATCTGATTCCAATTCATCTCCCTAGCCATGGGCAGGGACACCTCCCACCAGCCAGGCTGCCCAAGGCCCCATCCAACCTGGCCTTGAACACCTCCAGGGATGGGGCAGCCACAGCTACCCTGCGTGGCCTGTGCCAGTGTCTCACCACTCTCATAGAGAAGAAATTCCTCCTTATGTCTTGTCTAAATCTACCCCTCTCCAGTCTATAGCCCTAGTCCTATCACCACAAGTCTTTGTAAACAGTCCCTCCCCAGCTTTCTTGCAGCCCTTTTGGGTACTGGAAGGTCACTCTAAGGTCTCCGTGGAGCCTTCTCTTCTCCAGGCTGAACAACCCCAAATCTCTCAGCCTGTCCTTGTATGGGAGGTGCTCCAGCCCTCAGATCATCTTTGTAGCTCTCCTCTGGACCCGTTCCAACAGCTCCATATTCTTCTTATGTTGAGGATTCCAGAACTGGACACAATACTCCAGATGAGGTCTCACAAGAGAGGAAAAGAGGGGCAGAATCACCTCCCTTGACCTGCTGGCCACGTTTCTTTTGATGCAGCCCAGGATACGGTTGACCTTCTGGGCTGTGAGTGCACACTGCCAGCTTATGTTGAGCTTCTCATCCATCAGCATCCCCCAAGTCCTCTGCAGGGCAGCTCTCAATCACATCCTCCCCTATCGTGTACTGAAAATGGGGATTGTCCTGACCCAGGTGTAGGACCTTGCACTTGGCCTCGTTGATCTGAGGTTCTCGTAGGTCCACTTCCCCAGCCTGTCCAGGTCCCTCTGGATGACATCCCATCCTTCCAATGTGGCAACTGCAAACATGCTTAGGGTGCACTCAGTCTCGCTGATGAAGATATTAAGCAGCAGCAGAATACAGCTTCTTTTCTACATTACTAGTAATATTGCAAACTGAATAATAAATTTACAGTGTAATTACATTTATAATAGAAATTTTGCAAAAGCAGTATTCTTGATTCAAAATTTTGTTTGTTTTCTGTTTCATAGTTGGATTCTATATTATACAAATTTTCACTAACTGTGAATTTGGATTTTCCTCTGATACAATGCAGCATGACGAAACAAAGCGATTTTGAGTTACAATAGTAATTTGAATTAAAAACAACCTCCTTTGAGTCTAAGAATATACTTTTCCATACTCTTTCTAAAAGCTAAAAACATAGCATTTCATTCTTTGAAAGCTGATCAAACCAGGTTTGGAAAGCAGAAAAGCAATAAATATGGAACAATTCTACTACTATTTTTGCAAAGTCACATTTCACAGCAGGTCCTGACTTTACAGTGCCACTACCAAATGTTTTTAATACTCTGTTGGATGGTACACTATAGAAGTCTGTTTCTAAAGGAATGGAGTTTCACACCCACCAATATCAGTAAAAAAAAAAAACAACTTTCCTTTGCTCTTTATTTCTGTGGATGGAATTGAAAGGAAGACAAGGAACAAATACTGAGAGAAGTGGTGAAGACAGATTTCTAAGGTTAAGTAGCATTTGACAGATGTGTTGGAACTATTACTTGGGCAAAACCTAAAGAACATTTGCTTATTTACAAAGAACTCACAGAACTACCCTATGTGTGAAACTGATTATTAACTAGTTCTTTAACATAACATATGCAAGGGCCATTCTTCTCAATGAAAGCAAGCAATTAATTTCATAAATCCTTATTTATGTAATGAGTCTCACCTGTACAATAGAGCAATCTAGGAGGCTCCTGGAGTGCGTGGAAGACAACTTCCTTGAACAGCTGGTGAATGAACCAACAAGGGAAGGTGCCCTCCTGGACCTGCTGTTTGTGAACAGAGAAGGCCTTGTGGGGGATGTGGCCGTAGGAGGACGCCTAGGACTACGCGATCATGAGATGATAGGGTTTTCTGTTCTAGGCGAAGTGAAGAGGGTGGTTAGTAGGACAGTAGCATTAAATTTCCAGAGGGCAGACTCTGAACTCTTCAGAAGGCTGGTTGGCAAAGTCTCATGGGAGACAGTGCTTAAGGCAAGGGAGCCCACGAGGGCTGGGAGCTCTTCAGAAAGGAGATCCTAGCAGCTCAGGAGAAAGCCATCCTCATGTTCCGGAAAAAAAGTCGGCAGGGGAAGAAAACAGCTAGGTTGAACTGAGAGGTTTTGAGTGATATCAAGAAGAAGAGAAAAGTTTATGGGCTGTGGAAGAGGGGACAGGCCTCTTGGGTGGACTACAGGAGGGAAGTGAGATTGTGTAGAGAAAAAATCAGAAGGGCAAAGGCTCAACTAGAAATCAGATTGGCAAAGTTGTTGAAAGATAACAAAAAAATCTTTCTATAAATATATAAATAATAAAAGGAGGACTAGGGAGACCATACAGCCCTATTGGACACAGAAGGAAGAACAGTGGCAGGGGATGAGGAAAAGGCTGAGGTACTTAATGCCTTCTTTGCCTCAGTCTTTAACTGTAAAGTAAGTTGTTCCCTCTGTGTACAAACCCTGGAGCTAGAGGAGCAAAATGGGGCTCTCATAATCCAGGAGGAGGTGGTCAGAACCTTGCTAGCACTACTAGACACCCACAAGTCTATGGGGCCAGATGGGATTCACCCAAGGGTATTGAAGGAGCTGGCGGATGTGCTGGCCAAATCCCTTTCCATCATCTTCCAACAGTCCTGGAAGACTGGGGAAGTTCCAACGGACTGGAGGGTGGCTGATGTTGTGCCCATCTACAAGAAGGGTCGCAGGGAGGATCCAGGGAATTACAGGCCTGTCAGTCTGACCTCAGTGCCAGGGAAAGTCATGGAACAGGTGATCTTGAGTGCTATCATGAAGCACATGTAAGAGAAGCGGGTGATCAGGCCCAGTCAACACAGGTTTACAAAGTTTGGCAGGTCTTGCCAAACTAACCTGATCTCCTTCTATGACAAAGTGACTCGGCTGCTGGACGAGGGAAAGGCTGTGGATGTATCTTCCTGGACCTCAGTAAAGCCTTTGACACAGTTTCTCGCAGCATTCTGCTACGGAAACTGTCGGCTTCTGGCCTGGATACGCACACACTCTGCTGAGTGGAAAACTAGCTGGATGGCCAGGCCCACAGAGTGGTGGGAAATGGAGTTAAATCCAGCTGGAGGCCAGTGACAAGTGGGGTTCCCCAGGGCTCAGTGCTGGGTCCAGCCCCGGTCAATGTCTTTTATCAATGACCTGGATGAAGGCATCGAGTGCACCCTTAGCAAGCCTGCAGACAACACTAAGCTGGGTGGAAGTGTGGATCTGCTGGAGGGTCGGGAGTCTCTGCAAAGGGATCTAAACAGGCTGGGCCGCTGGGCTGAGGCCAATGGGATGAGGTTTAACAAGGCCAAATGCCGGGTCCTGCACTTGGGGCACAAGAACCCTATGCAGTGCTACAGACTGGGAGAAGTCTGTCTTGAAAGCTGCCTGGAGGAGAGGGACCTGGAGGTGTTGGTTGGCAGCGACTGATCATGAGGCAGCAGTGTGCCCAGGTGGCCAAGAAGGCCAATGGCATTTTGGCTTGTATCAGAAACGGTGTGACCAGCAGGTCCAGGGACTCTGTACTCGGCACTGGAGAGATTGCTCCTTGAATCCTGTGTTCAGTTCTGGGCCCCTCACCACAAGAAGGATGTTGAGGCTCTGGAGCGAGTCCAGAGAAGAGCAACGCAGCTGTTGAAGGGGCTGGAGAACAGGCCTTATGAGGAGCGGCTGAGGGAACTGGAGTTGTATAGCGTGGAGAAGAGGAGGCTGAGAGGAGACCTCATTGCTCTGTCCAACTAATTGAGAGGAGGTTGGTAGAGAGGAGGGATCTGGCCTCTTCTCTCAAGTGACAGGAGACAGGACAAAGGGAATGGCCACAAGCTCCACCAGGGGAGATTTAGGCTGGACATTAGGAAAAAATTTTTCACAGAAAGGGTCGCTGAGCACTGGAACAGGCTGCCCAGGGAGGTGGTTGAATCGTCTTCCCTGGAGGTGTTTAAGGCACAGGTGGACAAGGTGCTTCGGGCATGGTTTAGTGTTTGATAGGAATGGTTGGACCTGATGATCTAGTGGGTCTCTTCCAACCTGGTTATTCTATGATTCTATGATTCTATACCATTAAGTTAACGTCCTGCATATAACTGTACTTTTTCCTTGGAGTCAAGGTGGTAGGAATTCAGCTGTCACCTGCTATTTTTTCAACAGTGTTTCCTCTCAGGCATTTGATGAACCCCAGCAGGATTTGTTGCTTGCATATTTAGGTCTTAATTCCATAATGTTTTTCCAACAGCACTTTCCAACTAACGACTAACATCTTTCTTGAATCTCTGTAAAGAGTTATTGTATCATGAAAACAGAAGAATGAAGTCTTTTTGAGTTAAAAAAATGCAATACACACCTGCTTGAGGGAATAAAGAAAATTCAATAGAGGTTAAAATGTTTTGAAAAACAGGTGTCAAGTTTGTTTGCTATCAGGCTGCCTGTCCTAAAACTTCCCTGAGCCCAAGGTAGCTCAAAACATACCGCTGCAACTGAGACTGACATGTCTGTGTTGGGTCTTGTTTGCTTCTTCTTTGAAAGGTATTTTAAGAATTTTATATATCCCACAAGCAACCTGTTAAGACCCAACTACAATGTTACTTGACGTCAACAGCTTATGCTGGAAAGAAAGATGCCAGGCCAGGCATGACAGTGCTGCAAGCCTGGGCTTGGTGATGGGGTCTGTGTGCTGATCAGCTGCTGATCTGCCTTTAAATTTTGTCAGCAGGGCTGGGGACAGAGACAGCAAGTTATTCCACTCCAGAGGGACTTCTGCTCCTTAGGCAACATGTAGGGTCTGGCTGGCATGGAAAAAAGGATGACCCTAAGCAACAGTAAAAGGTGCCTCCATTAAATATCAAAGCCAGAACATCCATCATTAAACTAACAAGCCCATCAATGCTTAGCAAGCACTATGCAGTAATAAAATCATTGAGTTTTTTCAACAGGGTGGTACCCCGTTTCAAATTGATCTGCTTTACACCAATAGAATCATCTCAGAAGAGATGTCCATAATTTATAAGAAGTTTCTGGAAACTTATCTTTGCACATAATTATCAATATTTTTAGCAGCTAGGGCTGTTGACCAAAAATCTTCACAAGCCCCATTTTGACAACAGTTTAATTCTCCCTGTATAAAATGGCCTAAATTGTTCAACCGGTATTTTTTCCATATCCAAGTAACCATCACCTTTCCAGAAAGAAAAGCTGCAGTTTAACTAGTCCTCTCCATATAAAAAGACTTGTGCACTTCCCAGATGGATCTGATAAGCACAAAGCAGGAGGTTTTCAAGGCCTCTGCCTCTCATCAAAGTAGATCATCCCATTACTAGTACTCCCCTTGAAAATCTCAGAGGAAGGTACAACATTCAAATAAAGATGTATATATCCAGATGTATTTATGAGGCATAAAATGTTACATATTCCTTGCTATCCACACAGCTTCTTTAAGAAAGCTGGAAAACCTGTGACAAACTCTAGTTCTAAAGCATAGCTTAATAATATATGCATAAGGAACACATGATTGCTAAGTTCTAAAAAGTAATAATAGAAAAATGGAGGATAAGGCTGAATTATATGAATTCAGATTCAAATACACTGAATTTTAACAGGGATAATCGAATACTGTGACAAATCAATGGTTTGTTGATATTGTGAAGATACACTATTCTCCTAAATGGTAGTCACAGGACAAAATATTTTTCATTTGAAGTCAGAGTCAATGCATGTTCTATATCTTGGTCTATGAAGGGGATCAGATGAGGAAACACATGTTCTTCCTGCAATTAAGTCACTCTATAAAGGTCTAAGTCATGCATATTGTCCTCTGGACATACTGGTAGGACTACGTTGTTCAAAAATGACTGGGACAACTATAAGATAATCACTCTGAAGTGGGGGAAGGACAATAGCTTAAATGGAGCCAACAATGACAACAAACAAACAAGCAAAAATAACAAAACAAAAAAAGCCAAAAATATTTACAGTTCAGCTTACTTAAACGAACAAGTAGGTAGAAGGTCATATCAAATCTCCATTTAATGATAAAAAGACTAATTGGAGCCATGCAAGTAATTATTTTAATTAAGTATCTCAGTATACATGGTGCTGAAATAGCAATACACATGAGGAATTACTGTTAAGTTTTCATGGCTGTCTGCATAGTCACCAGAGAGCTACTGTTAGCAGTACTCCACTATTAAATTATATTTTGACTGCTAATATCCTATTTTAAACCCTTACTTAATGAGATTAAATTTCTGAAAAATATAAACAATATAGTTTGACAGTAAGTTTGTAAAACATTCACACATTACTAACAGTTGGAGTTATTTTTCAAGGTTAGCACTGTTCTGTAATACTTCTCAAACAACGTTCAATGTCTCAATGAAGTTCTATGTTTAAGATTTTTCATACATTGTTATTCAAAATTGTTAAAAATTGTAAAGTGCTTAGCATTAAATACCACACACCATATTTTAGGGCAGCAGATATTTACTTTGAAGTAGCTATCATCATAAATTATCTCATTATATTCCCTGTTTCTGGAGCTTTGTTTACCTTCTTATCTGGTACATTTTGGGTTCTCAAACAAGAAACTCAATCCAGCTCAGAAGTCCAAACTCACCTAGTTTTGTAAGTTCATCATGCTTCAGTTTCCTGGTGTATTCATTACATTTGACATTCATTGTATAAGTATATTGCAACTATTTGCTGCACGAAAGCTAATCATGCACCACAGGCAAGTTTATGTATTCATAAACTAGTTTATGCAACATAAGCTGCAGTTTATGTATTTCTCCATAGAATCATAGACTCATAGAATAGTTTGGGTTGGAAGGGACCTTAAAGATCACCTAGTTCTAACCCCTCTGCATGGGCAGGGACATCCCACTACATCAGTTTACCCAAGGCCCCATCCAACCTGGCCTTAAACACCTCCAGGGTTGGGGCAGCCACAACTTCCCTTTGCAACCTATTCTAGTGTCTCATGACTGTCATGGTGAAGAAACCCTTCCTAATGTCTAGTCTAAATCCCTCCTTCTCCAGCTTATACCCATTGCCACTAGTCCTGTCCACTACAAACTTTTGTAAACAGTCCCTCCCCAGCTTTCTTGCAGCCCCTTCAGGTACTGGAAGGTTGCTATAAGATCTCCTTGGAGCCTTCTCTTCTCCAGGCTGAACAACCCCAAATCTCTCAGCCTGTCCTCATATGGCAGGTGCTCCAGCCCTCAGATCATCTTTGTAGCTCTCCTCTGGACCCGTTCCAACAGCTCCATATTCTTCTTATGTTGGGGATTCCAGAACTGGACACAATACTCCAGATGAGGTCTCACAAGAGAGGAAAAGAGGGGCAGAATCACCTCCCTTGACCTGCTGGCCACGTTTCTTTTGATGCAGCCCAGGATACGGTTGGCCTTCTGGGCTGTGAGTGCACACTGCCAGCTTATGTTGAGCTTCTCATCCATCAGCATCCCCCAAGTCCTCTGCAGGGCAGCTCTCAATCACATCCTCCCCTATCGTGTACTGAAAATGGGGATTGTCCTGACCCAGGTGTTGGACCTTGCACTTGACCTTGTTGAACCTCACGAGGTTCTCACAGGCCCACTTCTCCAGCCTGTCCAACAACGTCCTGCTGTGTTATGGCATATGAATCAGCCTTCCATTGGGTTGCTTTTGCTCTGTGTAGAAAAGAACCAGGATGCCAGCTGGACTCTGAACCTTGTTACTAAAAATGTGTCAGGTGGGTCAGTCAGGACATAAAGCCGTGAAAAGGAACCGCTGCAAACTGTTTTGAAGTATATGGTCTGTGTTCACAGAAGCAGCCTTCTGTAGCACTGCAGAGCTGCTGCTTCCTGCATCTGGCTGCCTGGGTGATGGGACAGGATACGTCTGTGGCCTTTCAGCATGAAACAGCCATTTTTGGCTGATAAGAAATGCAGTTTGTTTAAAGTCACATTCAGCTCCTGCAGGCTGAACTGGTTTTGCTTAGTATGGACTCTTTACCTCCCCATCTGTGCTGACAGAAATTTCTAGAAACATCCTAAGGCAATCAGTGATAGTGCTTGCCCTGGTTTCAGCTGAGACAGGGATAGTTTTCTTCCTAGTAGCTCATATAGATTTTGGATTTAGTATGAGAATAATGTTGGTAATACACTGATGTTTTAGTTGTTGCTAAGCAATCAAGGATTTTCAACTTATCATACAGGTCTGCCAATGAGAAGGCTGAAAGTGCACAAGAGGAATGGAAGGGACAGAGCCAGGACAGCTGACTTAAACTGGCTAAAAGGGTATTTCATATCATATTATATCATGCTCAATATATAAACTGGGAGAGCTAGCCAGAGGAAATGCAGCTCGAGGACTGACTGGGTAATGGTTAGCATGTGGTGAGCAATTGTACTGTGCTTAATTTAGTTTGTATATTATTTTATTATTATTATTACTATTATCTTTCTTTTCTGTCTTATTGAACTGTTCTTATCTCATCCTATCTCATCCCCCTTTTTTTTCAATTCTATCCCCCATCCTACTACCAGTGGAGCACGCAAACAGCTATATGGTTGTTTCAGCTGCCTACCAGGTTAAACCACAGCAACACTTCACTACACAAGCCTGTCTAATCCTGTTCTTCATGCTTAAATGTATGTATTATTACATTGCATTAATAGAATCTATCTCAATTGTTCTTAAGAAGAATCTTAAGAGTTTCATAAGAAAGAAGTGAATTTGAAAGTACAAATCTGCGTTATCTGTGGTTTTCTTCAATTATTGTTCCAGAACTGACTTAATATTTATGAGAAAACAAGATTCATTTACATGGAAAATGCTATAGGTGTATGAAGGAAGTTACAGAATTAATGTAACATAAATATGTAACGTTATAATGTACGGAGTAATAATTTTCAGGTAGAAAACCTGAACTAATGCTATCTTCCTTATACAGAATTTGCACTTATATTGCATACTGTCTTCATGCTCTTACTTATGTTAAATCGCAGGATAAAATCTCAGAGATTCTGAGAGTGTCATTAAATATACTACTTCAGTTTTCTTAACTTTCAACTGTGATAACATGAACACCTCTTTAAATACAGTCAATGGCTGGCAAGCCAAGGAATGGTACAACGACCAATGAAAGGCTAATTTTGTTTTGTATGGTATTTTTCAGGATATGAGACTGCAATGACAGATCATCTGCTATGGCAGGGATTACATACTTACAGCATGATATCTGAGAGAAAAACTGAACTCATACAGTTCGCTATGAAGATGCCTAAAGAAAGGGCATAGTGGATACTGGATACAGGAATCTGCACTGGTCAGATTTCACTGTAAGGAGATTATCACAAAATAACTGCATAAGCTGATGCTCTAAATATTGGAAGGCTCCATCACAGAAACGTTAGGTTCAGCACATAAATAAAACAGAAAAAAAGGAATTTAGCCATAGGATTTCAGAAACTTAATGACAAATAATTGCTTTGAAATTTCAAACTCCTTTGATGTAAATATTATTCTCTGTACAATAATTTTCTTACTGACAACACAAATATAACCTTCAGATAACATGTAGAGAGGGCAATTTAAAAAAACATGTCTGTCATTGATTGCAGTTCCTGCAAAAGCTTTCCAGGCCACAACATATAATGAAGTAAGTTCACCTTCTGAAACTTTTATTTGTGCAAACAGGCCTCAGTCACATAACTAACTACATTAAAGTTAACCAGTCTACTAATGAACATACATGCAGAGCCAGTCATCTGTCAGTCATCTCAGATGGTAAAAGAGATGTGGGATGAATTAGTTTAGCTTTTACATTGGCTGCTGTGAGTTTGTCTAACACACACATATCTGTGAAAAAGTATGTTTAAAGCCGCCATCGCTCCTTTTAGAAAATAAAAAAGCATGTTTAGGTAACTATTGGAAGACTAAAATACTGATAATATTTGGACATAATCATCTGGCTTGAGTCCACATGTAAAGAAATGATCATGTTTGCATTAGGATAAAAGTCTTTCCTAGTCCCCTTTAAAAAAAAATAATCATTGATAATCCTTCTGCTAGCTGGCAGTTAACCAGGGAATGTCTGTGTCCCTATGGAAAATAAATGCAGGTAGTGCATCACTTTTTCTCCATGATATTTAGGAATGGAAAAATTCTCACAATATTTAAAATCCAGGTATTTTTTATAGACTCAAGTACTTTTTCCCTATTACTTCTATTAAAAAAAAGGAATCAACCACACAATGTAAATACTGTTTGAAACTTAACAGTGTCAGAGAGTGAGAGTACAGCTACTCATGACTTTTAACCACTAATTGCTTAGTTTGCAGAGAGCAAGAAATAACCTGTGAAGTAGTGCCAGCCCATGTAGAAAATCATTGGATTTATTGCAGAGCAGGTGAATGCCTGTGACGTACACGCTCCAGCTCCCACAAAATCAGCTTCACTGTGTGTGTACTCTGGGCTCATAAGTGTGTGTAAGTGCATAATCCGGCTATTGTCATAAAAGACAATAAAAACATTTCTATAAATATATTAACAACAAAAACAGGGCTAAAGAAAATCTCCATCCTTTATTGGACGTGGGGGGAGACAGTAACAAAGGATGAGGCTAAGGCTAAGGTATTTAATGACTTCTTTGCTGCAGTCTTTAATAGCAAGACTGGTTATTTTCTGGGTATGCAGTCCCCTGAGCTGGTAAACAGGGACAGAGAACTGAATGAAGCCCTCATAATCCAAGGGGAAATGGTTAGTGACCTGCTACACCACCTAGGCACACACAGCTCTTTAGGATTGGATGAGATCCACGCAAGGGTACTGAAGGAACAGGCAGAAGTATTCACCAAGCCACTTTCCATCATTTATCAACAGTCCTTGCTAAATGGTGAGGTCCCAGTTAACTGGAAGTTAGCAAATGTGATGCCTATCAACAAAAAGGGCTGGAAGGAGGATCCAGGAAACTGCAGGCCTGTCAAGTCTTACCTTGGTACCAGGAAAGGTTATTGGGCAGATCATCTTGAGCATCAGCATGCAGCACATACAGGACAAACAGGTAACCAGGCCCAGTTAACATGAGTTTACAAAAGACAAGTCCTGTTTGACTAACCTCTTCTCCTTCTATGACAAGGTGATCCACCTAGTGGATGAGGGAAAGGTTATGGATGTTGTCTGCCTCGACTTTAGTAAAGCCTTTGACACCATTTCCCATAGCATTCTCCCGGAGAAATTGTCTGCTCATGGCCTGGACGGGCATACATTTTCCTGGGTAAGAAACTGGCTGGATGGCTGGGCCCAAAGAGTTGCATTGAATGGAGTTAAATCCAGTTGGCAGCCGGTCACAATCAGGGGTGCCCAGGGCTCAGTGTTGGGGCCAGTTCTGTTTAATATCTTTATGAATAAACTGGACAAGGGGACCAAGTGTACTTTCAGTGAGCTTGTAGATGGCACCACATTGGGTGGGAGTGTTGATCTGCTTGAGGGTAGGAAGGCTCTATAGAGGGTTCTGGTTAGGCTGAATCAATGGGCCGAGGTCAATTATATGGGATTCAACAGTGTTGGGTCCTGCTCTTTGGCCACAACAACCCCATGCAATTCTACAGGTTTGGGGGCAAATGGCTGAAAACCTGCTTGAGGTGTTTGTGGACAGCTTGCTGAATGTGAACGAGCAGTGTGCCCAGGTGACCAAACAGGCCAACAGCACCATGACTTGTATCAGAGACAACATGGCCAGCAGGACCAGGGAAGTGATTGTGATCCTGTTTTCGGCATTGGTGAGGCTGCACCTCAAATACTGTGTTCAGTTTTGGGCCCCTCACTGCAAGACAGACATTGAGGTACTGGAGTGTGTCCAGAGAAGGGTAATGAAGCTGGTGAAGGGTCTGGAGCACAAGTGTTATGAGGAGCAGCTAAGAGAACTCGGGTCATTTAGTCTGGAGGAGGCTAAAGATATACCTTACCACTCTTTACAACTACTTGAAAGGATGTTGTAGAGGATGGGTGTTGGTCTCTTCTCCCAAGTAAGAAGTGAGAGGATGAGAGTAAATGGCCACAAGTTGCACCAGGAGAGATTTACATTAGACATTAGAAAAAAAATCTTCACTGAAAGGGTTGTCAAGCATTGGATCAGGCTACCAAGGGAAGTGGTGGAGTCATCATCCCTGGAAATATTTAAAAGACATGTAGCTGTGGTGCTTAGTGGTGAACTTAGCAGTGTAAGTTTTAGCATTGGACTTAAAAGTCTTTTCCAACTTAAACTGTTCTATGATTCTATAATAATATTTTCTCTGGAGAACAAAATATTAAAAAGACACTGCATCCCTTCTGAAGTCTTAAGATCTCCTGGGCAAATGTAAATAACCCTCTGTAATCACTTATAAGTCAATTCATGGCTAGGCCTGTTCTCCACCCTACATCTTTAAAATTAACCTTGCTTTTTGTAACTCTATTCCTACATGAGACATAGATGATGAAACGAACAATTCTTGATCATCACTTACCTTGGTGTGTAACAGGGAGTTCAGTAATGTTGAGACTTGCTGGAAGTTTCATGTGAGAACATCTACCTCTTGTGCTCAAAGTTGGAACTGCCACAGGCAGGACTAATTTTCATTAACCAATACAGAATAAACCATAGTTTATATTCTTTCTCTGTGACTCTGATTCATGCTAATAATCATAGAATCATAGAATGGTTTGGGTTGGAAGGCACCTTAAAGATCATCTAATTCCATGCCCCCTCCCATGGGCAGGGACATGTCCCACCCTGCCAGGCTACTCAAAGCCCCATCCAACTTTGTCTTGAACACTTCCAGAAGGGGACATCCGCAACATCCCTGGGTAACCTACTCCAGTGTCTCACCACCCTCATCGTGAAGAATTTCTTCCTAATGTTGAAGTACAGCTGTTTAAACTAAAGAGAATGTGGATCTTTGGAGAGCCTTTTTCTGTCTATGGAATTACAGATTAGGGTGCAGTGAGGATCAAGGACCCCAAGGGAACAATGAGACCAGGTAATAAGGGCATGTAATACAAGTTTCAAAAACTATGACTTCTAATGCAAGTAAGTTAAATTAGATTACGTGCCAAAGGTAATTACTTCAAGTAGGGAAAAAAAAGGCCCTAATGAATATATTTTTTATTTTGTTGCTTGGAGGCTTAATATTTTAATATACTTTATATGGGCAGAGGTGAGTAAAAGATATAAAAATCTTTAGAGATTCAGATTTGATGTCTCTAACCTATATGTTGTGGAGATAATCAAAAGGTTTTCTCTTCTGTGTTCCTCCAACCATTCCTCTGAACCTATGTTTTCTAGGTAATTTGATTTCTAATTCCCCATTTTTCTGTTCCATGCAGCTGTCATACTACTTTTTGCCCTTACTCTTGTAGAAGATATTTTCATGTACTACTTCCATGTCACAATCTCAATTACAAGAACATAAGAAATGCCATAGTGGGTCAGAACAAGAGGTCATTTCTTACTCTCCTTTCTCCAAATGCAAATAAAAGATATATAATACTTTCTCCAAAGGAGAGGGCAAAAAATATATAATACTTTTGAGAACTTCTCAAGATTTTCTCAACATTTGGTACCAAGTTTTTCTGCATTTCTGTAATACAGGAAACTGATTGCCCCTCAGAGAGACTGGCAAAGAGTGGGCAATGTACAGAAAGAAATTAAAAGCGTTATTGATGGAAGTCCAAAGTGTGGGAGAAGGGATGTCCTGAGACAGATGAACATTTCCTAGATAAAGCTTAAACCTATTGCTGTTTCAGGAAGCCTGAAAGTTTGTCTGCATTTACTAGGCATTTTGCTAGTGTACTCTGTTCCAATGTTTCTAACTGCCTACCACTTCAAATAAGAGTGCCTGAATTTATACACTCTAATTCATTAGCAAAGGCTTGGGTAAAAGTGGTCTGCTTTTAAAAGTACTGATTCTGCTTAAATTAATTTTTGCTGAGAAAGATGTAAGCCCTCATCATTTTTGAAAGCCAAGTACTTAAGCCACTAGACCAGTAAAATCCAGATAAGAGGCTGAAAGCTGTCAGCACTCAGAAGAAGCAAATGTGAATGGGAGCCTGAGTGAATAGGGAAAGAGGACTTTTAGGCCCCCAGAACTGCTGAAAGAGTGGCTTGGAAACTGCAAAAACTACTATTTGATCTTTGTCTCTCTCTTTCCATGGAATAGGACATTTTGTATACAAAGTTATATCAAAGAAATGAAAATGCTTTTCTCAAAGCAGGAAGAAGGATGTTGTTGCCAAGGGTGAAATCTCTGGTCATTTTATGTTCCCCAGTTACCCCAGCTCCCCATCTATGTAGGCATGCACGTGGGCGTGGTAGTGCTCTCCAGTGCTCAGTGTTATCTTTTACTCCAAAAACAAAGGCCAGTTCATGAAGCTCTGTTGAGAAGAACCAGATGCAGATCACTGTAGCCGTTGCATAGGTGTGGTATTCCCTGTTGTCCCAAATACATTCTTTATCCCACTCCCACTATCTGGTCTACTGTGCCAGGTTCATCTATGCTGCAGACTCAGTTTTGCCATTTCAGAATAGTTTACACCCCCATTGACTCCTTGTAGAGCTTCTCCTTTCATACAACACCAGCC
Organism: Clamator glandarius; assembly: GCA_033459285.1. Taxonomy (NCBI): domain Eukaryota; kingdom Metazoa; phylum Chordata; class Aves; order Cuculiformes; family Cuculidae; genus Clamator; species Clamator glandarius. Next base: position 52,477 of record JAUNZM010001558.1, read on the forward strand.
ATTGTTTTGAATTTGCTTATCCCTTCGATTTCTTCGTCTAAAAAAATAAGCATGAAAAGCCTTAATTATGGGGCAGCAACTCAGACCAGTATCAAACAACTATCTTTCCCCGATGAAAAACCAGTAAGAGGGGGTAATGGAAATGCTGCTGTCTTATTTCACTAGCATTTCATGACTCAGTCACTAACGATAAAAAGAAGGAAGAAATGCAGACATCAAAGGCTGTAGAAGCAGCATTTTCTGGTAAGAATTCTGTCAGAAGGTTTGCATGACGTACTGGCAAATCTTTAAACATTTTATCAAAATTTGAAAGGAAGTGCACTATGTCTAGGAACTCTGCTGCTCTCAGTTGCTAGTTGCTTGTCTGAGGTTTGAGTAATATTCCTATCTCCAAAGATACTATTTAATTTCCAATGAACTCATGTGAGAAAGCTTTTTTCTTTTGACTTCAATTCTGGAACAAAGAGATATAGAAGGAAAAATAGATTTTAAATCTTCAGCAGCATCATCTTAATTCATACTTCTTTCATAGGAAAATCAACGACTCAAGTAGCTTGGAATCTAGAAACAAAAACCTGGATTGTAGCTTACTGTTACAGAAAAAAAAAAGAATTTCTGTATAAGTCATACTGTCAGTTTTGACTGAAGTGGTTAGAAGGAGTGAACTGCTTTGTAGAGCACTGGATCGTATAACTGCACACAAAAACATTACAATTGAAGGACTAAACAACCAACAAGCTGGGATGTGGTGCCCCTGAGAGCAGAATAGATTGGTCATCCTTGATAAATCATCTTGAGTACATTTCAGATAGCCATAATAGTCCTATAAACATTCAGCATTTTCAAAGACTGATCACAGTGGTTTGGCAGGACTGAATACAAATTTTCTTTCACAATGTCAAAGCCAGAACTAGCAAAGAAAACCTGAGGGGATAAATAAAACTGAAAACAAAGGATGTTTCTGTTTTTCTCTCAAATAAAACAGGAAATCTCAGTGCTGTTTCAGCTTTTGTGACCAGACTTGCCTTGTTTGTGGCATTCTTCAGCTACAGATGGGTAGGTTGGTATGTTCCCATTTCTTAGAAAACAGGGACAGAAAGGTAGCATGATTTAATTCCCCTTCTATGCACTACAAGTCTTGGGTAGAAGTTCAACTATGCCATTAGGTAAAATGAATAAGGAGGTTAGCAGAACAGTAGCCCTCAACTTTCAGAGAGCAGACTTTGGGCTGTTCAGAAGGCTGGTCGGAAAAGTCCCGTGGGAGGCGCTCCTTGAGGGCAAAGGTGTCCATGAGGGCTGGGCGCTCTTCAAGAAGGAACTCCTAGCAGCTCAGGAGAAAGCCGTCCCCAAGTTCCGGAAAAGTAGCCGGAGGGGTAAGAAACCAGCGTGTTTGAGTAGGGAGGTCCTAAGAGACATCAATAGGAAGAGGAGGGTCTACGACCTCTGGAGGAAGGGGCAGGCATCCTGGGTGGACTATAGGGAGGAAGTGAGAACGTGCAGGGAAAAAGTCACGAGGGCTAAGGCCCAACTAGAAATGCGATTGGCCAAGACTGTGAAAGACAACAAAAAGTCTTTCTACAAATACGTCAACAGCAAAAGGAGGGCTAGGGAGAATCTCCAGTCCCTAGTAGATGCAGAGGGAACAACAGTAACAGGGGACGAAGACAAGGCTGAAGTGCTCAATGCCTACTTTGCCTCAGTCTTTAACAGTAAGGAAAATTGTTCCCCCTGTGCACAACCCCAAGGGTTGGAAGAGAAGTATGAGATTCCCAAGGTCCAAGAGGAGGTGGTTAGAGACTTGCTTGCCCAGCTAGATGCCCACAAGTCTATGGGGCCAGATGGAGTCCACCCAAGAGTTTTGAGGGAACTGGCGGATGTGCTGGCCAACCCCCTTTCCATCATCTTCCAGCAGCCCTGGATGACTGGGGAGGTTCCGCTGGACTGGAGGCTGGCTGATGTCGTGCCCATCTATAAGAAGGGGCGCAGGGAGGATCCGGGAAACTACAGGCCTGTCAGTCTGACCTCGGTACCGGGGAAAGTCATGGAGCGGGTGATCTTGAGTGCGATCATGAAGCACTTGCAAAAGAACCGGGTGATCAGGCCCAGTCAACACGGGTTCATGAAAGGCAGGTCTTGCCAGAGTAATCTGATCACCTTCTATGACCAAGTGACTAAACTCTTGGACGAGGGAAAGGCTGTGGATATATCTTCCTGGACTTCAGTAAAGCCTTTGATACAGTTTCTCACAGCATTCTGCTTCGGAAACTGTCGGCCTCTGGACTGGACAGGCGCACACTCGCCTGGGTGAAAAACTGGTTGAATGACCAGGCCCAAAGGGTGGTGGGAAATGGAGTTAAATCCAGCTGGAGGCCAGTGACAAGTGGGGTTCCCCAGGGCTTAGACCTGGGTCCAGTCCTGTTTAATGTCTTTATCAACGACCTGGATGAAGGCATCGAGTGCTCCCTTAGCAAGTTTGCAGATGACACCAAGCTGGGTGGAAGTGTGGATCTGCTGGAGGGCCGGGAGGCTCTGCAAAGGGACCTGATCAGGCTGGACTGCTGGGCTGAGACCAACGGCATGAGGTTTAACAAGGCCAAATGCCGGGTCCTGCTCTTGGGGCACAACAACCCTAAGCAGAGGTACAAACTAGGAGAAACCTGGCTGGAAAGCTGCCAGGAGGAGAAGGACCTGGGGGTGTTGGTTGACAGTCGACTGAACATGAGCCAGCAGTGTGCCCAGGTGGCCAAAAAGGCCAATGGCATCTTGGCTTGGATCAGGAACGGCGTGACCAGCAGGTCCAGGGAGGTTATTCTCCCCCTGTACTCGGCACTGGTGAGACCGCACCTCGAGTACTGTGTTCAGTTCTGGGCCCCTCACCACAAGAGGGATGTTGTGGCTCTGGAGCGAGTCCAGAGAAGAGCAACGAAGCTGGTGAAGGGGCTGGAGAACAAATCTTATGAGGAGCTACTGAGAGAGCTGGGGTTGTTCAGCCTGGAGAAGAGGAGGCTGAGGGGAGACCTTATTACTCTCTACAACTACCTGAAGGGAGGTTGTGGATAGGAGGGAGCTGGCCTCTTCTCCCAAGTGACAGGGGACAGGACGAGAGGGAATGGCCTCAAGCTCCGCCAGGGGAGATTAGGCTTGAGATTAGGAAAAAGTTCTTCACGGAGAGGGTGGTTAGGCATTGGAACGGTCTGCCAAGGGAGGTGGTTGAGTCACCGTCCCTGGAGGTGTTTAAGGTGAGGGTAGATGAGGTGCTTAGGAGCATGACTTAGGGATTGGTGGGAATGGTTGGACTCGACGATCCAGTGGGTCTCTTCCAACCTGGTTATTCTGTGATTCTGTGTGATTCTGTGATTAGATAATGCACGTACTAATTTCTTTCATTATTCTTCTTGTTTCTTTCATATTGCATTGGCATTCCTAGCTACAGGGTATGGGCTGTTGGTGCTCCACAGAGCACTTCTAGTGATTTGTACAACTTGGCTTACCACTCACAGCTTCTTATTTTCAGTTGCTTAATTGTGTTATAGGACAGTGGCATATCCACACATTTATGCAGCTGCAATAGGAATAGTCAACTACAATACAACACATAAGTACAGTTGCACCTGCAAAAGTCCATCTAGTCCCCCAGATACTTATATTTAAGTATGACTAGTACTGATTTTTTTTATGGTTGAGAATCAGAACTAGAAGAGTATGTAATGGTACTTCTCTGTGATAAACTTGTGGTTCAGGAACGTCCTGATACAGAGATGTTATCTTTGGATTAGTAACTTTTTCTTCCATGATTTAGTCTTCTTTTTCTTTGAGCTTATAAAAACTTTTGCCATCAACAGTATCCCACAGCAACTATCAAAATCCACATTTCAGTTGTACTGTAGGAAAAAGCGTTGCTTTACTTTGGACATACAATCTGCCAGTCTCATTTGATGCCTCCTAGCACATGTGAAAATGAGTCATGTTCTCCATGAGATTCATGACTTTATAGATCTCTATCATAAAACAGATAGATCTTTGTCAAATGCCTCTTTTCTAGGCCACAGAGTTCAAGTCCATTTAGTTCTTTTTTTCTCATATGTAAGTAATTGTTTATCTTGATCTTTCTGTATCATTTCAAGTTTCATTAAGTACATCATGAGATGTGCTGACCAGGACTAACTACAAATATTCTTTATTTAAATGAGCACTATATTATAGAAAATGGTTGAGAAATCATATGTAAAATAACTTGAATAATAAAAGTTTCTAAATATGCACTGTATTTTTATTTTTCTTTTTAAAATAATAAATGAGAGATATTTGCTTTGCTTCAAATAACTTTTAAGAAAGTTCCTTCTTAGAAATATGAAAAAATATGTACTTTACATTGATTCAAATAAAGTCAAATAAGATGCCTAATCAGTAAAAAGAACAAGCATCAGGGACACAGTCTGGTATTTTCACAAAAAAACTCCACATAAAATTGTTTTAAACATTTAAAAATTTAGTTTAAAAAAAATCACTCAGAAACTCTTCTCTCATTCAAAGACGAGCCAGGGATATTGTTCAACAAGAACTCATTTTTACATGGCCTTTGGAGTTCCAGGTAAGGACTAGTCACCATTTAGATGTGACTGCGAGGCGAGTCTCTGACAAAAAAACGACTGGGTTTCTTTTTCCTTCATCTGAAATTATCTTCTGTTTATCCACTGTTATTTCAAAGGTAAATCTTTCAACTTCCTCATTCTTGATCTGCCAAGAAAAAAATTTATTGGCCTTTTCACCTCTTTCATATACAAGTGCACTTCAGTGCAGCAGTTGCTTACAGACCTGATTCTCAGCCAGTTTGTTATGTTCTTTCAAGAAACCATTTGTAAATTATCATACATTAAAAAAAATCCAGTGGGATAAGTAATGTAAGTGCTTCACTCTTAGGAAAATACGAGGAGTAACCATTTCTTGGCATTATGCCTTTATTTTCTCACTTTGTTACTCCTCCAGTAAAAGACAGAAGAGTTCCTTCCCAAATCCTATTACATCTCCTGGAAAATTTTATCTTCTGTGATCACTACCACCTGGAAGAGTCATAATGTTTATTTTGAGCCTGCATTTCTCAGTTCTGCTCATTCTTATTTTTAAAAAGAGCTTCCTCCTTTTATCTATTATTTAATTTCAAGCATCACTTTATATTTTTTCTGCTATTGTTACAGTTTGATTAGGTTTCGTCCTTAAATTGCACAAAGGTGCTAGAAAATAAGTTAAATTTCCTTAGACAGGGACTTTGTAGTTATATACTCTTTTCTCGTCCCACGGGACATTAGAGATGCTGAAAACTGCAGAAGAAGGTGGTATGTTTTAAGAACACTGTGCTCCAGCTACAGAGAGAAGTATTTGGTTGCCATTTTCATTCATATTGGTAAAACCTGTTCCCATACCACTGTAATCTACACCAGGACTGATGCATAGTTGACCTCGTGCGAAGGGAATCACAATGCGTGTATGTCGAGTCCTCTCTCTGATTATGGACCAGTTGCTCAAAATAGCATTATTTTTCTTTGTAGTGTTCTATGAATTGTAATTGCTGTTTGCTCAGCAGTAAACTAAATTGAAAACACAAGAACTGAATAGAAGTTTCTTAGGACATATGTGTATTTCTGCAAGCTGACTAGAAAATACAGACACATTCAGACAAGAGCTAATAATCCTGACATTCTTTCTAAGAGCATTTGTCCCTTTATTTCTGCCAAACAAATAACTTGCAGTACCAGCAGAAAGTGAACACCAACACAAATGTGTATTACCTGTTTCAGTACAGTTTGATGGTAGAATGTGGAGGATGTGCAGGCACACAAGAAACATGAAGGCTGAAATGCTTAGTAAGTACAGCTTATTTTTCTTTCAAAACTCAGGACCCAGGTATAATACGTGTGTTCCTCCTTAATCCAAACTGTTAAAAAAAAAGTTTAAATAAATATCCTAGCTTACAAAGTTTAACTAGCGATCTGTGAAATACTAATACAGGTAGAAGACGCTCTGGTTTAGCCTGTCAGTTAAGGCAAATCCCTGAAGAAGTCTGAAGGTGACCTCAACTCAGTAACCTTATCCAGCCAGATATGTTTATGTTACAGTATAAATTTTGAAAAGTTATATAAATGCATTTCTTAAAATAGTTAAATATTTTGTTCTCACTTCAGTGAGCCCTGTGCTTGTCTAGACTGAGAAAAGGAGGAGATAAATTGGAAAACCCATGCTCATAGTTGCTCTGCTAATAGATCTAAAGGGAAACATAAATTTTACATGAACAAGGTAGGTTACAAGTGAATCTGTAACTTGTCACTGCATGAAATGAAGCTGTGGCTAGCTGGAGTATTTGAGAGAACCCATCACCCCCTGAATTTCTTCTCCTAGCTAAGATAAAACTTCTGAGATACAAGAAATGTTCTTGTTCTGTAGGAGTATGTATTTTTCTAAATTAGGATACAGCGCAGTGAAAATTGAACATTGTTTTGAACATTTTAGATGCATTGCTTGAGTTTTGTGAGCATTATTTATGACTGGGAATTTGTTGCAAGTTAATTTATGTTTCCAACTTTAATATGGTATCTGATGGTATGTTATTTAAATACCTGAGAAGATTAAATAATGAAGGATTATCAATTAATCTTTTAAATTATACTGAAAGTTTTGAAGACTATTTCACCTTCGCTTTTACAAAGCTTTTGATTATCATCAAACACACCTGGTATGACATCAGTACAAGAGTGTATGAGTACTTGTTCCTTAATCCTCCATTAAGAAGAAGAGGAGGGTGATTGTTGTAGGGGACTCCCTCTTAAAAGGAACAGAGGGACCCATTTGCAGACCGGACCAGCTCCACAGAGAGGTCTGCTGCTTACCGGGGGCATCAGTGAAGGAGGTAGCTAGAAAACTTCCTTCCCTGGTCCATGAGACAGACTACTATCCTCTGATAGTAGTCCAAACTGTAATGATGATTTAGTAAGCAGAAAGACCAAAGCCATCAAGAAAGACTTCAGGGACATTGGGAAAATGATGGAGGGCTCTGGGGCACAAATAGTATTCTGCTTCATCTCCAGGCTAAATAGAGAGCACCTGGAAGTCAGGAAGAAGAACTCAATTAATGCCTGGCTTCAGGCCTGGTGTGAGGAAAGGGGCTTTGGCTTCTTTGATCATGGGGTGGCTCATGCACCCCCAGGCTTTGTTGCTAAGGATGGGACACGTGTGTCTTCTAGGGGGGGTAAAGCCCTTGCTAAAAACCTAGCTAAGCTCATAAATCAAGCTTTAAACTAGATGTGAAGGGGGAGGGGATTAAGACCAGGCTAGACAGGAGCGAGCCTGGATGTGGGGCACTAGTGATTCAGAGAGGGTGTGCTGGAGAGGACCACCGGTACATCACCACATAGAAAGTGGGGGAGAACACACCTAGGGGTGGTAATGGAGATATGGGAGCTCTGGTGCTAGGTACTCCAGTTACCAGGCAATTGGGAATGAACTGTGTTCCCTCCAAGAGGGCTAAAGGCTCAGCAGCTCAGCTGAAGTGCATTTACACCAATGCATACAGCATGGGTAATAAGAAAGAAGAGCTGGAAGCTGTTGTAGGGCAAGGAGCCTATGATGTTGTTGCCATCACGGAAACGTGGTGGGATGACTCATATAACTGGAGTGCAGCTGTGGTGGGGTACAAACTCTTCAGGCGGGATAGGAAGGGAAGGAGAGGAGGTAGAGTAGCCCTCTTTGTAAGGGAGGACTTGGACACTGTTGAGATGGATTGTAGCAATAAGGAGATTGAGTGCCTGTGGGTTAAAGTCAGAGGAGCCCATAAGAAGGTAGATTCTGTGATGGGAGTCTGTTACAGACCACTCAGTCTGACCTCAGTGCCAGGGAAAGTCAAAGAACAGGTGATCTTGAGTGCTATCATGAAGCACATGCAAGAGAACTGGGTGATCAGGCCTGGTCAACATGGGTTTACAAAGTTTGGCAGGTCTTACCAAACTAACCTGATCGCCTTCTATGACAAAGTGACTTGGCTACTGGGCGAGGGAAAGGCTGTGGATGTATCTTCCTGGACCTCAGTAAAGCCTCTGACACAGTTTCTCACAGCATTCTGCTACAGAAACTGTCGGCCTCTGGCCTGGACAGGCACACACTCTCCTGGGTGGAAAGCTAGTTGGATGGCCGGGCCCAGAGAGTGGTGGGAAATGGTGTTAAATCCAGCTGGAGGTGAGTTACCAGTGGTGTTCCCCAGGGCTCAGTGCTGGGTCCAGCCCTGTTTAATGTCTTTATCATTGACCTGGATGAAGGCATCGAGTGCACCCTTAGCAAGTTTGCAGACAACACTAAGCTGGAAGGTAGTGTCGATCTGCTGGAGGGTAGGGAGGCTCCAAAGGGATCTGAACTGGCTGCACCGCTGGGCAGAGACCAATGGGATGAGGTTTAACAAGGCCAAATGCCGGGTCCTACACTTGGGGCATAACAACCCTAAGCAGAGCTACAGACTAGGAGAAGCCTGGCTGGAAAGCTGCCAGGAGGAGAAGGACCTGGGGGTGTTGGTTGACAGTGACTGAACATGAGCCAGCAGTGTGCCCAGGTGGCCAAGAAGGCCAATGGCATCTTGGCTTGTATCAGAAACGGCGTGACCAGCAGGTCCAGGGAGGTTATTCTCCCTCTGTACTTGGCACTGGTGAGACCGCTCCCTGAATCCTGTGTTCGGTTCTGGGCCCCTCACCACAAGAAGGATGTTGAGGCTCTGGAGCGAGTCCAGAGAAGAGCAACGAAGCCAGTGAAGGGGCTGGAGAACAGGCCTTATGAGGAACGGCTGAGGGGTGACTCAACCACCTCCCTGGGCAGCCTGTTCCAGTGCCCAATTGATGAAACCAGAAGACACATCATATATAATTTTAGATTTTAAGTAAGAGCTATAGGAACAAAAGAGAATTTAGAGTCTCTTGTTTCAATAGCGCATATATAAGAAGCTCATGTGGATAATATGGTAGCCAAGTAGCTAAGAAGAAATGGAGAACATATACTTTTGAAAGGTTGCTGGTTTGCTTCTTTTACAGTCCCAAATCCAGATTCAACTGAAGAGAGGCATATCAAGGTTTTTCCCAGACACATGAGTTTTCTCACTCACAGAAGAGTTTTCCTGAACTAGTTAGGAATTCCAGCACCTGAGTGTGTCTCAGACTAAGATCCCTTTATTCCAGGTTAGCAGACGAGTCCTCTATGCTTAACTTTAAAGTAACTGATTGTATACCAGAAGATAAATAATTATATATCTACAAATCATCTACATAAATGTAACAAATATATGTTAAAATCGTTTCTAAATGAAAAAATGCAATATTCAGAAGTTTGTATTGTATCATTATTTATCTTTTGAAATTTACAAAAAAAAGGTAAGTCAAAACTCTTACACATTTCTGCAGGATCTGGATACAAGCACATTTTAGTTATATTGGAAACTATAAGCAATATAGAGAGTATGAGCAAAGCATTTAAAATCTCAACATTTCTGTTATACAGAGCCTCAAATCATTTAAAAGTCAGGTTTTTTACCAACACATCCGTCTTTACATGACAAACAGCATATTAATAACCTGAGCCACAAGAGGGCACCACACAAGCACACAGCAGCCCAATTCAGCTTTAAAATACACAAAACGGACAAAACTTTGTCAAAAACATCGTGAAATATCTTCTGTAAAATGCTTCAGAAAGCTGAGCAGAGTTATTGTTTGTCTGAATTACAAAATTACAATTTGCTGAGTCACATGAATACTTCCCCCCTTAATTACATATGTATATAAAATACATGAGTTTTGATGAAAATGCGTATGTATTTATCCATATAAAAACATTTTCCCTTCCAGAGAGCCTTGGGAGCTATTGCTCAATGCAATTACTTTTTAAAAGCTACGTCCATACAGCATATATTATTTAATTGTTTACATCTATCAGCAGAAGAGTCAGAACTTCTAACAGACACTACTGAAGCAGCAGTTGTGAAGGTTGTATGAATAACAGAGGTAAAATGGTTTCCAAATGAAATGTGATTAAGTGGAAAAATGAGAAACAAGGCCTTCAATGTTGCATTTTAAGTCTTGTCTGTTACTTTTCTTATGCTGCACAAGGCCTTGAAATATATAATACTGTCATCAAGGAATGGAAGTGGAGAACTTAGATTTGATAGTATTTTGTGTTTCCTAATTCAGTAAAGTTGACATAATTTTATATAGGTATAAATTCAATGTGTAAATAATTATGGCTGTTCGGTGATTTTGAAGAGGTAATATTGCCAGGAAAAGGTTATTCATTGAACAGTTGTGGCATATTTCAGGCTAAAACTGGTTAGCAGGAACTGATAGCTAGAGCTTTTATCTAGCTTCCCTGATGGGATAGTTAAATGATACCTAATAAATCTTTATCTAATATTTGCTTTCTGTTCTCAGTTTCAGTTCCAAGGCCATTCCAAGCTCTGCTTCACTGCTACTATTGGCTCTTCTTCTCATATCACAGTCCCATGATCACCCACTTCAATAGTCCATTTGTCTGCTTTTCCCCATGTTTATACTCACACAAATCTCTCTGAAATATTCTATGAGTCTGCTGTTCTCTTTCTCTGTTATTCCTTCCTCTAAGATTACTTTTTAAGTGTTATACTTAATAATAAAAGAATTAGTCTGTTGTACTTAATATATTTCTTATTGCTAAAAATAAACATTTAATAGATTTATACAAAAACGTTTAAACCTCTTGATTCAGAGAAAAGCCAGGCAGTCATAAAACAAACTGTAATAGATCTACCTGACAAACTATGGCACTGGCCTTCCTACACTGCCTGTGCCTTATACACAAATAGAAAATGTAAGGTAGGGTCCCCTTCATGTAAACATGACCTTATATGGGACCAAAGTTCAAGTCTCACCATTACATTTTAAAATTAATGCATGGTTTGAAAAGTAGAGAGACAATTGCTATGGACTGATGATAAGAATTCTCAAATCTCCCTGTAGATCAGAGTAAGTTTTAGGAGAGAAGTAAGCATCCATTTTCATCTGGTTCAGAACCAATTCTCCAGCAGTCTACTTTGGGTTTTTGATCCTTTAAAACTCAGGATGTAGAATGCTGCCTGACTTGGTATGATGTAGAGATTAAGGCACGGACCCTGTCGATGAGGCAACAAGCAAGATCACCTTTATTAAGTGGATGCAAATGTTATATAGTATTTCTGTATCCAGTTAGCAGCTACCCCAGTGAATTTCCACCTGTAAGAAACCCGCCGTTACAGTGATAGATTGCAACCCACTATGTACCACAGATGTAGCCCTTATCTTCATGTTTTCAGTCTAATGCATTCTCTTCTTATTAACTCACAGGTCTTAGTAAAGATTCCAAGGTTTCAACAAGCAAGTCAGCATGAGAACAACGGCTGTTTGCTCTGTGCTTGCTGCTAATATCACAGCTATGCCAAGGAATTGGCCACTTGCCCCAGCACATACACCACAGTGAAATCTTTAATGCCTACAGTATGACTGAGAAATGTTTGCTTCAAGTCACATTATTGGAAGAGTATGAACATTTACTGTGGCTGTTTGGTAGTTGTAACAAGATATCTACAACTACCTGAAAGGAGGTTGTGGAGAGGAGGGAGCTGGGCTCTTCTCTCAGGTTACAGGGGACAGAACGAGAGGGAATGGCCTCAAGCTCCACCAGGGGAGGTTCAGGCTGGACATCAGGAAAAAATTTTCACATAAAGTGGCATTGGTCAGTGGCAGAGGCTGCCCAGGGAGGGGGTTGAGTCACCTTCCCTGGAGGTGCTTAAAGGACGGGTGGATGAGGTGCTGAGGGGCATGGTTTAGTCATTGATAGGAATGGTTGGACTCGATGATCCGGTGGGTCTTTTCCAACCTGGTGATTCTATGATTCTATGATTTCCTTTTGCAAGGAAAGAAAACAGTGATGGCTGTCACTGCAAACAGTGCAAAGCAAAGGACAAAAATGGCAGTCTAACAGGTAAAATAGCAATGGTCAAGAGTATTCTCACTGGGACTTTTACAATCTAAGCTATGACATTCAAGAGACAGTGCTACTGATGCTGTGAAAAAGCCAAACTCAGGTATTCCTTTAATAAACAGTGCCGGGGTACACATGGGGTAATCCACCTAATGTGTGCCACTACCAAGACTGGTTACACGACTTTTACACTGGTTAAACATACATATCCATATAGATTTCTGGAACATGTTATATGTCTGTTGTTTTTCAGAGAACTTAACTATGACAGTTTATCACACACTCCTGTATGCACATCACAGTTTCTTTGATGTCTCTGATGGTCACTATGTTATCTCCTTCCTCAATATGTCCTCTAGGTGAGCTCAGGTCTGTCCTTTGTTCTTGCTGCAGGATTGTCCTTTCAATACTTTATTTGTTCCTTGTTTCAACTGGTAAACAAGCTGAACTCGTGCTACAATCACATTCTTCCTAACTGCAAGCTGGTCAAGATTTGTGATTATTCCTTCCTTCACTACAAAGGAAAATGTTGTGAGAGATCATAAAACACAACTGGAATCCAGGGAAGTCAACTATGGAGAATAACCATCCTCGCATCAGCCCCACACTCTTAATAAATCCTACACTCATTAACTCAATTTGTCATGTCTGTTTTCTTGGCAATGGCTCAGTTTCTATCAGAAATGTCCAAGTCAGTGAAAGACAAGCAAGTCAAGAAGCTGTTTCAGAAAAACATGATGACAAACCCATCACAGAATTATAGAACCATAGAATCATAGAATCATAGGAGAGTTTGGGTTGGAAGGGACCTTAAAGATCATCCACTTCCAAACCCCTCTGCCATGGGCAGGTACACCTCCCACCAGCCTAGGCTGGCCAAGGCCCATCTAGCCTGGCCCTGAACACCTCCAGGTATGCCACAGCTCCCCTGGGCAACCTGTGCCAGGGCCTCACCACCCTCAGGGTGAAGAAATTCCTCCTTATGTCTAGCCTAAATCTGCCTCTCTCCAGTTTATACCTATTGCCTATAACCAGAAGCCTTTGTAGACAGTCCCTCCCCAGCTTTTTTGTAGGCTCCTCTCAGGTACTGGAAGGTTGCTGTAAGATCTCCTTGGAACTGTCTTTTCTCCAGGCTAACAATCCCAACTCTCTCAGCCTGTCCTCAACTGGAAGGTGCTCCAGTCCTCTGATCATATTTGTAGCCCCCATCTGGACCCATTCCAACAGCTCCATATCCTTCTTAGGTTGTGGGTTCCAGAACTGGACACAGTGCTCCAGATGAGGTCAGATTCACAGAGAGAGGCAGATTCACCTCCCTCTACTGGCCACGCTTCTTTTGATGCAGCTCAGGAGATAGTTGGCCTTCTGGGCTTCGAGAGCACATTGCCGGCTCATACGGAGCTTCTCATCCCTCCCCTCCCCTTTTCTTTCTCTTCAAGGTAAAATGCATCACTTGTGAGCTGCAACCTTTTGGAAAGGAGTTGATTTCTCAGGATGAAAAGGTTCATCGAATCATACGACGGTTTGGGTTGGAAGGGGCCCTAAAGGCCATCCAGTTCCACCCCCCCCCCAGCGATGGGCAGGGACACGTCCCACCAGGTCGGCCTGGGCCGGACTGCAGCGACCTAAGTCACTGCAGAAGGCGGATCGGACGGTGCTTTGCTGCCGCCCCCAGCCCGGCGCCGGAGCGCGAGCGCCACCCCCCGCACACGTGACCCGCCCCGCCGCGCGCCCGTCGCTTCCGGCAGGCAGGGCCGGGCCGCGCCAGCAAGTTTGGCGGAGCGGGTGCCGGCGGCTTCGTCACCGTCATCATCATCATCGCCAGCGCCACCACCACCATGTCCGGCAACGGGCTCAGCTACAGCGAGCAGGGCGGGGAGGCCGCCCCCGAGGTGGCGCAGGAGGCGGCGACCGCCACGAACCCTTCGACTCCCGTGGCCTTCGGGCTCTTCAGCAGCGACACCAAAAAGTACGAGGGGTCCCGGGGTGGGGGGCCGGGGGGCGATCCCGGGGCACGAGGACCCTCCCCGCCGCGCCGGGGCTTCTCCCGGCAGGGGCCGCGGCTCCATGCTTTTTCCCCGTCGCGACTCCCTGGAAAAGTTGGCTCACTTACCTTTCAGGTGTTCGCGGCGGAGTGGGCGGTCTGCAAAGTTAGTTTTCTTGAAAAAATCTGCTTATCACTTCTACTTTTTCATTTTTCCTTCGATAGCTGACCGCGCTGGCGTTGGTTGAGTTTTGCATTCAAAAGTATGTATAAAAAAACCAAAACCACAAAGCACAGAAGTATTTGTGGAAGTTGCAGTTGTTAACTGTACGTGAGCACGGCGAGGTGGCCGGCTGGAAGTGGGTGTTGCCAGTTGCGTCTCGGTCAGAAGTTGTACTGAGGAAATGGAGGAGAAAGACAAAAAACCGAAAACCAGCCGAAGTGCATGGGCGCAGAAAGCCTTCAGCTCCTTGAAGGGAAAGTGAACTGGAGAGGAGAAAAAATGTGTCTAAATGGAAGGATCAAGAGGTTTACTAAGCTGCAGTTGCATTCTGCAGTAAAGTGGAAAGCTGTTCTGGGAGCAACCAATAAAAAGCACCATAAACTACATACATTACAAAATCAATCACTTATTCTTAAGTTTTATTGTTCTGCGTAAAGAGAACATCCATGCTTGACTGATGTGTTTATTTTGTTTCACTCCAAAGTGAATTACTTCAGAGTGAAGCTGCTATTACCCTGATGCTTAGGTGTGTGAGGCAAAAGCTGGTAGGCCTCCTTGGTATGCCAGACTTAGTTTGCCATATTTTTCTTGCCCTGCTGTTCCAGTAAATACTCAACATTTTCATTCTGTTCCAGGTAAAGTTTTTGTTGCTCTAGTATGGATGCAGCTCTGCTGATTTGTGTGTTGTAGCTGCTTTATGTAGTTCGCACCCTTCTTTTCCTGTCCCTTTCCATAGAAACAACTTTGTGCTTTATTTTTAACCATTGTTTTGCTGTCTCTTTTCCATAGAGGGGATTGCCACCATCATTGGTCAACACTAGAATTCTCTACATATCTCATTTTGTCGTAGACTTCTGACTGTTCTGTGGGTGAAGTGTGATTCTCTTCTTTTACCAGATGCTGAAAATGAAGCAACTGATTCTAACTGAGGCTCTCTGGTGGTTAGGGGGAGATATAGCAATGGGGTCTGGAAATGTTCTGTATACATGTTTATACGATTGTCTTTCAGTATGGAAGAACCAGAATAGCTTGTGATCATGCCTCAGTAATTAATTGCTTTGCCAGGCTTGCTCTTACGCTTGAAGGATAGGGGAAAAGATCCATCCCCTGAAGGAAGGGCTTGAGAGGAGAGCAGTTCACTCATCTCTGTGGTTCTTTGTAGATGACAAACAAGTTCTTGTTGAAATAGGAAGTAACCGTGAATCAGACCTGTGTGGGTAAGCTCTGAATGTAGATTGGATAGTTTAGGAATAGACATCGGGCAGGGAAGATTATTAAATTTGCGTAACATGAAAAAAACACTGGACTGCAAGTGAGGGCTATTGTTAGAAAAGCAGAGCCTTGGAAAATGCTGTGGTCATCTATCGGGCATATAGTGTGTCTGACCTATAGTCCACTGGTAACAGGCAAAAACTCCTTCCTGAGAAGCACCCAAAATTTCTATTCCTTAGAACTGAAATGGAAGTCTCCTTATAGAGACTGTACTGAGAAGTGCAAGATATGTCTCTACATCTTACGTATTAAAGTGTGGGGATAGTGGAGCATTTCACTAGTGTAAATAAAATTACTGTCAGGTCTGTTTGGTGTTTTTTGGTTGATCTATCTGGATTGTAACTCAGCACAGCTGAATATGGTCTTAGGTACAGTTACATCCCATGTCGTTGTGCTGTTTCAGAGCTTGGCAAACTTTTTTTTTTTTTTGGTTGCTGAGGAGCTGGGGTTCTTCCTTAGACCTACTGTATTCTTCCTCAGCAGAGAGGCACATTTATATCGTAGAGGCCAGAATGCTACTGCAGTAGCTGTTGGACCAGAGGCCTGCACTTGCCTGTTGCCTCTTAATCTCAACAATATCATGTGGTTGAAGTATAATTACCAAGATATTACTGTAAACACTTAATTTAAAAGCTGTCAGTCTCTTTTCTTCATGGTGTCTGTTTTCTCCTGTTTGTCATAAAGAGGAAGTAAACCAAAATGCTTCTGAAATAAACAAATTGTTAGGATAGACTATCCTCAGTCTCATGGCGTTTGTTAGGTAGAGCCACTGATGACAAGTTGCACACAGGGGCACAAATGAATGTCAGTAACTAATGTAAATCTGAAGTGTAGAGTTGACCTAAAGTAAATAATTTGTTCTAACTGTTTCGGTTTTAGCATTTCAGTAGAAATACTCAGCTGAAGTACTTTATCACCTAAAAGTTCTGAGCATCCCTTGGTGTCAAAAGCCCACATGTCTTATTCTCCTGCTAGGGCTGTCTTTTTTGCCTTTAGCAATTCCATGATTTATTCATTAACTTTCAACTACAAGTGGGATCTTCAGTTCAGTTAATAAACACAGTGTTTTCTTAACAAGTTTTTGTTGTGGTTTGGTTGAGACCTATGCCATCAGTATTGAAAATGTCTCAGAGACTTGAAAATTCTATCAAGGTGGCATCTTAAACCTGGACAAGTGGAAAGTTTAGCTGTTAGAAGATCAATAAAGATGAAATAATCATTGAAGTAAACAGTTATCTTTACAGAAATGTGATGCACCATGTCCAAATAGTGTATTTGTCATTAGTTAATATATTGTATGTGTCCAATGCAAGAGGTGGGCTGTGAAGAGATTGTAAAAATGCAACTTTGGTCTGGGTCTGTGAGGTAACTGTAAATCTTCAAGACAAGAGAAGTAAGGAAAGGAAGAGGGTTTTTCTAAGCTCTATTACACAAGTTACTACTAAGTACAATGTGTAGATAAGAAACTTTTCTTAACAGTTTTGGCTAAACCGGAACTGCTCTGGAATAAGAGATTTCACAAGAAATATATGAGATTCTGGCTAGCTTTTCCTGTGAGTATTGCATCCTAACTGAAAAGGCAAATATAGCTTTCATATTTGGTATGTATTACTTTTAAAAAAGCCTTTTGGTTCTACCTAGATCTCTTCACGTATGTCACAGCATGGAAACTTTGTGTTTGTTCTGTGAACTATCTCAATATCTGAATAATTAAAAGTTCTTACTACTTACTGAAATGAGTCAGTCTAAAACTTCTCGTGTGAAATGGGCCTCATTGCATCACTGGAGATGCTTTTTCTTTTCTTTCCCCTCTCCCTCGCTTTTTGTAAAGCTTACATATATGAGATGCATTTATACAACCTGTATAATTCCATTCTTGGAACTTACCTGTGTGTCCAGGTAGTTTGTCTCATACTTGTCTGTGAACTGTTATGCTCCAGACACAGGTCATTCTATGTACTCCACATGTATGCCATTGACATTCCCTGAATGCTTGAGAAAAGAAAAAGGGACAGGTTGTGGGCCACCAGAATAATGGAAATGGTCTGAAGACAAGTCTTTACCTGTAACAGAAGTTTTCAGGTGAAAAGTCGTAAGAGCTAAGGAGTCATGTAAATCTTACAGACGAGTTAGATCCAGCGTGCGGAGCTCAAGCTGTTTCTGCATGATTGAGGTTAATATAATCCATGACATAAGCACTGCCTGCTTGGAAGACTGTCAAAATTGTCTGTATAGTGCAGAGAGGTAGCACTTGATCACCTAAGTTAATAGGCTGTTTTTATAGTTAGACTGTGCTGTATGTACCCTCTACTGTGTAGAGGTCTGAAAAGTCTAACCACTTCCCACTTCTCAGAAAACCTGGAGACTTAATTAGTAACACAGAATTCGTCTTGATTGCTTACATTAGGGTGCAGCTATTACTGCCTGCAGTAGCTTGCAGGTGAACTGAGGATTTGCTTCTATTTTAATTGCTTTTTAAACAAAATTTACATGCTTGTACTATTAAAATATAATAATGTTTGGTTCTTGGAAATGATACAGTTTCAATAAAACTAGGTACTGCTGTGTCTAAACCAGATGTAAAAACTTAACAGGTGAACCACATTAGTAGATATAAATTGATAAGTACACTATTGAAGCAGATGGCAAGATTTATAACACACATTTTCAACTTTACTGATTTGGATCTTTAAACTGTATTCCTGCCAAGCAAAATAAATTTCTAATTTATTAATTTTTTTTTTCCTGCTTATGCATTCTGTTGAGCTATTTATCAGAAAACTCAGCAGGGCTGCAGACCCATTTTTTTTGCTGAGATTTGCAAGCATATTTTTGCAGAGAGCTGATCTAAGGTGGAGATTTCATTAAGATACTCATTCCCCAATTCTCTGTGCAGAACACTTTTCCAAATTCATCAGAGCTAAAAACTTGCTTTCAACAGCTGCCAGAGACGTTCTTGGAATCTTAAATTGATCTAACTTTGCCTTGGCATATCCTGTAGAGCCAGTCATGGAACACTTGTACATAGACTGCCATTTGTGAAATTCTTGGAGGAGACTCCAGCCCTAATATTCAAACTTGATGCATCCTCTAGCTCATTGGCACAACTACTTTCTTTCCCCATCTGTTATAATGGCACTATGCCCACTAATGTGGTTAAATGCCAGTTTTGGTAGGATGCACAGGCCAGCAAAGATGAATGGTTTGGATGAACTGAGGGCTCTGCAAGATAAAATCTGAACCCTGTAGTCGATACCAGGATAGGAACTAAATGCAGTAAGTGAACAGGGATATACTATTGCTGAGGACTTCTCTAGCTGAAATTGGTCAGGTCTGATGGGAAGTGACACACAGTGAATGTATTCTTATTGCCAGGCACTTGGCATATAATGAGGATGCAAGCAATGAAGTGTTGAGTTGCTGTGATTCTCTGTAATGTAGTAATTGGAATTTTTTGAAGCTTTTTTGTTTCCTCAGAAAGGTAAGTTTTACAGTTTAAGGTCTTCACTGTGGTTTCTGCTTGTTATTTGCCTTAGATGCTCACTGTGATTGGCAACCTGAATGGCATTTAAAATACCTGCCTGTAACAATGTTGTAACCTAAGGCTGACATTTGCAAACATTTCCAGATTTTCCTAATTCTGCATTTCAGAAGACTGTTCTTGTCTGTGCTGCTCTGCAGTAGTCTTTTGACTTTGGGAAAAACAAAATTCTTTTGGCATATGAAGAGTTTTTGGCATTCTGGTAGAAAATGAACAGCATTGTAATGCTTTTTAACAGGGTTTCTGGAACGTTGTAGGTATACATGTACTAACACTGCTGCAGGTTCTGGCACTGACCTTTGTGACAATATCTTTGAAAGAAGTGTTTTCCCCTCCATTTTCAGGAAATCTGGGAATACTGCTTCTCACAGTCCTATGATCCCTTCACAACTATTAAATACTGCAGAGTGATATGCAGATGCCTGCAAGTTCTGGTCACTGGCCTCAGGATAGGCAGTAAATTGGCACAGCCTCTAAAGGGGCAATGCCACCTCAGATGTCATTTTTGCAGCCTTCAGGAAACTGATCTTTGCCACCAGGGAACGCTTCTTTCCGAGAAGCTTCCTTGCAGCATCAGAGGTGTGGGCACAGTCAGTAGAGGTTGTATGCAGTGGGGTTGCAAGATTGGTACTACTGATCCTTTTAGATAACCTCTCTTGTTGCTGGTGAGGTAGTGTCTAGAACTACTCTTGAGAGCAGATAATCTTAGATAAATCACAGTCCTCTCCAGAAAGGGTTCAGATACGTGTTGTCATACTAGCTGCCCTCTGGTTTGAAATGTAGGTTCTTTTCATGTCTGTATTGATGGTGGTGGTAGTAGCAGCTTACAAGTGTTCACATACCAAATTGCTCACTCATTGTTCAGGTGCTGTTGCTTCATGGTAGGGAAGTAGGAGAATGCCTTATGTAGTTTTAATGTTGCATGTTTCTGTACTACTCCTTCTTGGGAAGGATGCAATACTCCTGAACCATCTAGGTGGCAGGTGCTTTGAGAAACTAGGGGCAAAGCACTCGTTGAATAAATTGAACTGTTGCTGGTCTGACTAAACCAATCTTGTTCTTCTCTGTGGCTCCCAGCCTTACAGTATACTATGGTTATCCTGGTTTTCCTCACATCTCTTCTGCGTGTCCTTAGAAACTATCAAGTTTGCTTTTCGGGTGGCATGTTGGTTTCCAGATTGAAAAATTAGTAGTGGTTGAAAAGGAAATATACTAGTTTCTCTTTAAACCATAGCACAGCTACACTTGTAACCAAATGGTATGAGTCTCCCTTGAAATAACAGTTCAGTCCCATGTCATGTTGTGAATTGGCAATAAATGTAAACATTGTTGTGATGGAAGAGGATGGCAGTACTGAATAGCACCACAAGATGTCATTCAAACAGTTTGTGGTATAGAATGGAACTCAGATTTCTTCATTTCCTGCTGGAGGAAGACCCCAGATCAACAGCAGAATTAACTTAAATTGCAGCATGTATTTGTTGCCTTGTTAGCTTCCATGTTATATGGCTCTGAAATCAATTTACAGTTCCTCTTTAAGTGTTAAATTCAAACTTGTTCAGAATTTGCTCAGCTAGAATAAGCCAATCTATTTTAAAGATTCTGCAGTGCCAGTAAAATGTAAAAACCTGTTTTTTTCTTGGTCTTTTTTTGGTTGGGTTTTTTTGGGTTTTTTTTTTTTGTGGAAGAACATGGCACCTTCTATAGGACTTCATTACTGCTCGGTTGCCAAGACCAAAGGTCACACTGCTTTGTCAGTGTGAATTTTCTACTTCAAACCTGGTAACAGTCACAGTATTTTGAACTTCATATTGGGTCATCTTGCTGTGCTGTAGGCAAAAGAAATAAATCTTAGTATACTGTGATTAGAAGTGTATCATTCAGACTGAAATCTCCTGAAGACTTTGAATGTAAGAACAATGCAGTTCATATCGTGTAACTGAAAATATACAGTGGATGGAGAACTTTGGTTTCGTTCTGTAGCAGGTAGTTTCATACTACCAAGATGAGTGAAGCTTGTTTCTTCCCCTGCATTTGATTTTTTTGCGTTTCCTGTATCTTTCAGTAACAAAGTATTGTCCTTGTATATGAACAGCCTCTGTTTCACCATGAGTTTTCTTTGCTCAAAATTCCTTCCCCTTTCTTGGAGGTGATTAAAACTGTTCCCAGGTTTTGAGCCATACAGGTGGCACAGGGAATCATAATTAAATTCTTATTTTGTGAAACAGTAAACTGGTAAGCTTCTAGGAGTAATTAAATGGTAGCTAAAAAAATTATTGTTGCGTTGCCAGCTAAGTTTCAGTTGCAGTTTTGATAGTTTTGAAACTTCTGCTTTTTACAAAAACAGCCTTATGATTAGTTGGTAGCTTCTTCCAGTAACTGGGTACCTTACAGCTGTAGCAAGTGCTGACAATATCTGGGTTTTGTCCTATGGTGTTGCTAAAAAGAATAGAAATGCAATAAATGTTTAACTCCTCAGGATGAGGTAGATGTTGTCTTGACAACAGTTGCTCAGAATATGTAGATGCAGCAGCAAATGAAATGCCACAGATTATGGATTAGTATCCTAGTGTGATTAGGGGTCTGTGATAGTTCCTACAAGAAAACAAATCAACTGAGAGAGAAGCCCAGATTTATCACTGGCATAGCTGGTTTAAACCTCAGTGATGTACAGTTATGCTTTTCCTTTTGTGTTTTCTGTAAAAGCAGGTAACGTTGCCCAGTGGAATCCTGAGCGGAATGCCAGTTTTAGTGGCGAACTGAGTGCTAGCAAGAGTAGGGGTATTCAGAGTTGTTATTTAGTTTCTGTTTGCCCTAATTGATGGGGAGAGTAGTGGTCAGGGTCCTTTATGGCATAAGACTCCAGGGTGTTAAAATAGTTTGGCAGTGTCTTCTCTTGACTGTCAAGCTCTAGTTTGTTTCCCTGCCTCCCTCTTACTTCCAGCCCTCCACCCCATTTATTTTGGGGTGTTGGAGTTTCTGTAAGTTTTCTTTTATTTTATTTTTACTGGCAAGAGAGCAGAGGGTGCATGAAAGAGAATGAGAGCTAGAAAAAATTAGACAGGTGTTTTTTATTTACTTTCTAAGATTAATTTTAACTGGTACATCTGTCATAGATCCTATTATATCCATACCCCTGTCTTATCCAGAAATGGTGCAAGGGCTTTTGAAGAAATCAGTGATTTGAGGTAGAAAGATAAAAGTATCGTAAAGGCTGCAAACATAAAATATGAGAACATAGAAGAAAGTTAGAAATAATTTCTTCTGCTTAACATTCAGTTAGTGATTTAAAGAGATGTTGGATGTGGTTTGTGATGGCCGTCATGCTGTATCATCACTGATCTGTCACGTGTGATGCTTGCTATGAGACAAAGTTGGGCAATAAATGCACATTTCTAATTTACAAATTCTTATGTTGAGGAATACAAGCCTATGGTGGTAAAGACTGCAAAGACAGCTAAGTACTGATTCTTTAATCTATTAGTAATTGGCTCATTGCTTTTTTTGGTATGTTTTGCAAATATAAAAGATGTATTTCATAGTCTGTTTCTGTTGTGTATGGGTATAATATTCCTAATTATAGTCCATACCAATGGGCTGGCAACTTTTTAGGACAGCAGAGCTATACTACATAGAGGTTATGGCACGAGCTTATGACTCAGGCACTCAGGGAAATCTTGTTACATTCTTAGATATGGGATTGGGCAGACAGGTGGCAGTGATCTTGTTCCTTCTTTTTCCCTCTCAAATTCATTTTACATCTTGTTCCTGTTAGGGAAAATGGTCTTGGAGACAATATATTTGCTCTTACAAAGGGGTTTTTTGCACTTGGTGTTGTTGGGACCATTATTGTCGTGCTTCATAGAGCTCCAGCTTACTTTTAAACTCTCAAATTAGGCTTCTTTTAAACCTGGTTTTACTGCTGATGTATTAAAGCTTGTATTTCAGTCATCTGTTATAAGTATCTAACTCTAAGACTAGAATTACAGTCAAAGTTTCAGCATAGAGAGGCAAAGGCATTGATGCAGCTGGAGGGTTGCCTGCATTTTACTGAGCTCCTGGCCGGTGGACCTAAGTGATAAAGAAATTATTTGGCTAACATCGTATACTGAAGAACTGTCACTTCAGAATAACGAATGAGTATAGAAATGTGTGAGGCTTGTATTTATGCCTTCTGTTTTGAGAAATTTTACTTAAGGATTGAAATTCCCTTCAATCTTCTTAATGCTCAGAAGATCAAAATATATTTTTGTACTGTACAATAAACTATATTATCAAAGTCTGAAGTGCATTCATCTTTACCATTGTTCATTAAGGCTGCTGATAGAAGTTGGTTTTGGAGGGAAATGGGCTTTGAAATCTGTGTAGGATGTTTGTTTCTGGAACTTAAAACAGCAAGGGAATGGAATAAGATTTTCTTTTTTTGGAGTAGAACTCAAATCTCAGCAGGCAAGCTTGGTTGAGTGTGGTCATTTTCATATTCTTTTTTTCAGAATCCCATACTTAAAAGAATGGAACAAAATTCTACAATGTGGGGTAAAATAATTGAGGTGTCTTGCGCCATTAAATCTGCTCTTAAACAGCGAAACTTTGAGGTTACACTGAAACCATATCTAAGCGTCGAAGAGAAAAGGCTTGCTGCTGCTGATCTGTATGAATATATGGAGCAATATTTTACTCTCTAACTATCTAATGCTTGCTAATCCTGGATTCTAATTTGTTGTAAAAGATTTAAAAAACCCCCAGACCATCAGTTCATGTAGCAATTGACTTCCAAATGGACTGATCAAGAATGTGCGGAGCTTTTTCCTAGGTTTCTTTTTTGTCCCTCCCCCTGCCCCCCCAGCTGCTTTTCTCTTTGGAAAGCAAGGCTGGCTGTAAGTAGGTCTTTATGTCTTAATTTCTCTGGTTGATATCTTCCCTGTCAACATTTCAAAAGGTTTTAATTTGAAACACATTACAGAATATTTCATATAAGTAGAAGTACATTTCATCATTAAATACTTCTTTCTCCTGTCTTCACTACTTAAATTTACCTTTTTACTTTTTTCTTTGTATTTGTTAGACGGGTAACTCATACTCATCCTATGTTTACTGTCTGTTTTTATTTATTCCCAACTCCTTCAGCAAGTACTTCAATCTTGTGCTGTGTAACTTCTTCCGTTTTTGCTACTTGATCCTCATGTCCAAATTATTATTTCCATATTTTCTTTCTCCATTGTGAATTTTGTTGACATAGTTTCGTTTTTTCATGTTAACTATATTGTTAATTTTTATTTAGGTAAGTATATTCCCAGAATTCAATCTTCAGTGGTTGATGCAATGTCTTATTCATAGGACACTTCTTGATTCTTCAGTCAGGTACTAATTTTCTTTTTTGAAAAGTAGATGCTTTAGTTGTGCCAAAGAACTGAAGCATCCTCCTACCAGTTATATGAGAAATGCAGAAGGGCTAAAAGCAGTGTCAGGATAGAGAGATCATAGAAGCACCAGATTGGAAAAGACCTCTTGGATCATTGAGTCCAGCCATTCCTCTCTGCCCTTCTAAAGCATGTCCCTGAGCACCTCGTCTGCCTGTCTTTAAAACACCTCCAGGTATGATGACTCAACCACCTCCCTGGGCAGCTGGTTCCAGTGCCCAATGACTCTTTCGGTGAAAAATTTCCTTCTGATATCTAGTCTGAACCTCTCCTGGTGCAGCTTGAGGCGATTCCCCCTTGTCCTGTCCCCTGTCACTCGGGAGAAGAGTGCAGCACCCTCCTCTCGACAACCTCTTTTCAGGTAGTTGTAGAGAGCAATGAGGTCTCCCCTCAGCCTCAAGGCTAAACAACCCCAGATCGCTCAGCTGCTCCTCATAAGACTTGTTCTCCAGCCCCTCCACCAGCTTTGTTGCTCTTCTCTGGGCTCGCTCCAGAGCCACAACATCCTTCTTGTAGTGAAGGACCTAGAACTGAACACAGTACTCGAGGTGCAGTCTCACCAGTGCCGAGTACAGCGGGAGAATGACCTCCTTGGACCTGCTGGTCACACCGTTTCTGATACAAGCCAAGATGCCATTGGCCTTCTTGGCCACCTGGCCACACTGCTGGCTCATGTTCAGTCACTGTCAACCAGCACCCCCAGGTCCTTCTCCTCCAGGCAGCTTTCTAGCCAGACTTCTCCTAGTCTGTAGCTCTGCATAGAGTTGTTGTGCCCCAGGTGCAGGACCCGGCATTTGGCCTTGTTAAACCTCATGCCATTGGACTCTGCCCAGCGGCCCAGCCTGTTCAGATCCCTTTGGAGCCTCCCTACCCTCCAGCAGATCCACACTACCTTCCAGCTTAGTGTCATCTGCAAACTTGCGAAGGGTGCACTCGATGCCTTCATCCAGGTCAGTGATAAAGACACTGACCAAGGGCTGGACCCAGCACTGAGCCGTGGGGAACCCCAATTGTAACTGGCCTCCAACTGGATTTAACTCCATTTCCCACCACTCTCTGGGCCCGGCCATCCAGCCAGTTTTCCACCCAGGAGAGTATGTGTCTGTCCAGGCCAGAGGCTGACAGTTTCCAAAGCAGAATGCTGTGCAAAACTGTGTCAAGGGTTTATTGAGGTCCAAGAAGATACATCTACAGCCTTTCCCTCGTCACTTTGTCATAGAAGGCGATGAGGTTAGTTTGGCAAGACCTGCCTTTCATGAACCCGTGTTGACTGGGCCTGATCACCCAGTTCTCTTGCATGTGCTTCATGATAGCACTAAAGATCACCTGACTTGTGGATGTCTAGCTGGGCAAGCAAGTCTTTAACCACTTCTTCTAGAATCATGGGAGCTTTGCCCTGCTCCTTTAACTCCTGGGTTTGTACACACAGGGAACTACTTTCCTGAGGCAAAGAAGGCATTAAGTACCTCAGCCTTGTCCTCATTCTTTGTCGGAGTTGTCCCCTTTGCATCCAGTAAAGATTGGATATTGTCCCTGGTCCTGTTGTTACTACTGATGTATTTATAGAAAGATTTTCTAGTATCTTTCACCAAATTGGCCAGTCTAAGCTCTAGTTGGGCTTTAGCCCTCCTGATTTTTCCTCTGCACAATCTCACTTCCTCCCTTTAGTCCACCCAAGATGCCTGTCCCTTCTTCCAGAGTTCATAGATATTCCTCTTTTTGATGTCCCTCAAGATCTCCCTGCTCAACCAAGCTGTTTTTTTTCCCGCTGCCTCCTTTTCTGGAACATGGGGACGGCTTGCTCCTGATCTGAGATTTCTTTTTCGAAGTGCACCCAGCCCTTGTGGGCTCCCTTGCCCTTAAGCACTGTCTCCCATGGGACTTCATCAACCAGCCTTCTGAACTGTCCAAAGTCTGCCCTCTGGAAGCTCAAGGTGGCCATTCTGCTGATCCCCGTCCTCACCTCACCTAGAAATGAGAATTCTGCCATCTCATTATCGCTTTGCCTCAGGCATCCTTTAAGTGTCCCATCCCTCACAAGGCCTTCTCTGTTCACAAACAGCAGGTCCAGGAGGGTGCCTTCCATTGCCAGCTCTTCTACCGGTTGTGTGAGGAAGTTGGCTTTCACACACTCCAGGTACCTCCTAGACTGCTTCCTTTCTAATGTATTGTACTTCCAGCAGACATCCAGAAGATTGTGTTCTCCCACAAGGACAAGAGCTAGTGATAAACACAAGCACGCTTGAGGTGAAATCAGAAAATAAGAGAGCTTAACATGGAGAGAAGTGTGCCGTTATCCCAGGGAGCTGGGAGCAGAGCAATGGGAAAAGGTCTGTGAAATCACAGTATTAGTTATTTTTAACAAATCTCTCGGCTTCGAGTGATGTTACAAGAAGGTGATATGCTAGGTGTGTTACCACTTGCCACAGGGAAGACAGCTAGCTACAGACATACTAAATTAATCTCAAATGTACAAAATAATTCAGAGTGAAATTGGATAGGAAATGTAACTTGAAGGACAGAAGCAAGCAACTAAATAAATGTAGCAATAGAAGACTGACCCTATAGTTCTTCGAACATTTCTGGGAGTAACTAAAAACCTTTGAATGCGATGCAGAGGAAATAGAGTTCCCATTCTGGGAAATGGTGCCAAAACAGGTGAGGAAATTGAACACTTCTACTCTTTTCTTTTAAAGATAATACTTAAATATTAACCTGTCAAGTGAAGCCAATATTTATACAGGCCATGTGTATTAGGTTGCTCCAGTATTTCATAAAACACTTGGTTTTGAAAAATCAGTTAGACTTCAATTGGAAGTTGCATGTAAGTATCTGCATCTTGAATTTTATATGTTTTTCTTCTGGCTTATTAGGAAGAAGTGTTGTTTGGGTTGTTTCCCCACCTGGTTGTTCTTAGTTTTGTGGGCAATATGGATTTCTTATGAAATGACAGAATGGATGCAGCACTGGGTCTGAAAATTTGAGGAAGTTCTGTATTAGAGTGATTCTATAACCTTGTGAGTAGGAAGAATGCTATTTAAAGATTTTTGATGGAATGGATGGCATTTTGTCTCGTCGTAACTAATTCTGGCTTTAATTTAAACCTTTTTTCTCCTTATCTGATATTCTGAGGGCAATGATAAATCAGAGCATATCTGTGTGTTGCATTCACTTTTGAAATCCTATCTCAGTTTATATGTTGCCCTTCTCTATGTGAAAGCTCACAGGATTTGTAAATAGAAAAAGTTTTCAGAGTTCTTTTGAAGATTGCAACTGTCTTCTTGAGCTATTGTTTGCTTTCTGCTTTTTGATACTCAAGCAGTCAAGGCATTCTTCAGAAAGTAGTTTTGGGGTTTTTTTTGTGGTTAATTTTACGGTTCATAAATGCAGTTAGACTGTGATCTCTTCACATCTAAAAAGCCAAGCAGGGTCAAGTTTCATATTAGTGATGACTAATGCGTAGATGTATCTCTGAGAGAACATCCATATACGTAATATTTTTTGTGAGAATTGTATTTCAGATGTGAAAAGTGCTTGGACATTTTATGTATCTAATGGTTGGGCTATCTTTAATCTCTTGGCATGCAGAATAGATGTACTGCCTATTTGAGGCTTTTAATCCTGAGCACAAGGGATAGCAACTTAAAATCCAGAAAGGCAGCTGAAAACTGTCTTTGTTGTGTGTTTGATTCTCATGGAAATTCAGACCATAATGAACTCTGATGTTGGGCTTTTCAGTGATTTACATAAGTTGATACTATATTTTAACACATACATGTTGACCTCAGGCTACACGTATGTGTTAAAATATAGTATCAACATCTGGCCTTCACTGGGGGAAAAGGGAGGAGCATATGTGTTGTTTTTTTCAAATGAAGCTTTTTTCTCCCGCAAGACGTCAGCCTTCTAGCCAAGGTTCCAACTGTTAGCAGATTTAAGTTGCGTGGGCCTACATTATTGTTGGAATCCGGCAGATTCTTTCACTAAACACTGCATTATACTAGGCCAGAATGTTAACAACTACAATTTAAAAGTGGGCAAGAAGGAGTAGTGCTTCACCTTAAGTTGCTGAATTGATAAAAGAATATAAAAATGGTATTCCAGTTTTATTTTGTACTTTGTTTTTTAACTGATGTTTTACTGTGTTTCTGCTGTAGAAATGAAGACCTAAAACAAATGTTGGAAAGCAGCAAAGATTCTTCAAAGCTGGATGCTATGAAAAGGATTGTTGGGGTATGTGGTTTTCTTACTAATATTACTTTTTTAATTGTTTCTTTTATTATTATATCCATTTCTTGCATGTGAATACTGTTTTTGTTTTAGAGATCCTGTACTTGGTCAGCATCCGAATCTCTAAATGGTATTTGAAAGCGACTGTTAAGTCCTTAATTTGGTATTTTGTATAGAAAATGGTATATCAAAATATATCATAGAATCTTAGAATAATCAGGTTGGAAGAAACCCAACAGATCATCAAGTCCAACCATTCCTATCAAACACTAAACCATGCCCCTTATCACCTCGTCCACCTGTGCCTTAAACACCTCCAGGGAAGGCGATTCAACCACCTGCCTGGGCAGCCTGTTCCAGTGCCCAGCGACCCTTTCTGTGAAAAATTTTTTCCTAATGTCCAGCCTAAATCTCCCCTGGTGGAGCTTGTGGCCATTCCCTCTTGTCCTGTCTCCTGTCACTTGAGAGAAGAGGCCAGATCCCTCCTCTCTACAACCTCCTCTCAATTAGTTGGAGAGAGCAATGAAGTCTCCTCTCAGCCTTCTCTTCTCCAGGCTAAACAACCCCAGCTCTCCCAGCTGCTCCTCATAAGGCCTGTTCTCCAGCCCCTTCACCAGCTTCGTTGCTCTTCTCTGGACTCGCTCCAGAGCCTCAACATCCTTCTTGTGGTGAGGGGCCCAGAACTGAACACAGGATTCAAGGAGCGATCTCACCAGTGCCAAGTACAGAGGGAGAATAATCTCCCTGGACCTGCTGGTCACGCTGTTTAAGATACAAGCCGAGATGCCATTGGCCTTCTTGGCCACCTGGCCACACTGCTGGCTCATGTTCAGTCGCTGTCAACCAACACCCCCAGGTCCTTCTCCTCCTGGCAGCTTTCTAGCCAGACTTCTCCCAGTCTGTAGCTCTGCTTAGGGTTGTTGTGCCCCAAGTGTAGGACCCGGCATTTGGCCTTGTTAAACCTCATGCCATTGGACTCTGCCCAGCAGTCCAGCCTGTTCAGATCCCTTTGCCGAGCCTCCCTGCCCTCCAGCAGATCCACACTTCCTCCCAGCTTAGTGTCATCTGCAAACTTAAGGGTGCACTTGATGCCTTCATCCAGGTCAGTGATAAAGACACTGACCAGGGCTGGACCCAGCACTGAGCCGTGGGGAAACCCACTTGTAACTGGCGTCCAGCTGGATTTAACTCCATTTCCCACCACTCTCTGGGCCCAGCCATCCAGCCAGTTTTCCACCCAGGAGAGTGTGCGCCTGTCCAGGCCAGAGGCCGACAGTTTCCGTAGCAGAATGCTGTGCGAAACTGTGTCAAAGGCTTTACTGAGGTCCAGGAAGATACATCCACAGCCTTTCCCTCGTCCAGCAGCCGAGTCACTTTGTCATAGAAGGAGATCAGGTTAGTTTGGCAAGACCTGCCAAACTTTGTAAGCACGTGTTGACTGGGCCTGATCACCCGGTTCTCTTGCATGTGCTTCATGATAGCACTCAAGATCACCTGTTCCATGACATTCCCTGGTGCTGAGGTCAGACTGACAGGCCTGTAATTCCCTGGATCCTCCCTGTGACCCTTCTTGTAGATGGGCACAACATCCCCCAGCCTCCAGTGCAGTGCAACTTCCCCAGTCAGCCAGGACTGTTGGAAGATGATGGAAAGGGATTTGGCCAGCACATCCGCCAACTCCTTAAATATTCTTGGGTGAATCCCATCTGGCCCCATAGACTTGTGGGTGTCTAGTAGTGCTAGCAAGGCTCTGACCACCTCCTCTTGGATTATGGGAGCCTCATTTTGCTCCTCGGGAACAACTTACTTTACAGTTAAAGACTGAGGCAAAATGGCATTAAGTACTTCAGCCTTTTCCTCATCCCCTGTAACTGTTGTTTTTTCTGCGTCCAGTAGGCACTGTATGGTCTCCTTAGTCCTCCTTTTATTATTTATATATTTATAGAAAGACTTATTGTTATCTTTCACCGACTTTGCCAATCTGATTTCTAGTTGAGCCTTTGCCTTTCTGATTTTTTCTCTACACAATCTCACTTCCCTCCTGTAGTCCACCCAAGAGTCCTGTCCTCTCTTCCAGAGGCCATAAACATTCCTCTTCTTCTTGATATCACTCAAAATCTCTCTGTTCAACCAAGCTGTTTTTTCCCCCTGCTGGCTTTTTTTCTGGAACATGGGGATGGCTTTATCCTGAGCTGCTAGGATCTCCTTTTTGAAGAGCTCCCAGCCCTCGTGGGCTCCCTTGCCTTAAGCACTGTCTCCCATGAGACTTTGCCAACCAGCTTTCTGAAGAGTTCAAAGTCTGCCCTTTGGAAATTTAATGCTACTGTCCTGCTAACCACCCTCTTCACTTCGCCTAGAACAGAAAACCCTATCATCTCATGATTGCTTAGTCCTAGGCGTCCTCCTACTGCCACATCCCCCACAAGGCCAGTCTGCTTGACATATCTTTTCAGGACTTCTGCATTTGCTTTCTCTCACAATTCCTTCAGTTTCCTCTGGATGTTCTGGTTTTTTTTCTTGTTTTTTTACATGGGTTAATCCTATCCAAGGATGTAGCTTATTAAATGTGTACAGCTTATATCACGTGATGCTGTTCTTTTCTCTAACTCTAGAGTTAGCAATTTCTCCCTTCATTATCCTCTAGTGATTAAAGTTTTAGTCAAGCTGATGATCTTCTATTTTTACCTTTGATCCTTGTCCTGTCGCGGCCATTGATTCCCAATTAGATCTGGGTAACCTATCAGTTACTATTTTTATAACATCTTTTTTTTTCTTTTGGTGAAATGCTTCTTGGTTCATCTTCTCCAACATAATGTGGGATTCCTCAGGGTTTCACCAGTAAGATTCAGGCATACAAAGATGCTGTTGCAAAAAGTCATGGCTTTTAGATGTGCCTTGTCAACCTATGTTAACTTACATTCTTCTGGCTATTTCTGTGAGCAGAAGGGTTGAAGAGTTGCCTCTTTCTCCCTCGATTTTCTTTTTCAGAAAGTTGACCAGATCTTTATGTGTATTTGGAAACTGTTGGAACTGAATGTGTGTGTGGATGTATGTATACACAGGAATTAGAATTTTTTTTTATTTTTTTCCTGCAGACAGTGCTTGCATTGCAAAAGGGCAAGTGCACTCATTATAAGTACCTGCTGCTGCTACATATTCAAAGCAGTTCTTTACAACTTTTTCTTTAATTTCCCAGGAGTGTATGATTCTATGAAACTGGAGAAGTGTAGTTAGCAGTGATTGCTGATTATTAAGCTGGGGTGATCAGGCTCAAGACCTCTTCAGCAAGGGAAGGCAGAACTGAACCGAGCACAATCTTTCATGTGATATTCCATTTCTCAATTTCCAAACCTTAGTTTCTGTTCCTGTTCTAAGCAGTGCATAATGCTAGAAGAGCACCGTTTTCCCAGATGGCAGCAACCATCTTCTGTTTCTTGGGTATCTTTTCCTTGCTCAGCTGCTGCTGCTTTCCTTAAAGCATAAACAGTCCTGTAGCTCATGAGGACTATCATCTGACTGCAAGTAAGTTATTTGAATTACTAGATCCTCAGTTTCCAGTATCTTCCATATTTTCAAGGTATTTGCTGTTATGATGTGCTTAAACCGTATTTCATAACAGACACCTGATGCCACCCTGTGGTTCATATAACAAACTGAAAAAATGAGCTTTACGTGCCAGGGTAGGAACTTGCACAGTTAGCATAGGGCAACGCCCTAGGCTAGACCTAGACTTCAAGGTGATCAAGTGCAAACCTTAATGTAACAGTGCTAAGTCTAGCACTAATACATGTCCCAGGTATCATATCTACATATTTTTTAAATACCTCAATGATGGTTACTTGGCTACCTCCCTGGGCAGTCTCTGCCGGTGTTTGGCAACCCTTCCAGCGAACAAATTTTTGCCTAGTATCCAGTCTAAACCTTCCCTGGTGCAACTTGTGGCCACTTGCTCTCATCCTATCACTTCTTACTTGGGAGAAGAGACCAACACCCACCCTCTACAGCCTCCTTTCAGGTAGTTGTAAAGAGTGGCAAGATATACCCTCGGCCTCCTTCAGACTAAATGACCCCAGTTCTCTCAGCTGCTCCTCGTAAAACTTGTACTCCAGACCCTTCATCAACTTTGTTTGCCTTGTTTGGATACGCTCCAGCACATCAATGTCTGTCTTGTATCAAGGGGCCCAAAACTGAACAGGATATTCAAGGTTTGGCCTAACAAGTGCTGAGTACAGGGAGGGATGATCACTTCGCTAGTCCTGGTGGCCACAGTAGTCCTGATACAAGCCAGGGTGCTGTTTGTCTTCTTGGCCACCTGGGCTCACTGCTGGCTCGCTTTCGGCCAGCTATCAACACTAGGTCCATTTTCTCCAGGCAGTTTTCCAGCCATTATTCCCTAAGCATGTAACGTTGCATGGGGTTGTTGTCCTGCACCAAAGTGCAAGACCCAGCAGTTAGCCTTGTTGAACTGCTTTGCAGCAGTAGTGTTAATGCTCATGCTGGGCACAAACTTGCTTATATTGTTACCAGTTGTGTGATTGCATTTTGAGAGCTCTTAGGAATGGTTTGTTTCCAAGACATGAAAGGCTTCCTCTAGCCTTATTATTAGAGGAAAAGGGAACTTTGTTGTGAAAGTATTTTTTAACATACCTCACTGGAATGCTTTTTTTCACTAATTATTTGTAGGGGGAAAATCTGTGCATGCCAATAGATTTCTTAGTCTTTTATTAGACTTCATGTGGCTGAACCTTCATTTGTCCATATATATGTGGTGGAAAAGTATGAGGAGAACACTACTTACAGCTCCTTGTGCTGCATTTAAGGTGTTTTGTGAACTCTGTCTTGGGGAGGAGATTCATCACAAATACAAACAAATCTGTCTTGCAGAGAGTGACTTTTAACATCATAATTCCACGCTTAAGAGTAGTCCAGTTTTAATCTTTCCACTTCCCGTCTTACAGAAAGGTATCTGACCCTACCTTCAGCTAAAATACATGTGTGTGACTTTAACTATGAATGTTGTCTTTTTTTAAGTCAGTATGATGGGGTTTTTTTGTGTGTTTCTTCCTTACATGCATACTATAAAATAATTGTCATCCTTGGATAATTACAAGAAACACTTCTGGTTTAGAAATAAATTTGAAGTGTATACTGAAACTTCATTCTATATTCATGAAAGAGCTGGTTTTTTTTTTAAGGCATACACTGATTTTACAACAGCCAAGATATTCTTGTTACTAGGTCTTGCAACCTGTCTGAACTTCCCACCTAAGAGAAAAATCTCAATGGAATTGTGCTTCTGAAGATTATTTCAGAACATAAATTCACATGCCCAATTTCCTACAGAGAATCTCATCCATGTCTCTGTTTCTGTCATTAAAAAACCCAAACAATCAAAACCAAACAACTTCAGTGCACCCTAACATTATGTAGCACTTACTCTAGAATTAAGGTTTCTGTCTGTGCAGGAACTCCAGATATATAAGACAATACAGCTGAAGAATGGCTAGACATAGCAACAAAAATGACATAATAGACCTTAGTCTTGGAAAGAACTGTTATGTTCCTTCAGGTTAATGATCCACGGGATGAAGGAGGATTTACACTAATCGTTATGACTTAATGAGTCAAAATACACTCTTTTAAAAGCCCCTAAATACATATTTACATGGTACACTGGAAGTGTTATGGTTGATCAGCTAAATAATGCAAGTAATGCATAGAGTCATACTGTTATAACCTATCTGGGAAGACTTAAAGATTATGCCTAATTTTGAATAAATACTGTAGAATTAAGATGAGATGATTGATAATACTTTATTCTGTGATACTTCTCTGCAGTGCATCTTATTAATAAGTTCTCTTGACTCCATTCATTCTGAATCTGGCATTCATTGCAAAGACCCCAAGTCCTGGTAGCAGTGGTTTAATTTAGATTCTTAGTTAAAACACCTGGAAGCGCATACAATATGCGTGCTTCTTAGGTTGTCACTACTTGTGCTTTAATACACCTAGAAGAAATAATTTAAATTGATTATATTGAAATGTTATGCTGGACAGTTGCTCCTAAACCCTTTTGAAAGGCTCGCTCAGTAAAAGCTTGAACTGCTAACTACCTTCTTCTAGTGTATTTTTTTCTACCTTCTTTGAATATACAGTTTGTAAAGATATTGCCTCATCTCATGTTCTCTTGCTTTTGTTGCATGAGATCCTAGTTCTTTATGCCGTTAATGTGTTTTATCCATGAAATACACAGACAGACCTGTGTGTTAGTAATGTGAAGTTAATCAGCTGTATGATGTTGCGTAATAGTGGGAATGTGAGATGATTACGAACAGCAGTTGCACAATTCATGTTCCAGTGTTGGATCCCTTCTTAGTTGCGTGTCTTAGAGAGTCCTTGTCCTTTCTGATTAGTTGTTCAGCTGACTGGGTCTTGCCCTTTACCATAACTGAGGGTGCTCTGGGGTTGTATTCAGCAGCACCCTAACTTGATAGGACGCATTCATGAAATTTCAGTGTTTGCAGCTTGGATGTGAAATACTGGCAGACATTCTCCTGGAAATAGATCCAAGAAATAAGATAGCTGTGCAGCTGTAATCTGTATTATAAAGTATTTTATTCCTTCTTATGTACTGGGTTTCATATAAATAATTTCCTCCTCAAGTTGTTTATACAAGGGCTAAAGCTAACCTGAGGTTATGTTGTTTATGCTTTTTATTGAGACAGTTTGATTGTTTGCTACATGCCTTAGCTTTAGATTTCTCCAAGATCGAATATAAAAACTTTCTTCCTTTTTGAGAAAAAAACCCACAGTAGATTAATTGATCCTGCTTTTCCCTTGGTTTTTTTTGTGCTGTATAACCTTGCTTTATTTTTAAGTGTGATGCCTACTTGTTTATCTGCTTGATTCTACTGCATATCAAGTGTGTGCCACAGAAAAAGACAGGACTTAAACTTCTAGAACTTCTCCTGATGTGTTTTTCTTGTTGTTTGTGTTTGGAGTAATTTCTTGGATAGCAACTCCCAAAAGTTAATTCTGGAAAGCTTTTCAGGTTAGTAAAAGATTTAAGTAATTTTTAAAGCATTAAAAAATTATTTGCAGTCTGATATGGTAAAGTCTTGTTCATTGTTTTTCTCCCCCAGCTTGGAACGTGGTAGCAATTAGATTTTGTTGTGTAGCTAGTATCTTGTAAAGTCAAACAGTTAACAAATAAATCAGACTTCATCCTCAACTTCATAGAAATCAGGTTTGAAATACAGATCTGGAATAAATACCTGTCTTTTTGTAAAAGAAAACAAAACAAACATCCTAATAAATTTTATTGTTACATTACTAAGAGTTGTCTCTTCTTTTATTTTATTTTAGATGATTGCAAAGGGGAAAAATGCTTCAGAGCTGTTTCCTGCTGTTGTGAAGAATGTTGCCAGTAAAAATATTGAGGTAGTCCTGTAGCTTATTAAGCATGCTGTCACAGAGGATGTGTTTATGAAAATTTTGCCTAATTATATCTGACTTTGACATAAGCCATAAAGTGTCTACTATTTTTCAAGTAGAATTTCTTAGAGTTTAATTTTAATGACTTAAATAAATTTTAATGTTTATTATAATAATAATTTATAATAATAATAATAGTTTAATGTGTAAATAAGGGAAACCTACTTGGGGGTTTGGGTAGAGGAATGATAACTATTTACATTTAAAAAATGGATTTATTAGAGAAAGTTTCTGGAGGTGTGTGGTGGTAGCACTGAGCAAAGGTACTGAAGTTATTTGAGGTGTGGTGCTGCTTTGAGCAGGGATTGTGCTACATTGTTATCTGAAAATGTCTATTGCAGACCAAGGCAAAGAGGTAAGTTTTTACTTGTCTAATCATGTATGTTTATATAAGGAGTGCTTCTGCATGAGGATTGCAGAGTGATATCACTAACTTAGTTGAAGTCTTTATGAATTCAAGGTTAGACAAAATGTGATGTTGTTAATGAAATTTAAAGTAAATTTTTGTTTCACAGTACTTAAATGTACATAAATATCCCATGCTAAGTCTTGCGCAATCCTAAAATACTCATCTGCACCCTATACCTGTACACAGAAAAGCCCCTTGCTCTAAAAGATGCTCTAATGTTGACTCTTGATGGGTTTACTACCTTCACATGGGAGCTTAGACTCTGCTGAAGTGGTCTTAGGAAAGGCCTGACAGAGTGTTTTTCCCTCTGAGTCCTAAATTTGAGTTCCCCCCTACTGTACCTCTCTGGACCTCTGAGGTGGTGGTTTCTGTTACGGGCTTGGGAGAAGCTAGGGCAAGGTTTTACTTGCAAACCTCCCTCCATGCCCTTTGTCTCTCTGTGCTTCATTGCGGGTGTGCAGGCAAGGTTTTGTCACATAACCTAATGTTACTTAGAAGCTGTTCGCTGTTTATACTTTATGGGCCTATTCTTATATTTGAAAACAAATAGACGTGTGAATTCACTTGTTGTCCTCTATGCTGTAGTTAAAAATCCCTCATTACTTTTTTTCCCCACTGTTTAGTGTCAAAATAGTTGTGTGCAAAGAGACCATTAAAGTGAAGAGAGCATTCAGTAGAGGTAGCTGGCTAATTTTTTTATCAAGGTTAGTTAGATGGCAAGCTTAGGTCATAATGTAGCTAGACTTAGAGCCATCTATTTAACACTTCTGGGTCTCAGAAAGCTTTGTCATGGTCCATTTTTTAGGATGCTTTTTTAATGATGAGAAATGAATGGATTAAGTCAAATTGTTAGTACATTAGTACTGTTCTCAGAAAATGTTTTGACAAGTTTTTGCCTGTCCCTAAGATTTCTGACACAAGTCTATCTGTACAAATTGTTACAATTCAGTAGCATAAAATACAGCAGCTCATCTGAGTGACTTTCCTGCCCAGAAATGGCTGCCGTGTTTTTTTTTATCAGGGCTGAATGCTCTGATAAGGGAAATGGAGGTGAAGAAGCAGTAGAACACGTTCATTTGTTTTAAGAGAAGCAAAGGGCATCTTATTGTTTACAGAAGTGCCTTGTGATTTTTGTTTTTATAAGTACATAGTGACCTCAACTTGATTATGTGCATCATGTTGTGGTTGGTAAGGATACAAAGAGTGACCTAATAAACAATTGGTGCTATAGAACAAAAATAAGTCTTGGTCAATAACTCATGGAGTTTGATGTGCTTATATTGATAAACTAATTAAACAAATCTGCCTGTGTTCCTCAAGCCTAATGTGCCCCTGTTATGATTAGTTTTATACAAAGGAGCATTTTAACATTGAATGAAGGTAAATGGTAAAAGAATAGTGTAGTCACGAAGCTCTAAGTGCTCCCATTTCTAGTCACAGAGTGGTTTCAAGGAAAGGAGGCTTTCTTTGCACACCTGCAGTCATTCAGTGCATAGGCCTCTTGTGATCAATGTTGATTGCTGCTTGTCTATAGCTGAACAACAAATAATTTAGTATGGTGTAACCTTCTGTGATTTAATATTATGCTTTTTGCCAGATTTGGCACAAAGGTACATCTTCTGATAGCGACAGTAATTACTGCACAGCTGTAGTTGAGGGTCTTTCAGAATTTTCCATTATAAACCCCAATAGTTGGTTTGCAACTCAAATGTAAAAAATGTTTTCAGTGCTTCCTGGACATACGGTAACCATGAGGGGGTAAAGTGAACTAAATTGAATACCCTCCTCCCCCAAAATTGTACTGAGGTTTTCTTAATCTTTGAACACTGCATCCTTTGTAGTATGCTTATATTGGCTGCGTCTTGTGAATGCTTTTAGACAGGCAAAGGTGGTTCTGCTACCCTTTGCTTTTGTCCAAGACATAGTCAGAAGTGGTATTTTAATCAGATTTAATCAGGTAAGTTACCACTCTTCAGCTGGAAGTTATATTCTCTTTCAGATGTGTTAAAGTAATTGATTTTTAGTTTCAGGGTAAAGAAAAATGGACTTACTGAGTCCTCGGCTATTGCAGTCTAACCTATTTCCATAAGGAAAACAAAAAATGAGGAACGCTCAGGTGGTCATTGCCACGTTTCAGTTTCCTAGATTATTCAATTGTTTATTTACCAGTTGACAATATAAAGCAGCACTGTGTTATTAGCCTTCATTTGTTAATTGGGTGATACTGCACCATCTCGGAGTTTCTGTTAAAAGAATTAGAGTAAATCATAAGGCATTTCAGAAGCGTGTGAATACTCCAGTGATAATATTAACTCTTCCTTCGAAGAAAAATAACATTGATGAAAATCCGCAATCCAGGTTTTAGTTTTATAGAATTCTAGAACTTTCTGATAATGACGTTCATTGTGTTTTCCTTTTCAGATAAAAAAGCTTGTATATGTTTATCTGATGCGTTATGCAGAGGAGCAGCAAGATCTAGCGTTGTTGTCCATCAGTACTTTCCAGCGTGCTTTAAAAGTGAGTGACTACGAACTATTTCATAAAGAATTTGGATCTGGTTACAAAAATAAAAATACCTGTCTAAAGCATGGTATGGCAAACTAAAGCATGTAAATATCTGCATCTGATTAAGTAGTTCCAGGTTAGTCATTGACAGAGTTTTTTGTGCTACCTCAGACCTCATCAAACACCTAAGCCTGCATGAAGTAAAATTACTTCACTAAAGAAAAGCAGCAGATTGGTGCTATCAGATTCACGTGCCCAACATGTAATTTCTGGAATGCCTTTTCTCTTTTCCAGGTAGCTTATCTATGTAGAAAGATAACCCTCTTACCACCCTGAACAACCTATGTTCCTTTTAGTTTGTGTAAAAGATCTTTGTATACAACAGAATTGGAACATAGAATAGACAGTAGTACCTAAATTAGAATATTCAATGTATTGCACATGTTATTTTTTTACTAAAAACACTGAAGAAATAGCAGTTTATATTGTTTCATTTCAAACTCAGAACACATGGGAAATAGGATTAGAGAATGAAGATTAGGTTGCCTTTGAAATTTGACCGTGAAGAAAAAAAAATAATTAAGTCTCTGTCCCTAAATTTGGCCAAACGGTTGGTGTTTTTCTTTTTACCTTGTGCTCTTCTTATAAGGCTACTCTAGGTTTATAATCGACTTCTGTCATGTCACTGACACGGACCTTTCATCTTGTTGAAAAAGTTTGCCATTTTAGAGCCAGGTGTGCAACAGCAGGAGCTTCCTGCCACTGACTAGAGAGTTTTCTACCCTTTTCCCTTCATCCTTTGTCTCAACATCATTTGTACTAACTTCAGTATCTGTGACTGCCATGAGCAGCTAAAATTCAAATGACTTTGTATCCTATGTTTTTAATGATAAATATACAGTGAACATAACTTTTTTGAACGTAACTTTTTAAAAAGCTACAGATGGTAGGAGAAAAATAGGAGGGGGAGTAACTCAAATGTTGCGTTTGTGAATAACTCAAAGAGAAGTGGTGGTGTGGCAAGGAGGTGGGCTCCAAGCTAGCTGAGATTTTCAGCAATTAAGGAAATTGCTAATCCTGCAATGGAAGATAGGCAACTAATTAAGTCTTACTGTTCACTTTCTGTAACATTTTGTTTCTGTTTTTGTAGTGAAGATTATAATTCAGCTTTATGTATGGAAACTCTTTCTCCCTCTTTAGGGTATTTTAAACTTTTGTGATGGGGGATGAGCTTTGCAAACTCTTAAGAACAAGTTATGTTTCCAAAAACTGTAAAATTAAGTGGTTTTTTTATCCAGATATTTACTGCTCAGAAACTGCTAAGATGAAAGTTTAGATGAGCTGATCCTTTAGTAATACCAGTTTGAAAATCCACATTACCAATGCTGTCTTTGGGAGAAGTGTTCTTTGGGAAGTTCCTCTGTGGCAGACAGTACACTTAATGCTGCTGCAATTTCAGTTTGCTGGATTTTAGGGGATTTTGTACTTGATGAGCAACATTTTTCTGTGTCCCAAGCCTATGATTAATGGATGATGTTTACATAACAGTTCCTCCAAGATGTTTACGTAACAGTTCCTCCAAATACAGATGTTTTGTGCTATTGTTGGATCTCCTAGCTAACCCTAGCATAATAAACAGGGAACAAGTACTGAGATGACTGAACAGAGGCTAGGGAGTAGAAGTCTCAAAACATTTAGTTTAAATTTTTGACATATTCTTAAGAAATTTTTCTTATTAATGTGGCCTTAGCTTGTAAGCTTGACTACTAGATAGATTTACATGTTTTGTGTGGTTGCGAACTAGAGTAAACGCTGCAAAGAATTTAATGATGCATTTCTGCATTATCTTACTTTATTTCTCCCCTACTCTAGGATCCTAATCAGTTAATCCGCGCAAGTGCTTTAAGAGTTCTGTCCAGTATACGTGTCCCAATTATTGTTCCTATTATGATGCTTGCTATTAAGGAAGCCTCTTCTGATTTATCTCCTTACGTGAGGAAGAACGCAGCGCATGCAATCCAAAAACTGTACAAGTAAGTAGTTCTGACAAATATTGAAAAGCCGTTTTAAAATAGTTGTGGGCTGTGTTTATTAAGTCTGCTGGAGGGGTTGGGGTCTCTGATATATCAGATCTGTTCCTTAAAAAGTCTACAGCTTATGTAAACGTTCAGTCGCTCAAGTGATTTAGTTGGAATTCAGGAAAGTCTCTTGCAAGCTAAAATAAAGGATAACTACAAAGAGATAAAAAAAGAAACCAGTGCACAATCTTTTGTTTTTAATAAACCTGTTATTGTCATCATCTGTGTAGCAACTCTTTTGACAGATATTCTCAGAATTGAAGATTTCTGTGTTTATTGTCTGTATCTTTCATCTTGAAGGCATTTACTTTAGTTTACAGTATGGGTAACAAAAAAATGATAACTCGTAGAAATCTAAATCTTCCGAATCTAAATCTAAATGTGCAAATCTAAATCTTCCAAAGCTTCCTCTTCTCTCTTCAGGAATTCTATTTGTAGGAGAATTCTTATGAATAAGTGGGTACAGGTTTACACGGATGGGGACAACAGAACCTGTACCTTTCCAAAACAAATGCTGGCATTTATTCTGGTACTGGTTTACTTTTTTTTCATGTGTGTGCCAAAAAGAGGAGGGTGAGAGATGGTAGGGTT
Organism: Clamator glandarius; assembly: GCA_033459285.1. Taxonomy (NCBI): domain Eukaryota; kingdom Metazoa; phylum Chordata; class Aves; order Cuculiformes; family Cuculidae; genus Clamator; species Clamator glandarius. The sequence goes on from JAUNZM010001558.1 coordinate 94,239, forward strand.
CTGATGGTAGGGAGCTTGAGGCTGCTGCACTTCCATGCCCTTTCAGACCAACCTGTTGTGAGGCTGAGCATGTGTTCCTAATGGGGGCACACACAGACTTGTACAACATGCATGCATGCAGCCCTCTATACAGAGCAGCTCAGACAGATAGCAGCACTCGTGCAGACAAAAACAGCACCAACAACCTAATCTGTCGCACACTTACTGATCTGGATGCAGGCCCGTTAATGGACCTGTATATGTAATATATGGATCATCCAGTAGTGATCCTAGATGCTCTATCTTTCCAGTAACTGGCTGTAGATCCCCAGTTTCCCCAGACTGCTGCCACTGGCACAGTGCTTGCACACCTGTGGCACTTGGCGTTACAGACCCACTCAGGGCACACACATGCCCCCACCCTTTCACTCAAAGACTGTGAATCTCACTGTAGCTGGATTTAGAGGCTCAAAACTATGCAGTAGCTGGCCTTTATAGCCCCTTATCTCCAGTTGTCTCCCACTAGATGGAGAGGAAGAGGGGAGAGAGAGACTGAGAGATACAAATAGGTGTCTTTGTCAACCCCCAGACCTTACAGTCTCTCCAATAGTTGGCCTACATCCCTGGTCCATCTGGTAGCCATAATCTTGACCAATAGATAGATTTACATGTTTTAATATGTGGTTGCGAACTAGAGTAAACACTGCAAAGAATTTAATGATGCGTTTCTGCACTATCTGTCAAAGCAACCAAGTCTGACTTAATATTCTGTAGGGTTCACACACTGACATACCTACTTGCTCCAGTGGCCAGTGCCGCAGTCATGTGGATCCCTGTAGCCCATGGCCTGACCCCAGTTGCTGAACCTTAGACCACCATCTTGCTTGTCCACACAGAACTGAGACTGTCTCATCCACAAAAGTAGTTAAAAGTGAGAGTTTAATGAGAAAGTAAATCAGACTGTGGTCATCAAGGGCAGAACATGACCACACAAGCATGTTGAGCAGCAAAGTGTTTGCATACAGCTGGCTCCTTCGATGCATCTATCCTTCTGTTTTCCTATGCATGTTCCTCCTGAAGTCATCCAGATCCCTCCCTCTCCATGTCTTTCATTTCTCCCATTAAAAAAACCCATATTAAGTCCTGTACAATCCAAAAATACTCCTTCTGGTATCACTCATAGCCCTATGGCTTGTAACACCTCCAAGTGTGAAAGGTGGGAAGCCTTTCTCAGTCATGGTAAGTTCATTTCGGGACCATATGATTGATGACTTTTCCATGCCAGCTCTTTGAAGAACCTGCACAGGGGCTCCTTCTTTCTGGTGACTGGTTTTTGGGTTTTTTTTAATACCTCCTCACCCACCCCATGAGCAGAGTACTCTCATGTGATGACCCTGGGAGTAGCTCAGTCAGTATTACTGGAGTTCCCCCACCTCTGCTCTCTTCAGTAGGCAAACAAGCTTTTTATCATGTAGGTTTACAAGAGGGAATTTATTTTAAGTCCCTTCCTGCTATTTGAGTAGTTTATTTTAAGTTAATGTCTAGTTCTGGGATACAAAAGAGTTTTTGGCCTGAATTATTCTATATACACAGAATGTACTTTAATTTCCCAGTAGTGTCAAAACTATTTGGAGAAGTTTGGCAGAAGTGATCTGTTAGTGCCAGCAAGGCACAGCAGTATCTGGATAGCAGACTGTTTCACAGAATTTTAGTATAAATTGATGTTTCCACATCTTCTCTTTGTGACAGGCAAAGTTTAATCTGGAATAGTAAAATAAAGAGCTTATTGGTGGTTGCAGTGAAAATAGAAGATCCTGGAATCTAACTTGATTACTAACAGAACTTTTATTCATCCTTCATCCAATATCCAGATACGGTGGCATTTTCAAATGTAACTTTTACTTTTTTCTTACCTATGGTTCATATGGTATGTTATGCTTATGTGATGTCAGCGGAAAGATTTTAGGATCATCCTTGCAAATACCATAAAAAGGTCTTTTTTTATGTTAGAAGATACAACACGTGATAAAAAATACAGCAACACAATCTGAAGAAAGTGGCCACAGGCACGCCTAGTTGGCATGCCTACAAATAAGAGTATTTAATAGGCAGTCTCAGCAGGTGTTTCAACAAAAATCATGACTGGCAGCTCTACAGTGCAATGATACAGATCATATACTGGTGGCAGGGCTGTCGTCCTATTTGTAATGAGTAAGTAGTTTCAGAAGGCTTGCTCCGAAGTTGGTCAAAATCAAAATTCTAAAGGGGATGGATTTTTGATTCAAAGATCAGTCAATAGTTTATGTACTGTTCTGCATCTAACTGTTCCATCTTCTGTGAGCATTTTAGTCAGAAGAAATAACAGTTTATTCTAATAATCTGTATGCTTCATTTACTTTTTGTTTTCCATGAGTTCTCTACCTGTTTGATAGTCCTATAGTTCAGTTAGTTCTCTGGTCAGACTTCAGGATGCAGGTTCAGTACTCCAGTCTTCCTTGCATTTAGTGTCATGGTGTTTGGATAGATGCCTGACCTAGAAGAGCTTCTTCGTTAGTGATTCAATCAATTCTACCAGCAAGAAGCTTACATATCAAACAGAAAAGATTTCAGGCATAGTGTGAACAGCAGCATTTGTGCCCAATGCAATCAACATTGCCAGGTACATTGCAGTAATTTTATCATTGAAAATGTCAGACCGCTTGCGTATTTTGCTTCAAGTGCATTTTCAAGCTGTTAGAGTATTGTGTCTATCAACAGAAAACTCTTAGTGTGTACTTGCACCTACTTGCAGTGAGATCTGGAGAAGGACTTCTAAAAAGTCCCATTGCTCATATTAATAGATTGCATGCTCTTACTAGCAGATACTGTCATTGAAGCAGATCCCTCTGAGCTCTTTAGCACATTCTTTTATTTTCTTTCCAATAATGCTGCCTTCCTTATCTAAATCATCGGTAAAGAGGAGGAATGTAAATTCAGTTATCAGAGCCTTTACTGAAGATTTTCGTGTTTGCATTAAAAAAGGAGTGTTTGTTTCAATGCTTGTTAGTGATAAGTACTCACTTCTTCCTCTCTTTAAATTTGATACCAATTTTGAACATCTGAAATAAGGTCCATTAGAAAGAATTTTGGCTGTTTTCCTCTGGGGGTTTTGGTTCTTGGCAGAAGATCCAATAAACTTTTTTTGACAAAATTAGAAGGTGGAACAGAAGGTGGTCATAGAAGTACTTACTGAGCAATGTGCTGTTGCTTTGTTTATGCAACTTCTAACAAAGTTTTATTGTCCGTTTAGTGTGTTCTGTTGTTGTCAGGTAATAGAGCCTTAGCAAAGTAGCGTGCAGCTAGATACTAATTCTGTGAAACTATAGATGGAAAGCATGTACTGTGCATTGGGGCAGCTCATCCCTCAGCATCAAAACTAAAGTGTACAGTAATGAACAAAATACTTCCTTACTTATCTGTAATTGTGTCTGCATTGAAATGGCTTTTCAAAGGCACGGAACTACATATCTGTATTGCTGTTTGTATTTTCTTCTGCATTGTCTTTGAATTCTTCCATGTTATATAGATCCATGATGAAGAAGCAGCTGGAATGAAAAGTTGGTCCTTACCTACTTAAGAAGCAAATTTGATAGTAACAGATGTTTCTGAGAAACTTTGCTCTGCAAAGGATAGTGCAAAGATTGTTGTTTGTGACTTTTTTTTCCCTCTGTTTTTTCCATTTGTATAAGACTTTAGGCAGTCAGTTTTTCATCAGCTTGCATACCAACATTGTATATGTACCCTTTTTAGTTCAAATACCTCTGACAAAAATTAGTATAGCTAAAGTTCCTCACTTGGAGTGTTATATTGATAATTAGGTAATAGAGGCTTGATTCTGCTTTGTTCTGGTGTTCATTCACTGTTGAATTAATTCATGCTGAAATTCTCCTTTTGCACTGAGTTGCTTGTGACTTAACACCTGAAGCTCAGTCAAGTTCTTCCTAATGGGTTAGCCTGTCTTAATGTTTCTTAAATCCTAAAATTTTTATGAGTTTAAGTATTAAGATTATTATAAAGCATGCGTAAGTGTATAACATAATCTTTATAATTTAATTTTATACTCCCTCAATTCAGTTCTGTATTCCATGATTATTTTTGGTCAAGTGCTTTAACAATCAGTTCTTTGGAATGCTTGATTTTTCTGGAAGTGGTTTCTTTAGTGTTCTTGGTTCTCAGCTTGTATCTAAAGGGCAACAAACCTAACCTCTTTTAATTTCGGATATCTGACCAAATGAGTAAAAAGAACTTTTATTTTTCCTTCTAGTCTTGATCCAGAGCAAAAGGAAATGTTAATTGAAGTGATAGAAAAGCTTTTGAAGGATAGAAGTACGGTAAGAAGCAATATACTATTGGATATGCATATGTTTTTAAAGAGTTTACTCCTGAGGCTGCCATTCAGCAGTACATAATACACTCTCCTACCCACTTTCCTCCCTCTGATGTGGTTTTATGTGGTTTTAGATAGAACTATAATTCTGTATTTATGTATTATACTATGACTGCAATAGTGATCAACTCCTTTAATAAGACTGGTAATTTTACATGCATCATAGGTATTCTTAATATATATTTGTTAGTGCATTTTTAATGTATGCTTCTTTAAACTTAATTTTGTTATATAATTATATGAATCTGTGTACAAGTGTCTGTGTGAACATTTTTTCATTGGGAAAATAGCTAGGTCATTTTAATTTGTTTGTTATACTATAAGAATAAATAACATATGTACAATGCACAGGATGCCTCTTGACATCAGTCTGCACAGCTGTTAAACACTGATACTAGCTGTGCTCTTGTTCATTCTTGCCAGTATCCCCAGTTCCACACTGGTAAGTAAAACTGGTGTCCCGGGCGAATTTCTCTAAATTTAACACTCCTGTTATGTTTTGGCTATCCTATAAAAGAACAGGTTTTCTGTATGAGCTCCTGGATGTCTTGCAATGGTCACGCACTTGATTTTTCTTCCTGTACCTTACAAGTAAGTTTCCTAAGCATAAGCCAGAAAGGTAATTGAGCAAGGAGTTGAAGATAGACTTCAAATAGAAAACAGTTGTAAATAATAGCATTCCCTTGTTCTTCTTGTTCAGATTACTAAGTTAGTAAATGTAATCCTTTTTTAGTGATTGGGAATTTTACTAGGTACTAGATAGTGTGTTGCTTCATCTCTTATTTGCCCAATGTTTGTCTAACATGCAGGATTATATCATATGTTCTAGAACAGTCCAGGTGTTCAGGGCATAAATGGTGCTGTTCTTTAAAAGATGTCTTGCAGCTTCCACTGAAGGGTTATTGAAGGAGAGTGTCAGAGCTTAATGGCTCAGGAGACTGTAAATCAGTTAGTTAGTTCTCCTGACTGCATCTATGCCTGACCTGTACTTATTTGTCAGAGGCCTTTGTGCTTCTGTGGAGTAGCCCCCCAGTGATTCTTTGTGTATTTTCTTTTCGTGGTTCACGCTCTTGGTGAACATGCAATCTCTGAATGTGAGATTAAATACCTTGTACCTGTGGAGGCATAAAAAGCTGATAAGCCATCTTTGTTTCTTTTTATTACTAATGGCAGGAAAATAAAATCCCAGAGTTTTCAGTCTGTTTCCCAGACCTTGTTGCTTATGGTAAATGGCAAGTTATCCAACAAATAGTCATTTAAAATTTATTTTAACAAAATGTTAGAGGAAAAAAGTATAGAGTGGGTTTGGATCTTCTTTTTCCCCAGCACACTGATCCTGGCACTTGGAGTTACTTGCAAGGGGATTAGTGCTCATTGCTTACTGTCTGACACTGAATGATGGACCATGCTATTTTTGAAGATTTACCTGAAACAGATCAATTATGCTATTTTGTCAATACATTCCAGAAGCTGATAATGATGGTGTAGAATTGGGTCTTGTGGACCTTTATGGAAACGTAATATTTTTAACTACTGCAACTTTTTCCTCCCTCTGATTCCTCTTGATCTGTTCCCTAGCAAGACCCGATTCCAGCCTGAACTGAGATAGTTCAGCTTCAGAAGTTTTACTTTTTCAGGAAGTGACATGAAGAATTATTATTCCAAAAACGAACCATACAAATACCTCTCCAGGACTCTCTGAATCCAGACTCATGTATTCACATGTATTCTTTCATCTCAGAATCCACAGCTTGTTGTGATCTAAAGTAGATTGGTCTCTGTTTAGTCCTTGATAGGCTTAGGAAAATGAGTGTAGCACAGGAGCTTCACCCTAAGTAGTTAGCTTTTTGTCATGTTCCACTGAATCTTCCCAGAAAGCCTCCACATTTACTAACAGAAAACGCTTAGTGTCCAGGTGGGTTTTTTTGGCTGGTAACCCTAATTTGAATAAGCTTATCAGTTGCTTCTAGTTGAAGAACATAGCAATTTGCTTAGAGTGAAGGAAACGGAGTACCACTTGTAGTTACTTCTAACTTTTAAATTGAAGGAGATGCAGTTGCTGATGGGCAGTGGTCCTTATGTACAGGTGGGAACATACATAGCCTATAAAGCCTTAGGTTAGCTACTTTATAGCTATTATTTAAGCTCCTGTTGTGAAATTTGTTTTAATTTGAGCTGGCTCTTTTGTATTCTCTAAGAGAAGATGAATTTCCTACGCAGTGTAATAGAAAAAGCTCCCTCTACATACATAAAGACAAAACCTTTTAGAAAATATTTTGCCATCTTTTGTGGAGAAAGTTTGGTTTGTTGCCACAGGAATTCTAGAAATTGATCCAAGCTGTAGAACAACAGCATTTTATCATAGCCTTGTGAAGGGCATGTATTGATTAATGGTATTTCTCAGGTTTTTGGAGCTTCCATTGCCTATTGAGGCAGATGGCCTGAAATTTGTAGGGTAATAATGTGGAGCTTAGACCACAAGTGTTTACTTAGTCTTTGGATTACTTCAATTGAAATGCACAGAAGCTGTTCCCTTATATCAACAGTAGTTGTTCTCTCCTCGTAGTTTTAATCTAATATCAACAGGTCATTTTGTGGGGAAGCACTGGTGTTTTCTTTAAATAATGTCTTAACTAGAGAGGGAGAATCTTAGTGACTTTGGGAATTTTTGAACATCGGAGCTCTCCACCTTTTTTTCCCTTGATGGAGAAGTCGTGTTCTTTTGCATGTCTTTGTATGTAATTGCTGGTGATCCTCAGAGAAACCAGAGTGCAATGTATCTGATAACTAGATGCATAGAAGTCCAAGTGCGATCTTTTTGTTGGTTTTATTTTTTTATTTCATTAATTTTAGACCTGTGTATAACAGTTGAATATTGTTCAAGTGATGTTTCAGAATTTCATTTAATACAAAATTTTTACTCATAACTTGCTTATTTTCTGTAAGCATTTCAGTTCAATCAGGGTTTTTTAAAACTCATGGACATAATCTCTACATTAAAGTGAGTTAGAATTGCTACTAAACATAGATGCCTCTAAATTTAAACAAACCAGTTTTTTTTAAATGCAGTTAATGTTGCACAGAAAAGGCACAGTGTATTTAAATGTCAGAGTCATTTTGCATATGTAATAGCAAGAAACTGTCTATATGGGAATTTTACTACAGTAAAATTAAGCCATTTTATCAGACTGTGCAAAATATTCCTTTTTTAGGTCTCAATCAGTAATAAATTTTAATATAAGCTGAGGTAAGCAAAGCTTAAAATAAGACGAGATCTAACCTTAACCCAGCACTTCATTAAAATTTCTGGTGAGATAAATGAAAGATCACTCTACTTAAGTGACTTAACACGAAGATTCAATTAAAAGCCTAGCTCTCAGTTAATCTAAGATGCAAAATTATCAAGTGCAAACCATCGTTAACATACCCTCAAGGGTAACTAACTGGGTATTGAAGTGTCTTGATAAAGCTGTGATTTTGTGCCAATGGATTTATTTTTTAAACAGATAAGTTGTTTACAATTAGTTTTATTATAGAGACTAAGAAACTCCTAGTTATGTTACGCTTGCTTTTACAAAAGCAAGTACCTCAGACTTCAATAAACAGATACATGAATCCTTGCTCCTTTTATTTTTCTAGTGATTCTAGATAACTGAGCAGCTGATGTGATTTTATGTAGAAAGGAAGACAAAAGCATGTGTGTATCTTACACTAAAATGATTTTCTCAGGTATTAATACAGCTAGTCACATAGTCTTGTGTGAAGGTATAATTGGTTATTTTAAAGGAGACTAGTTCTCTTTTAATTTTTGGTTGATTCTGTATCACTTCACTCCTAATCTGTTTTTTTTCCATTCAGTTAGCAAGCCTGATGATCTAGCTTTAGGGCATAGGATTTAAGGCAGGATTTGTTGCTTAAATTATTTTTAGCATACTGTGAAGAGCTCTGGAACTACACTGTATTTATCGCCTGTGTATTGTACAACTCTGTGTAAACAATAAAAATAAGGGTCATTAATAATACCTGAGTTACAGCAGTTAGAAAAAATCCATGATGATGTTGAAAAGCAATCATGTTTGTGGGCCAAGCCTATAAAGTGAAAACAACTTGTGACTTTCATTCCTCAGTCCAAACTACAGTATCCCAAAGTGCTGCATCTAGAAACAAAAAGCAGAATGTGTGCTTATCACAGGTTTCAGTTTGATCTGGTTTTGTTTTGTTTGGGCGTGTGCCTCTTTCTTAAGGAAAGCTTATCATGCTTGTGTGGAAATAAAAATGCGTGTACTGTGTGATAAAATTGATTTTTTTTTCAGCCCCAGCCAGAGAACTAAGTTAGTATGTGGCCATGTACGTTTTATGCTATATCATAGCTGCTGCTGTTACAGCTTTTGTTCTAGGACCAGGGAGTATGCAGAGTGCGGTGCTATTTTTAAACCCTTCTACGACAGGAGAATGCTAGAGAGAAATATCAAAACATGTTGGCTGGGCTTGCAAATGTCATTGATTCCCAGGTAGGAGCTCCCCATGTTATGTCCCCAGAAACCTTCATTGTGAAGTAATATGGGAAGAGAGACAGGCAGGTTTTGCGTGAAGACTAAAGACTGACAGTAAATTAGCTTATTGCATTGTATCTGTTCATTGTTAATTAAGATTTTACACTGTTTTCTAAAAGATAAACTTTCCTTTAGCCTGTGCTTAAGTAGTGTTTTTCCTTTAGAAAGAAAAATTTAATCCCATTAAACTACTTCTGATATTTAAATAAATTTACTATTCTATTCTAGTGTGATAATTTCCTCCTAAATACAACATGTGCAAATTAATAAGAGTTTTATTTTGGGAGTGAAAAGACTTTGTAAAAATATGTGAGTATTGAGTTTTCTTCTGCAGACAGCATGGTTTCTAGATGAAATACAGATTGTTGTCAAGTGAGTCCCCTTAGATTAAAAAATGATCCTAGGAATTGGTAATGGCTTTGCAATGAAGATCTTGATATTTTAGACTACAGCAGCATGTGTGGGAATAATGGAGAAAGAAAGCTGGGCTCTGTACTTTTCAACAGAATGCTGCTGTTAGTAAGTTAATATTTTAGTTTAGAACTCAGATGTGTGGATTAGACAATGTTTTCTTTACTTATTGATTTAATGTTGGTAAAAGCTTCACTTCTGTGGAAAAAATACTGAGTTTGTGCAGATGTTTTATTGTGATAGATCTATTATCCAGCTATTAGAAGATGAATGACTGATCTTTTCCTGTTTCCTGCCTCCAGAAAATTGAAATAAGAAGGGGAATATCATTTGGGCTGTATGATTAGGGCAGTTGGGGTGGCCATTAATTTAAGAGAGAAGAATCTTGGCAGCATAGGCCATCTTGCACTGTATTATCAATCAAACCTCAATGCACTTCTTGTGATGACCTAGCATTCTCAGGTTTTTGCAGCGTTAATTAGAATTCATGACAAAATAGATGCAAGGAAACGTTTTGTACCCTTCATAATTTTATAGAAAATTTATTGTTATTAGAGGAACCATTTGCTTAGTGTGATTTTTTTCATTACCAGCTTGTCAACTAGCATAGATAATCTGGAGAAAATATGAACTCCATAGATTGGGTGTCACTTTTGTTGATGGTTCATGTAGTTTACCTTGGAGCACAGCTAATGGCTGAAGTTCATAGCAACAGCACAGAAAAACATGGCAACCAGTGGAAGACAAATGAACCATGTTTATTGCTTTAATATAAAAAATACATAAATGGAAAGCAGCATTTGAATTTGATGAGCTCATTGCTACTTTTCTGGAAGTGATTTATATTTTCTCCTTATACAAAAAGCTACTGTTGGCACAGTGAGATGGAAATTAACTGGCTGTTTTTTGGAAATCGATATTTTTTGGTTTTATGTTCTGATTGGATCATTTTGTTTTAATTTTAAATATTTTTATGGATTGTTGAGCATTTAATAAACAGAGATTATTAGCTGTTCCTCTGATGTTTAGATGTATAGTAGGATCATGCTATAGGGGAAATGGTGTCAAACAGAAAATAATCTTATTAGTAAAGCATTAGGAAATTTTCTCAGATAAATCCTCTTGTTACCAGTGCTTTTTTAAACTGTCTTATGTTCTGACCTCCTGCCCCCTGCTTCAAATGAAAAGCCTTATTTTGGAATATGCCATAATGAGGAGAAGGGCATGATGTTAAATAGTGTCATAATGTTAAATAGTGCCGTAATGTATGGCAATTTCTATGTTAACTCGAAAATCTAGGGAATTGCCATAGGAATAAAATGGTTGTTCATCCTGTGCATTTCTTGCATTTCATAGTGTAGGTTCAATTTTTTGTTAATACCTTTTATACATTCACAGGTTTCAGTATTCTCATTGTAAACTTGAGTAGGTGACTGATAGGAATTGAAATTAGTAATTATGTTCTCATGTTTCAGGACGACTATTTCTTTGTATTAAATTATTGTGTTTTATTCACAGTAACAACATTTAAAAAAACAGTACTGTTTATAGGATATGTGCTTGGTTTTAGAAGATCTAAACTAGTTTATATGTAGTATTTTATGTCAGCTTTCTAACTGTATCATATCCAAATGAAAGAGAAGTACAGCAAAATACATGTGCAGTACTAGTAGCAGTAAAAGGCAAGAGTACTCTCTCTGGGTATATATTTGGACACCAGCACCTGTGCGTTCCTTCACCTAGGAGGGTAAAAGGCTATTTTTAACTACTAGCCTGGCCTAATTGAATACCTACTCAGGACTGGTAGTGATGGTGTCTTCTGTTGAGCTTTGAACCCACAGCTAAGCGTCAGTTCCAACAGTTTTTAATTACAGTATACCTTTCTGCAACACATCATTATGGAGAAAGTTTAGTACAACAACATAAAGAAAAAAAGTCATTGTTTTTGCCATACAGCAAAAAATAGCAAATTGCTTTAGATGTAAAGTGTGTTTTATTTAGCTCTATCAAATAATGAAATTCTGCTCCCTGGAATGAGTTGTATACTTGCTGGGACCAGCAGGTCCCAGTATGTGGATGTGGCTGGAGACAATAAATGCAACTTCACGTTTATTCTTATTGGTAATTCATAAAATCCCCACAGAGCCTGAAACTTGTTTAGCATAATAGCAAAACTAAATTCTGAGCTGTTTTCTTTCGGTTGTAATGTTGGGTGCATACTAATAAACCAAATGTCAGCCAAATACAGGGAGAAAAATGTAACGTATGAATATCATTGTATTTAATATTTCTGAAAAAGTACCATTTCAATAAACTGCACTTCTATTTAATTGCTTACTTTAAGTCATTGGGGAAATTTTAGAGGTTGAAATGCAGTTCCCCAGTGCTCAGATAGAATATGACATTAATTTGCTGCCAGAAGGCTATACTGCATGCATGCTAACTGCATACATATCAGCTGCTTCGTATAAAGTCTCATCATTTTAGTTATTTGACTTAACACGTACTCTGACACAAAACAAATCTTAATTAAAGCAATTAGAAGAGAAGGAATGGTAATTCCAAGCATACAATGACATATCCTTATATTGCATGGTCAGCTTTTGAGGTTTTCCCACGGTTAAAGTTGTCTGCTGCCAGAATTTTAACAGGAACCACAATATGTGTTTTCTTTCTTTAATTTTAAAGGAAAATACCCTATCAGAAGGTTTCAGTAAGCCTTGAGGTCTTAAAAATTGTGAATCTATTTAAGTTCCTCATGAAAACAAAGCTATTTTAATAATCATAGTATGAAGATATTTGCATATGTAAGGATTTCTTTCTTAGGTAGGCAAAACATTGCACAAGGATGTAGCATAAATTATCCATTCCTGTAATAATGAAACTAGTAGAAAAGTGCTCAACAGAACACAGAAATTCTGCTTTTGCTCTTTGATGAAAAACATTTATATCTGTATTGTATAGATGATTTTAATGCCTTTTTTTTCAGGGTGTATTGATGAAATTCTAAATATAAAATTTCATATGACAGTCAGTTTGGCTGTATAAAGAGAGAAGTATGGATCCGAGTAGTACTGGGAAACTTGACTTCATCTCCTCTTCAGTTTGGTCACGGCAGTGTTGATGAGAGACTCCCAGTAGACCTTGTCAAGCGTATCGTTGTATTATGCTTCTTTTTGTTTCCTCTTATTTCTGAGTTAATTGCAAGCTCTCTGATAATTCATTCAGAAACTATAAATGTAAGAAGGAAAAATTATGCTTACATTGCACTGTGTCTTCAGAGCTGGAAGCTAAGATTTATGTGTGTAATAGAAAACGTTTTCTCCATTTTAATAAACTTACTCTAATTCTGTTTTAAATAAGATATTTTTTCTGTAGGAGTAAAGTTTCTATTGTTGTTTCAGTGAAAAGAAACAATTTGAAATTGAAGAAAATTGCTCGTATTAAGTCTGATTCTTACTTGTGAATGAACTGTAGAAGGAACACTGACCTTCTGGTTTATATTTTGTTTTTTAGCTGGTAGCTGGGAGCGTTGTGATGGCATTTGAAGAAGTGTGTCCAGATAGAATAGATCTGATTCACAAGAACTACCGAAAGCTCTGTAACTTGCTGGTTGATGTGGAAGAGTGGGGTCAAGTTGTTATAATCCACATGTTAACTCGATATGCACGTACACAGTTTGTAAGCCCATGGAAGGTAAGTTTGTGACTTTAAATTCCTATTGTGTGCTTGCACTGTGAATTATTTCTGTTGTTGGATATACTTAGTTTTTGAAGATACATTTTTATGCAAACTTTAATAAAAATAGAAAGCAAATGCATAATTCTTAGCTACCTAAGGCTTCACTAGCAGAAGGCATCTATCCTTTTTCAGAGCATGAGTCTTCTCCTTCCAGGCTATACCCTGTTCATATATACCCTGGATACATTCCCTGGGCAGCGAAGAGAGTCCTTTTCCTGTGGTTCTTAGAACAACGTGACTGTTTGCTATAGGAGATTTTATGTGAGTCAGAGCTAGAAAGGTTTGCCATTCTGGGAAACTGGGTAAAATCTGTTTTATTTGTAGGTATGAATTCTCTGTATCATAACATGGTGAACGTTGTTACTTGTCTAGGCTTTGTTAATGTGCTTAGGGATTGTGTGGAGACTTGAATATGATTTTCAAATGTACAATTAAAAAATGCTTTGTTTTTTTTTTTATTTATAGTATGTAAATATGAGTATACCATTACTTAAGATTTATAAAAAGAGATATTCAACGTACAAATCCTATCAGTTATAACAACAAAGTGGACAGCTCAAGAAATGGATGCTATTAACATTGGTTGCAATAGGGATTTAACTCTGAATAACAATTTAAATTAAAAGACTGAATACTTCTGTAAAGAGCTATATAAAACTGCTCCACAGCTCTGGCTGTTTGTGTTTATTACAGGCTTGGGCTTATTACTATTGTTAAGTTTTATCATTTAATTTGCAGCTAATTCATGTTTAAAGATGTATGTATCTGTTGATATATGTATGTACTCTTTTACAGCAGTAGTTGGAGATGGACTTTGTATGGTGGCATAAAGGATATTTGGGGTACCTTCTTGTTACAAATATAAGGTGATCTCAGACCCTTAGACAAAGTTTCATCTTTAGGGAATTTTTTTGTACTTTTTTTTACTGTTTCTTTAGACTGAAGCAGTTCAGCTTAGCTAACGTGTCTTAACAGTTCTGTTCAGGCATTGTTGTTTCCGTGGTTTGTAAATAGCATATTAACAATTTTTTAAGGGCTCCTTTTTTCAACATTGTAATACAGAATTATGCCAGCTATCATTGAGTTCTTTCAACCTCAGTCTTCTAATACCCTTTCCTTGGAAATCGTACTGAAATGCAGTGCTGTAGCGATTAAAGCATGCACCCCATCGATGAGGCAATACACAAGATCACCTATACTGAGAGGATGGAAACCTTATACAGTGTTTCTGTATCCAGTCAGCAGCTACCCCAGTGAATTTCCACCTGTGAGAAACCTGCAGTTACAGCGATAGAGTGCAACCCGCTGTTTACCACAGATGTGCCCCTTATCTTCATGTTTTCTGTCGAGTGCATTCTTTTCTTATTAACTCATGGGTCTTAGTAAAGATTCCAAGGTTTCAACAAGCAAGCCAGCATGAGAACACCGTCTGTTTGCTCTGTGCTTGCTGACAATATTGCAGGTACACCAAGGCATCGGCCGCTTGCCCCAGCATACATGCAATACTGAATCTTTTTTGCTTGCACAGTGCCATTTTTTGTTAATATATGTATAAAATACTATCTTATAACAGTTATAAGGAGATATGTTTGGACAAACAGCTAATTTCAGCCGGATTTATATTCCTTTCCTAAATAAACAGGGTTTATAATGATTAGAGAGCTAAAAACGTAGCAAGGATCTCTGAAGTAGAATCATGTTTCTGCGTTACCAGTTGGGTTTTGGAACACCCTTTTTCATTTCAGATGAAAATTAAATTATTTGTAAGAACATATGTTTCCAGAAAATGATTTAAAATAAGGAAAGCATTTTTGGATAATGAGATGCTTAAGAATATGTTTTCCGAATGTCCTTGAAGAGAGTATTTATTACATGCTGCTTATTGAAAGAATGTAACTTGTATTCTTCTCTCTGACCTTTTGAAAGAATCAAAATTCATAACTTGCTTTGCCTAAAGGTACAGTTTCACAGTTGCTTTAAGCCAGTTTTAGTCTGTGATTGAATAGAGGATGAATAGAAGATGATGATGACCTCTCGTCTTTGATTCAGAGGTTGGAGGTTGTGGTGGGATTAGGTTTCCTTAAGATTCTAAGTACTTTTTTCACTGAAACTGAATGGATAACATCTTCTGTGGCTGTGGCTTCTACTTGAGGAATGTAAAAAGTTTGTGTAACAATACCGCCTGTGTCAACCTAAAATTGGTCATCAGTGGTGTAGTATTAATAACACTTTTTCACCACTTTCATGAGCTTCAGTGCAAAATTTAGTTTGTCTACCTACTTAGCAATTTAATTAGCAGAATTTTTTTCTGAGACTACTTGAAATGCATGCCTTTGTCAGTAGGTTCTTAAATGAACTCGTCATACAACAGGGCATCTTGTGCAGTAGAAGAGATTTTTAATTTAGTTTATTTGCATCATTATGGATCAGTATTTAGGCTGTTTATATGTAAATGTATGATTTGAGGAACAATTAAGTGTTGACAAAGTAGATTGCAGTCATATCAATTGCAATGCATTTTCCATAATTTTTCTAACTGACATCTTTGATGATAAATAGTGGATGCCAAGTCAAAGCCGATTATACAGTGCACTAGGAATTCATGGCGCTGTCAGGGAGAAGACCGATTGACTTTAAATTTACATATTAATGAGAAGATTTGTTAAGAGGGTGCTTGACTATAGAAAATAACAGCATATTTATAGGGCACGACACTTTATAAATAAAGCTGATGCAGGAAAATGGAAATTAAACCTATCAGATTAATAAATTCAAGGCTGCTAAAATGCATATTTGCATTTTTATTCACTAAAATTTACCTTGCTCTTTGAGATATGTACGTTGCTTTTGTTCAAGTTGAGCTAATTCCCAACAAGTAATGTTCTAACATGTTTGCTTGTGCATTTAAAAACCTGAAGAAAAATTTGGAATACTTTGCAGTTATGGAGAAAAATCCTTTTTGAGTAATGTGTTTAAAATTGTTGCAAAACTTTAAACAAATACCCGTTAAACAAGAATACTCAAGTTTTATATTCATATTTTTAGCTTCCCTGAAGGGTAAGTTTTTAATTTTGATCATCAACACGGTGAGGAAGAATGCCTGTGGTTTATCCTATTCATCTTGAAATACTTGAAGGGTAGTTTTTGAAGTAGTTATGTAGTTATGTAGTATGTATTAGCAGTTTCGGAATAACCTTTTTTCTGTTTTCAGCTTTAATGTGTATTAACTGGAATGAGGGGAAGACACTCATACTCTGGAGAGAAAATACCTATTTGGGTCTAACTGGGAAGAACAATTTCAAAAGTTTTTTGGGAAGCAATGTATTTTATGGCAGATAACACTATAGTGCATCCCAGTTTATATGTTTTGCCATGCCGCTGTTGCAGGAGTTGTTGAGGCTGCCAGGTTGTTGGCACACAGCTCCTGAACCATTACAGCTTGCATGAAGATTCTTAAAATAAAGTTGCTGTTGGTTTCTATGAACGTGTTGAATTGCAGTTTAGCAGATCAGGAACTGATTTTCAAGCTGTTCAGCTATCCTTGTTCCTGCAAGGAGATGAGCATCACAGGAGGTAGTGATTGCTTCAGCTGTCCTGGTATATGAATATCTGTGTGCCATCTGGATGAGTATCTTCTGAAAACTGGGTAGGAAAAGATCCCCAGGATCATCAAGTCCAATCATTCCTATCAATCACTAAACCATGCCCCTCAGCACCTCATCCACCCATCTTCTAAACGCCTCCAGGGACGGTGATTTAACCACCTCCCTGGGCAGCCTGTTCCAGTGTTCAGTGACTCTCTGTGAAAAAAAATTTTCTCGTGTCCAGCTTGAACCTCCCCTGGCACAGCTTGAGGCCATTCCCTCTTGTCCTGTTACTTGGGACAAGAGGCCATCACCCTCCACTCTACAACCTCCTTTCAGGTAGTTGTAGAGAGCAGTAGGGTCACCCCTCAGCCTCAAGGCTAAACAACCCCAGGTCGCTCAGCCACTCCTCATAAGGCCTGTTCTCCAGCCCCTTCACCAGCTTCGTTACTCTTCTCTGGACTCACTCCAGAGCCTCAACATCCTTCTTGTGGTGAGGGGGCCAGAAATGAACACAGTATTTGAGGTGTGATCTCACCAGTGCTGAGTACAGAGGGAGAATAACTTCCCTGGAGCTGCTGGTCACACCATTTCGAATACAAGCCAAGATGCCATTGGCCTTCTTGGCCACCTGGGCACACTGCTGGCGCATGTTCAGTCACTGTCAACAAACGCCCCTGGGTCTTTTTCTGCCAGGCAGCTTTCCAGCCAGACTTCTCCTAGTCTGTAGCTGCACAGGGTTGTTGTGCCCCAAGTGCAGGACCCGGCATTTGGCCTTGTTAAACCTCATGCTGCTGGACTCTGCCCAGCGGTCCAGCCTGTTCAGATCCCTTTGGAGCCTCCCTACCCCCCAGCAGATCAACACTTCCACCCAGCTTGGTGTCATCTGGAAACTTAAGGGTGCACTTGATGCCTTCATCCAGGTCATTGATAAAAGACATTGACCAGGGCTGGACCCAGCACTGAGCCCTGGGGAACCCCACTTGTAACTGGCCTCCAACTGGATTTAACTCCATTTCCCACCACTCTCTGGGCCTGGCCATCCAGCCAGTTTTCCACCCAGGAGAGTGTGTGCCTGTCCAGGCCAGAGGCTGACGGTTTCCGAAGCAGAATGCTGTGAGAAACTGTGTCAAAGGCTTTACTGAGGTCCAAGAAGATACATCCACAGCCTTTCCCTCATCCAGCAGGCGGGTCATTTTGTCATAGAAGGCAATCAGGTTAGTTTGGCAAGACCTGCCTTTCATGAACCCGTGTTGACTGGGCCTGGTCACCCAGTTCACTTGCATGTGCTTCATGACAGCACTCAAGATCACCTGTTCTTTGACTTTCCCTGGCACTGAGGTCAGACTGACAGGCCTGTAGTTCCCTGGATCCTCCCTGTGACCCTTCCTGTAGATGGGCACAACATTAGCCAGCCTCCAGTCCAGTGGAACTTCCCCAGTCTTCCGGGACTGTTGGAAGATAATGGAGAGCGATTTGGCAAGCACATCCACCAGTTCCCTCAATACTCTTGGATGGATCCCATCTGGCCCCCATAGACTTGTGCGTGTCTAGCTGGGTAAGCAAGTCTCTAACTAACTCCTTTTGGATCATGGGAGCTTTGTTCTGCTCCTCTAACTACTGAGTGTGTACACAGAGGGAACAGCTTTCCTTACTATTAAAGACTGAGGCAAAGAAGGCATTAAATATGTCAGCCTTGTCCTCATCCTTTGTCATAGTTGTTCCATTTGCATCCAGTAGGGACTGAATATTCTCCATGGTTCCCTTTGTATTGTTTATATATTTATAGAAAGGTTTTTTGTTATCTTTCACACACTTGGCAAATCTGAGCTCTAGTTGGGCCTTAACCCTCCTAATTTTTCCGCTGCACAATCTCACTACCTCCCTGTAGTCCACCCAAGACACTTGTCCCTTCTTCCATAGTTCATAGACATTCTTTTTCTTTTTGATGTCTTTCCAGATCTCCCTGCTCAACCAAGCTTTTTTTTTTCCCTCGCTGGCTCCTTTTCTGGCACTTGGGGACAGCTTGCTCGTGAGCTGCTAGGATCTCCTTTTTGAGGAGCACTCAGCCCTTGTGGGCTCCCTTGCCCTTAAGGACTGTCTCCCATGGGACTTTATCAGCCAGCCTTCTGAACAGTCCAGAGTCTGCCCTCTGGAAGTTTAATGGTTGAGGGAGGTGATTCTGCCCTTCTTTTACTCTCTTGTGAGAACTTATCTGGAGTACTGTGTCCAGTTCTGGAATCCTCAGTGTGAGAAGGATATGGAGTGCCTTCCCTGTGAGGACAGGCTGAGAGCTGGAGTCGTTCAGCCAGGAGAAGGCTTCGAGGAGATCTTACAGCGACCTTCCAGTACCTAAAAGAAGCCTACAAGAAAGCTGTAGAGGGTCTGTTCATAAAGGCTTATGGTCATAGGATGAGGGGGAGTGGGTATAAAGTGGAAGAGGGGCAGATTTAGGCTTGATGTAAGGAGGAATTTCTTCACCATGAGAGTGGTGAGACACTTGAACAGGTTGCCCAGGGGAGTTGTGGATGCCTCATCCCTGAAGGTGTTCAAGGTCCAGTTGGATGGAGCCTTGGGTGGCCTGACCTAGTGGGATGTCCCTGCCCATGGCAAGTGGTTTGGAACCTGATAGTCTTTAAGGTCCCTTCCAATCCTAACTATTCTATGATTCTGTATTGAAAGTATTTGTTGTGATTGCCATCTCTGACAAAATATTGAGGTCCCTTCTGACCTCAACCATTCTGTGATCTCTAGACTTTTTTTTAAACACTTCAAAATGTTTCCTGCTCTTGTAGTGTTTTCTTAATGTCTCAGAGTTTAAATTTTTAGTGTATTCTGTAAAGGTCTTTGTGAATCCAGTGTCTAATGACTACTTAAGATGGCTCAGCAGTGTCAAGTACTGCTCTAAATATTTACTTTTCATTCCCCTTGTTGGATTGTGCATCATCTGAACTGCAATTTTAAGTGATAAAACTTCAAACGGAGCATACAGGAAACACTGGCCATCCTTAACTTTTGTTAACTGTGTAGTCAGTATTCTGAATCAGTTTTGCTGGTTTATTGCAGGAGAGGGTAATAAAACTTCTGAAGCCTATATGGAGAGGATGAGAACAGAAGAAGGGAAAGGAGTATTCAGGTTGATAGCCTCCTGTTAACTAGGTGAATTACCTAGATAAAGTTATAAAAATGAAAAAACCTAAAGCACTTTCAAAATATTGTTTATGTAAATTATTAATTTAATAATGAAGCAACTTTAATACACTTCTCCTTTCTTCTGTTCTCAGCCTCTTAGTAGAGGATTTGGAAGTTTTATTACACACTTCTGCAATAAGAACATGAGTAAGGAGACATTAAATAGAACAGCATTCAATCTTTTAGGATAAAATTAATCAAGTTATATTATGAATTAGTACATTGTAGGCCTTACTGAAGTCTAATTGTAGATATTTGTGCTGTGTGATTCTTCCAGGTGAGAGTTTTGCTGATTTTTAAAAAATTATTATTATTTGTTTGTATCCTATGAGGGTCAGAGACATTATCACTGTTTACAAGTACCTAAAAGGAGGTTATATAGAAGGGCTGTTGGTCTCTTCTACCAAGTGATGGGCAGTGAGATGAGAAGAAGTGGCCTCAGGTTGCATGAGGGTGGTTCAGATTCGACATCATGAAAAATTTCTTTACTGAAAGGGTTATCTGGCACTGGAACAGGGTGCCCAGGAAGGTTGCTGAGTCACCATCGCTGGTGTTACTTAGCAGACGGGTAGATTAACTACTCCGGCATATGATTTAGTAGTGGATAGGTATGATTGGACTTGATGATCTCAAAGGTCTTTTCCAACCAAGCTATTCTATGATTCTTCTGTTTCTAGTATCCAGTAGAATTCCTGATTGGTTGTGGCATATCTCTAAAGAACCATGTGGAAGAGCAAATATGAAATATTTCAGATTATCTTAGGTCATCCATCTCTGATAGTGTATATACAAATTTGTTCCAGTTTACAGTTGAAGAATGCCAGACAAGAGGACTGGAGGTAATTTAGGCCTAAATGGTAGCAACACGTGTTTTTACATCATAGTTTTTACTATCAGAATAAATATACCAGCAGTGGTTGATGTGAAAATATCAGTGAAGCAAATCTACAGGTGTTTTAAGATGCTTTCAGCTCTTTTGTGTGCTTATATGCCTTAGGATGAAGGGAAAAAAGTCCTGTAATGTGGGATTTAATATCTATTCATGATGTTTGAATTACTAGGGCAGGTTTTCATTGTTTAGATGACTGATACAAGTACAAGTATAGTCAGCATTCTAAGATTTTGGGTCATTTTGTCTTGAAAATTTGAGTCACCTAACTAATAAATAGAGCTAGACCTGTAGTCCAAATATGGTTTAAATGTGGAGAAACATTTTAGAAACTATAAACAGTCCTAAGTACATAAATAGAACTTAAAAATAAAGGTGGTTTTGCATGTGTTTGAAAAGGACAAGATCCCTTTCTACTCTTTGACATTTAGTTGTAAAATCATCTATGTTTTTTCCATCAAGATTGGGATTGAGTTGTGTAAGGAGTAAGTATACATGATTTGGTGTAACTCGAGGGTGTATTAGGAACTCTAGAAAAGGAAGAATACTGTGAACCTTTACGATTCTGTATAGGCTGAAGATCTGAGAGATCACTATTCCTCCATACCATGTTTATAATTCATGATGGGTGGTTACTAATAATATAATTTAGACAGCATATAGTACACTTCTCTTTGCTGCAGTCCCAAAGTAACTAACAATTACTTGGGTTTCTTCATTGATCAGCTGTTGTGCAACTCCACGAAAGAATTACTTTTGCGTTGGCAGTTGGTTTATGAGTGCTTACTGTCTTGATGGGATGGCTTATACTGCCTCTTCAGATTCTTGATCTGATATTAAATTTAAACTGAGATTAAACTTTAGCTATTGTAAAAAGTCTAAAACATTTTCAACTAAAATTGTTAATACAAGTCCCAAAGTCAACTATAATATTTGAAGTAAATATTAGTAACTTTCAGCTAGAAGCTGATGGTATTTTTTCACCTTATTTTATCTCTTCACCTTTGCTGTCTCCGTTTTAATTTTTGTGATATTTATTTTATCACTTTTCTTCTTTTTATTTTCCCTCATATGCTCTAAATACTTTTCCTGTTCTTTGCTTTGCAAATCTGGCAGTCACTCTTATTATCATACCTTTCCACACACTATTAAAATAAGAGTGTTTTTTGGCAAGAGAGAGCTATTTTATGCTTTGCTTCCATTTTGAGGAGAATAGAACTGTTATGAATAAATAAAAGTGATCTAAAAATCATAATTGATTATTTTAATTCTAGCTGCAAGTATCATGAGACTTGGTTACGACAATAATTGGAAATTTGGGGTTATTGCAGGAAGTCATTAATTATTGCAGCACACTCTTAGCTCCTATTTTTAGACAGCAGTCCTAAACTTAGTTGTTGCCTCATACAGAAATGAGAGTGAGCTTTTGAATACTTCTTGAGTTTTCACAGTAGTTTAGTATGAAGGTACTAACACAGATGTTCCTGTAATTGTGATATATTGGGAAAAATTTAATGTTCGGCGGTCCTCAAACCCATGTCCCACCTGTGCCAATGTCTTATCTCAAAGCTGTAGTATGAAACTTTTATAAGTGTAGGCTTTCTGAAGAACATGTTTGGATTTGGGTTTTTTTTTTCACTGAATCTTTTAATTCGTTACATCTTTGGAGTTGGTATTAAAAATGATGTTATTGGTTAAGTGAGTTCTTGAAAAAAAGTCACTAAGACTGAATCAAGCAGTTTCTGAAGAGTCTGATGTAATGAATGAGTTTACATACTCATACGGTATGGGAATATTGATTTTTTTTTAAAGAATAAAATGTACATCTGTGCTGGGATTACACAGGATATTGTATAAATGAGATGATGCAGGGATATAATCTTAAAATATATCTGTGAGAGGAAAATCATAGAATCATCAGGTTGGAAAAGACCTTTGAGATCATCAAGTCTAACCATACCTGTCCACTACTAAATCGTATCCCTGAGTAGTTAATTTACCCACCTTTTAAACACCTCCAGGGATGACTTAACCACCTCCCTGGGCAGCCTGTTCCAGTGCCCAGTAACCTTTTCTGTGAAGAAATTTTTCCTGATATTGAACCTAAACTTCTCCTGATGCATCTTAAAGGCTATTCCGTCTCTTCCTATCGCTTGGAAGAAGACGCCAACAATCACCTCTCTACAACCTCCTTTTAGGTAGTTGTAGACAGTGATAAGGTGTCCCGTCAGCCTCCTCTTCTCTAGGCTAAACATCCCCAGTTCCCTCAGCCATTCCTTGTAAAAATTGTTCTCCTGCCCCTTCACCGGCTTTGTTGCCCTCCTCTGGACACACTTCAGGAGCTTGGTGTCTGTCATATACTGAGAGGCCCAAAAGTGAACCCAGTATTCAAGGTGCAGCCTCACCAGTGCTGAGTACAGAGGCACAATATCTTCCCTGATGCTGCTGGCGACACCTTTTCTGATACAAGCCAAGATGCCATTGGCCTTTTTTTTGATCAAGCCTGGTTCTGTCTCCCTTCCTCTTCATATCTACTAATTTAAAGCTCTATTAATGAGCCCTGCTAGCTTCTTGGTGAGTATCCTTTTGCCTCTTGGGGACAGGTGTACTCCACCCTTGGACAGCAAGCCTGGTGATTTGCCTGTCAACCCATGATCAGTGAACCCAAAGTTTTGCTCCTTACACCAGATTCAGAGCTAATTTTTTATTTCCTGGCACTTCCTCTTCGTTCCCTCTTCATTCCCAGTAGCTTAAATGACACAGGAGAAAACTGAACCCTTTACCGTACTTCCCAAGGCCCTGAAATCTCTTTTAATTACTCTCAGATTTCTTACTGGGATTTTGTTACTACCTAATTGGAAAATCAACAGTGGATAGTAATCCATGGGCCTAACCAGAGTTGATACTTTTCTCTTTACATCTCTAACTGAAGCCCCAGGAAGGTAGTAAACTTCCCTGGGTCTGGTCTGCAGACTGGTCCTTCTATTCCCTTCAGAAGGGAGTCTCCTATGACAATAACCTGCCTTTTCTTAACAGAGGCTATTTTAATGGAAGGTTTAGCGCGTCTTAACCTAGGGAACATTTCTAGGCTGTGGGACACACCATGCTCATTGAGGTTTGGTTCCACCTGCAGAGTTTCATATCTGTTGTGCAAGGGAACCTGGGGTGCTGAAGTTGGCACAGGGGAGACATGCCTGCTGTGCTGGTCAGGAACCTGCTGCCATTCCCCTCCATCTCTTTGGCTGAATGGAGAAAGGACGGGGCATCCTCTGTCATACAAGGCATGCCTGCCTGTTGGATCTAAGATGGAGAACACAGGGTGTTATTCCAGTGGTTGGCGTTCCTCTCACACTACCTGATTGTCCTTGGCCCACTCACCTCTTCTCTGAGTTCTGTCACCCACTGGAGAAGTTCCTCCACCCAAGCACAACGCCCATCGGTGAATTCCCACTGGTGTCTGATACCAGTGCAAGGAAGATGTATTGCACTACAGAAACTTGCTGACAGCAATGTTGTGACTAAAAATGCCTTAATGTTACATTTTACTTGCCATGGTCTGATTCTTAAGCTTGAGTTGGTTTCTTATTGGAAGCTTTTTATATAGAAAGCTTTTTATTTTTAATTGTGTGTAAAATCATCTCAAATCAGTAGAATTTTTTTGTTGGTTCCTTAGCCACATTAAAATCTAGCTTTTCTAAAGAAATGTGAAAATGATGGTGTGAGTTTGAAACATGCACCTCGGGCGATTATTGATACTACAAGTTAAGCTGACTGGGAAGAGGGATCCTTTTACAGAGTAAAATCTTAAAGTTGCCCTAGGATAGCTGTTTACAGGTATGTTACAACACCATAGTCAGTAAACTGCTAAGAGTACCAAGAAGATACTGGGTTTTGTGCAATGGCTTTCTTTTTGTTGGAAATGAACAGAAATTAAAACTAGTGTTGCAAAGCCTAAGGATAGATATTGTTGATAACATAATCGAGTTTTAATTGTACTTCTTGAAGCTTCAAACTGTTGTCACGTGCTGATGCAATATTCTTTCTTACTGGTAATTCATAATTGTCTTGAGATTACCTACATTTGGATAATCTTAAAGTCCAAATTATTTAAGTCATGGACCTGTGCAACAGGTCTTTAGACCATGAGACCATTGCCGCAGTGTTGAGCCCTTATGAAATATACCTCTAGTTGTTCTGCTTCTCCTCAACTGTTGAACCTCTTTGAAACAACCTGGCAATAAAAGAAAGTCCAAAGCCTTTTTAGTGAAGAGAATAATTGAGCTCAAAACCACCTCAGAGCTTCTCTGTTCTAGTGAGATGACGTTTTCCCAAACAGTTATTCTTAAGTCCTGCATTTCTTGTGTGAAAATGCCCTATTTTTGATCAATACCCTGAAGACAGGGAAGGGTATCTACTGGTGTGAACACAGTGAAGGCAGAAAAGAAGAAAGGAGTTTTCTTATTTGAAAACTTATTATCCCATTCTTCTCCTGCATTTTTAGATCATGGATTATCAACGTTGCCTCTTCCTTGTGTCTTGAATATTTGTTTTAATAGTTAGTTGAGACTGTAGTAACCATTGAATTATAGGAGTTTGGGTATGAAATTTCAGTGACACTCACACTGTCAACCCTTCTTCAGGTTTGTATTGTTTCCTGGCAGTTGTTTTCATTTGAAAAATAGATAGGTTTTCAACACCATGTAACTGTTTTATCCCAACATGAAGGTTATAGAATGGTGGTAAAAATAAAAAAATATAATTCACAGTATAAGCCAAGTATTTCTTCAGTTTGTCACAACTACCTATTCCATTAATAGCTACTTCAATTTCTATTAGCCCAAAGCATATTTATCTCTTTAGATAAATAGACTTTTAAGAGCCCATGAATATAATTGTGTGCAAGGAACCATGAAATCTCATTTGACCAGAACATGATAGCTTTTATCTAAAACTTAAAACTATAAGTACCGATTTCCATTGTAATTTGTTGGAATGATACAATAGCTTTTATGAAACTGTATTAATATATTACATTCTCAGTATAATTCCAGCAGAGTCATTTGAATAGAGTTGTAACATGCATCTGAAAAATGATTCTCAGAGGAGGGCACTGTAGGAGTCCAAGTCTGTTTCAGTGGCTTCAGATCTGCATAGTTCTACAAATCTAACCAAAAGCTCAGGTTTTCTTTCTGTTCTCTCTGTCCCAGTGGTATTGAATTGACTGGTTGTATTGAGGTAATATTCAAACATATCAGAGTAATATTATGATGATCTTGAGTTCTGTACTGGCACTTCATTTCATTGTGGTTCACTTAACTAAAAACACATATGTACTCTTTGACTTATGTAGGAGCAATTGGTCTGTTCCCTGACAGAGTTATAGAACGCAGTGTTTGGTAGTGTGATAATTTTGTATGAATATTTTATATAAGTAATATAGGTTATGTATTATTATTTAAATATCTCCCTGCTTGATCTTTACACCCTGTACTTACTGGCTTTTGGACTGAATCAGTTCTATTTTGGCTTAATTTAGCAGGAGTATGGACATAAGCCTTCTGGTTCTATGATTGCACGTTTCTTCAGGAAACCTTACACATTCTTTCTTCCTAGAACACATATCATATTCCAGACCACTGGTTAATTGCTAGAATCTTTATATTCTCTGTGCGGTAGAAGGGACAAATTAAGTTTCTGAAATTCTCATTAATTTTAAATAACATTGTTCTTGAAAGCTGTAAATGCATCATGTGTGAGACCACACAGAACAAGCTGTTCGGATCAGGTGACAGCAAAGTCACATCTTGCTTTCTGACCATTCTGGTATAGCTACAGTTTATAACCATTACTGTAACATGCATCCTGGTACTGTGATATGGTTTGTTTCTCACCTATCTTGTAATCCTCGGCCCATTTATTTCCAATAACTGCACACAAGAGCATCAGCAGGAGTTTGTTAGGTACTGGGAACTTGGTTTTCCTTCAGTGTAACAATAAAAGACGCAACAGCTAGTTTTAAATAGGAAGGAGTTTGCTCATTTGTTTCGTTCATTTTTTCTTCCATAAGGGGAGATATCTGCAGCTTTGAATGTTTAAAGAAACTAGGATGTGATTCATTTATATGAAGGTCTAGCATTATTCTAAATGCTGCAAGATGCTGCCTCTTCAGTTGTTATGGATCTCCTGTAGGCTCAATACCTTCAGGTTCTGCCAGACCCATGCAGATGTTTTTCATGCTTCAAGGAGTACAAAATGGCACTTGAAATACTCCCCTGCTTTCACATGGCCATCAGAGCATGTAATCAGATCATTAATAGGTCCTGTTAGTCCATTCACAGTAGCACAAGTCTTTATCATACAACTAGTTATAATGACAGCTTACCTAAGTAAGAGTGAGTATACTTTAATGACTGGTTATTACTTGAAAGGAAGCCATTGTGTGTGGAGTGGGTGACCTGGTCCCTTAATTCTTTGACTGTTCAACTCCCTTTGGCTTAGTAAGACCAAAGTTATTTCTTGCTCTCATCCAGTTAGTATCTGAAGATATCTGTGGCAAACTTAGCTTTGTGCCTTCTGAAATAGTGATTTGTAAATGGAGGGATGGAATGTCAACTGCAATAGTTAAAACAAGATTAACTACTCAGATAAAGATAACAACCATTATCTTCTTGAGACTAGCTGCTCAGATGTGGCCAAGCTATAACATCTCTGGATGGGATTAATTTTACACCTCTGGATATGTAATGGGGTTCCAGGAATGCTTGTCATTTCATAGAAAAATGATGAATATGAAGACACCACTGTGTATATAAAGTTCTCTGAAATCACTGTTGGGAAGAAGCACTCTGAGGACAAATCCCGAGTCTTCTCCAGCACTGAATAAAAGAATACTTGCTTTAATAGTTAAATTAACTATTGAGCATGAATTTCTTTGTTTCAGCTCGTAGAATGGGCAAGTAGTATGCGTTCATACTTTGGATTTGAAGTTTAACTATGCGTGTGGAGTAGTGAAGCTCTGTTTGGAGGTAGCTGGAGGATTCACATAGTGTGCTTTACCATAAATGGAAGGCATATTCTCAACTTTAGTGCCATATTAAATGCAATTTCAAGTAAAATCTCGGTTAAATATTAGCTCATTTACTCAGTGACTTTAAAAACAGGTTAATGGAACTTGTTATCTGACAGTTTCTTCATTTAAGCTGTTAATACTTTATGAAGATGTCCCTAAACTGTATGTCCGGAATAACATAAAAAAGAATTACGCATTAGTTCTTTCACACTAAAATACTCACTTTTCTGCTGGACTGAATAAATCACAGAAGATGGGAAATGCATAGAATCTGTTTGTAATTCCTTGCTTGGAATGCTAGTGGTCTGTGGTTTTAATGACTTTATTCTCTGAGAGTTCTGAACTTTTTAGTGATTTCACAATTTAGAAAAGCTCTTAACGGCACGATTAAATCGCATGCTACCACAAACTATTAAGTGTTCTTAATGCAGTTTGACAAAAGACTGACACTGAAAGGGAATGCCTCTATTCTCCCTTTATCACCTACTGCTTTTAAAAATTCAGCAGTTTTAGTGGTCCTGTGACCGCAAAGTGAGCCAGATCATTTTACTGATCCTGGTGAATATGATACATGCTTTTAAAAAACAAACTGATGCCATGAAAAAACCAACTCAATAATCAATGCCAATTTGATTATTAAGCAAGTGTTCTTATGATGCAGCACCAAGGTACACAGGGGATGATTCCACCTAATACGTCCAACTATTGTGGTTGGTTACATGAATTTATACTGGTTAAACATACCTAATCATATAGATTCAGTGTGTTGTCCTGTTTTCTTAATTGGCATTATGCTGATAATTCATAACTTTACTTATACAGCTCAGGGATTTGTACTTCATCAGAGAAAGCCAGGCTCAGGATACATACTCTTTTTTGCATCTGATTTCTTAAGAATAATACTTGTTCCTTCTTTTGAGTCTTGCACTTTTCACAAGTATTTTGGATATTGCTAGAGAGGGAAGAATGCACGTGACTTGCCCTACATTTTCAAAGAAAGAGAGAACAGTTGAATTTTAGAAATGTCAGTTTCAGATTATAGACTGTAAGTCCGAAAAGGACCAATATTTGTACCTAATGTAATGTATGGAATATTAACAGAGATGTTTCATTTGGCACTTCATCATCTTTCTGGGGAAATCTTGCATATATTTTGAGGTGTGTTTTGTGCTGGTAGATTTACTGCCTACTCTTCTACGGGGGTAGATAAGCTGATATCTGTTTTTAAAAATGTATAAGTCTTGCATAGAATTGTGGTCTTGTATTTTACTTGCTTAATGAATAAAACCAGTTGATTCAAATATCATGTATATATTTCTGTAATTTTTTTCTTTTGGTAGGATGATGAGCTGGTGGAAGAATACAATGAAAATAATTTCTATGAATCTGATGAAGAACAGAAAGAAAAGGATCGGAAAGTGAAAAACACCTATACTATGGACCCTGATCACAGGCTGCTGTTACGAAATACAAAGCCCTTGCTTCAAAGCCGAAATGCTGCTGTATGACAAATTAATTTTTGATTAAAATGTTGAACTTATAAACATATAAGCGTCCAGAAAACCTAGGAGATAGAAAGTAAAAGCTGCACCTCTTTAAAAGTGGTTGCCATACTCCCTAGCAACTTACAGGAGTTCAGTGGTTCGTTCTTTTTTGAAATTAACTTAGCTTCTAGGTAGAACACCTGAACTGCATGTGATATATGCTCCAGATATTAAGGACAAGCAAAGTATCACAGCAAATTTTAGTTTGAATCTAAACTCTAAGGAATATGATGAGTGTACGGTAGCTAGCTTTTAGAGTTTAAATTCTCTTCAACTAGGATGGCACAAACTGCCAGTTTTGGTGATAGTTGCACAAATAAATTGATAGTTGCTATTAACTCATTAAGTTGTACATTGGTTTGAGTCTCACAGTTTAGAAGTAGACAATTATATGCTTAAATTCTTTGTCAATACAAGCTAGATTCTAAATGTTGGTGCCTTGGCAGGATTCCAGAATAGATAAAACATCAAGTACAGTATGCCTGGCAATAGTTCCTTGAGATTTTAAGATGTAGGTAAATTTTTAGAACTGGAAAAAGCCATGCTAGTGCTGAATCATTGTGACGTTACTCAGATCACAGAACTTGTATATCTAACCTCAGTTAACCTTAACCCTGTTAATAAAGACTAGGTGTCTTTAGGAAGATACTTCCAGTGATAATGAATATACATATCATTACAGAAAGAGTTACTGAGTGATTAAGTCGCCTCCCGACCTGTTCTTGATAAGTCAAACAGATGAGGTTTTTGTTTCTCCCCTGGAATGTAATTCTAGATTCCAGCTAATGTTTATCTCTTTTCAATACCATTTATAGTCTTAACAGCAGACTTTGAAAGCAAATTGAATACAGATTTACAATATTAAGTCTATTAGCCTTTTGCTGAAATTGCTATTCATTGTCTATATGGTATTTTCTCTCCTTGCACAAGTATGTTAGGTAGGTTTGCCATCATACCATGCTTAGAAAAGGTTCAGTTGCTTATCTTATACGTTCCATTAAGTGTTTTCTTGTATTTGTTTAATATGGTATAGGTTCTTACTTTTATATTTTTAACTTTCTGATATTAAAGTTAACTTAGATGTTACATTGCAGTTCGACAAGTGAAATCATGCTTCTCTGAATTGCTATTACATCAGTTTTTGTACCATTCACAGAATTTAGCAGCAATTACATTAACTACTTTTCCTTTCGCTTTAGATTATTGCCAGTAATAAAAAGTTCCCTTGCTAGAAGTCTTCAAGATGTTTCGTCTTTTAGATATTTTTAATCACTCATTATTGTTTAGCAGTAATTTTTGTTTCATTGGTACTGAGATGTGAGAAACCAAGTCAGATGTCATAATGATGGCTCCAAGGAGTCTCCTTTCTATGATTTGTTTCTTGAACAGAAAGTTGACCATTACAGTATTGTAGGGAGGGTTGTGACATGGCTTATTAATTGCCATAAACTTAATAATTTGTATTTATACTTATGAGAAAGTCAGAAAGGAAAAAAAAGTGTAGATTTGAAGTTGCTTATGTCTCAGTTATGTCATTTGCCAACATCCTGGATGGCAAATGACATAACTGAGACATAAGCAACTTCAAATCTACACTTTTTTTTTCCTTTCTGACCCTGTAGTTTTGGATTTGAGACTTTACAAGTTGCCGGTAAAGGCAGATGTCATTTTATAAATTGCACAGTAGGATAATGGAATGGAAGATTTTAAGTGGAAACTAAATAATAGGTAATATTGAACTTGTATTTAATAAAATAAAGGAACAAAATTTGCAGATGCTTTAAACATTATTTCTTGATTAATTTGTACAGCTGATGTTAGTAATACTGAATTATTAAGAATGATACCAGTACATTCACACTTCAGTTACCTAACTTCTTTTTCTATGCCCCTTTTCCTCTGTCTTTCCATGCATTACAGTATGCAGGAAATACTGGGGGAAATGTGAGATACTTAATAGCTCTTATTTTAGGAGGAAAAGAAAAGCCTTCATTTTGATGTTTTTCCCCCCAGTCTGCTTTGTTGATTTTGAAGAACGTGGGTATGTGCTTTGTTTTCTGAAGAAGAGTGAGTTGGTAGTTCTGCAGGTCTGAAGCAAATGTAATAGATATGAATGACTATTTGAAGTGATTGTGCTGTTCTGAAATTTTTGCTTCAGGTGGTAATGGCGGTTGCACAGCTTTACTGGCATTTGGCACCAAAAGCTGAAGCTGGTATTGTTTCCAAGTCATTGGTGCGTTTACTCCGGAGTAACAGGTAGGTCAGTTCCATAGCACACACTGTGTGCGCTTTTATTGTGAAAGTTAAGCCATAATTATAAGAATATAACTCCTGCACTATTAGAGTTTCTTCTTAAAATTGTCCTATAATAATAATTTTTACTCAACAAATAAGGTTCATGAGAAGTAATTCTGTCATTTTTAATATCACATCCAGTGATCACTCAGTATTGTAACTGCTTCATTATTAATTATGACTTTCTGAGAGGAATTGTGACTGCCTAGTTATTATACAAACAGAGGCAATGCTAGCTAGTTTGCTTAGTTCTTGTTTGGGTTTTTAAGTTATTGGGAGTTATTTGAAATTTGATTCTATTGGAGTTCCTTATTATCTTGCTAAGCACTAAAGAAGATTTCAGATATGTGTTTTCTTTTTCCTACACTTAATATTGAAGACTTCTTACTGATAGAGAAACCACTAAAAGTATTTGTTAAAATACCACTTAATGCTGTTGAGTCCTCTGTTTCCTTAGTCCTTGGACTGTTGTTAAAGAACAGGTTTATATTTCATTGAGGACTTCTTATTTTGACTTTGTTATCTTAGATGTCTGTGACCTTATCTGCTTGCCTATGAAGGGTCTCACTGGCCATATGTTTTGTAAGACTGATAATGCTCTTCCTTAGTTTGTTTGTGAAGGTCAGTATTTGTTGCATAAAAGCATTCCTGCCCCTCTACTTCCACCCAAACTTTTGTATATCTGTACAAAAAGCCTTGCAGAAGTGATACAAAACCCTATTTTCAGAATACCATTTAGCCCCAACCGGCATCTAAGCACCACACAGCTGTTCTCTCCCTTCCTGCTAGCAGCCTGAAGGAGAGAATGGAAAAGTAAAAGTGAGATGGCTCATGGGTTGAGATAAAGACAGTTTACTAGACAAAGCAAAAGCAACACACATGAGCGAAGTCAAACACAGAGGAATTCATTCACTATTTCTCATCTATGGACAGATACTCAGCCATCTCCAGGAAAGCAGGGCTCCATCATGTGTAATGGTTATTTGGGAAGGCAAACGCCAGATCTCTAAATGTCCCCCCATTCTTTCCCCAGCTTTATATGCTGAGCATGATGCCATATGGTGGGGAGTATCGTTGTGGTCAGTTGGGGTAAGCTGTCCCAGCTGTGTCCTCTCCTGGCTTCTTGGGCTTGATGCTGTGTAAGCACTGCTCAGCAGTAACTATAACATTGCTGTATTATCAACACTGTTAACCAGGACAAATCCCAGAGTTAGTCCCATGTCAGCTGCTATGAAGAAAATTAACTCTACCCTAGTCAAACCAGCACGAGAAGTAAATTTGGGCTTGGTAGAGTACTCATGCTTTTGTTTCAGATAAAAATAGATCACTGTCATTTTTGTGCATGGTTTTATAGTACAATGTGCTTCCCTTTCTCTTTGTACAAAGGAAAATAAAGTGGTTAAGGCAGTTTGGGATATGTATAGGCTATGTACAGAACTAAACTCATAGTTTGAAAGGACTATTTTTGCATAATGTTTATTGCTCATTTATACTCAGATTTCATCAAAGGAGAAGTCACAACTTTCCAGTACCTCATCTAGTGCCTAAAACTGCATGATTTGTCCTCTTGTTTCTGGTCTGTGTGAAATGCTTTTGGTATTAGAGCCACTTTGAAATAAGCTTTTGCTGCTTGCCCTTTAAGTTATGTACTGTGGCCTTTAAATTAATGTCAAATACACTATCATCTAGTTAGGATGAGAGTGCCTGGAAGTGCATTTTATAGCAATTTCATGTCTTGGTTCATCATGTGCAGCTGACTATTTCCATGTACCTATGTAAGAATTACACAAAAATAGGTTTAAACGATATGAAGTACTTTGTTGTTAATATTTTTTTGCAGACAACAGCTGTAATTACCACAGGGCTATTAGGCTGTTCTGAATAAGAGGATGTAATGGTTGTGGTGATTTCTCTATTAGGGTGTGATTTGAATCATGGAAGAATTTAAACACCTACAGTTCAGAAAAATTGCATGTGAATTATTACTTAGTTTTTAAGCAATTGGTGGAAGAAACTGTTGTTTAAAAGCTTTAGTCTGGTACCTGGATTGCTTTTGCTCGCTTCTGCTGAGGCTTTTAAACTAATACATTAATGATGAGAATATCCTCCGAACATGTTTAAAGCTTTAATGTTCAGACTATTACATAATTCTGTCTGTGTCTTGTCGAAGTTTATCTTGTTAAAGTGCTGGGTTTTGATAGATACATATGCCTGCCAGAGTATAGTCTTAAGTCACAGGACACCCTGGCCCTTTTTGAGAATTACTAGGAAACACTTTTAAGATTTAATAAAAAAAAAAAAGTCATAGCAATGAGTAGCTATTCTTGTAAATAATGCGGTCATTTCAACACTACAGATAAAGCACATGTGATTTTGTCTTCATCTCTCTCATCCTGAAATATTTACGTTTCAAGATGGTGGACAAAATATAAGGGGTTTGTGAGCTACTTCTGAGATGATGGAATGCTGATGTTTTTGATTAATTTTTGGTTTAAACAAAGACCCAAGGGCTGCAAGAAAAATTGTCTCATTGCAGTGATGTCAGTGATTTCTTTGCATACTCAAGTTTTTTGAAAGTGAGAGTCTGATTTCATTACACATCTTCCAGACAGATGGTAAACATGTAGCAGCTGGCAGTGAGCTCTCTCCCTCCATATTTGTGGCAGGTCAAATACATAACTAACTTCAGGTTCAAATATAATTGGACTTTATTTGTTATGTTGCTTGTTTTATGTATATGTAATTTTGCAGAATAACTCTTGGTTTTCTTTTTAAATTCTAGAGAGGTGCAGTATATTGTTCTGCAAAATATTGCCACTATGTCAATCCAGAGAAAGGTATACCCTATTTAGAATTATATAAATCACATTTTATGTGAAACACAAGTGAGCTACATAAATATTTACTGCTTTTCAGGGCATGTTTGAACCTTATCTGAAGAGTTTCTATGTTAGATCAACTGATCCAACAATGATCAAAACACTGAAGGTGAGTTCAAAAGTGAATTATCTGTATTCTGCTGCAGAAATCTGTTTGCAGTAGGAGGGTAAAATTTTCTTTTACTGATATGACACATATCATTCTGTGCTGTTGCTTTTCTTCACTAAGAATGTAGCATTGCGGCCTTTTAAGTCCACAGGTGTACCTAAGGCTTGTCAAACTATCTGGAAGTTCTCTTGTTACCATGTTGTAGATGGCAGATGGGCTATGTTTTCCTCTGCAGCTTTTGGTACATTTCAGTGATACAGAGCATTACGATTTTTGTCTGCCCAACCATTCAAACATCTAGAGTTTGATTCTGTTCGCTGGAGGAAGAATCTTCTCAAATGAAAAGAAATTAAGTCACACAGTCTTTGATATTGTTAGCTCAAAAAGATTTTAAATCTTTCCCTGAACAAAATGGGACAGTGTTAGAGTCCCAAATTCCCTATGAGGTCAGCCTTTGACATGAGTACTTTAGACCTTCATCAGGGTCACATTGCAGTGCATGTTCTGGGCTGTCTTCTTGTTTTCTCTATTCTTACTCTTTAACAGATGTGAAATCCTTGACAAAACAATAGCTAAAAAATTGCCTACTGTTATGTGCCTTTTCTCTTGTTTTGTTTTAGACTGTCATAGGCACCTGTGTTTAGGAGTGTAAGGGACATATTTCTGGAAGAAACATTATTTTTTCATTATTTGCATTTTAAATCCATGTTGCACCCTCATTACATGTGCAGAGTGGTACAGTGCAAGGTAGCTATGCCCAGCCACTCATATTTTTATTAGCCTAACATCAAGTTTAAGTAAACTTGAGGCAGTTGGAGGCAAAAGTATCTTCCTCATATTTAATGATTATGAAAATTGTTGGGAATTCTGGGAGAGTTTAATGTTACTCAGGCAAAGTAACTCCTGTAATTATTGAAAGTTGATACATTAAAATTCCTAAATTGATTGATAAAACAATGCTGAAGAGGTGGAGAGGTAGTAATTGTATTTTTCCTTTCATTGTCTCAGTTATTTCTTGGTGACTGACAAGTTTACTTAAGTGTACTCTGTTAGTTACATAAGAAAATCTTGTGCTTTTCTCCAGCCCTTGCCCCTGTAATTTTATACTTTCTACTTTGAGACAGAAGGACAAGTTCTGTAGCAGTATTTCAGATGTAGGAGCATACTGAAATTCATCATATGCTCTTTAGATTTCTCTTTTGTTCTCTGTTTCTTTCCCAATATGAAGTTTGCTTTCTTGATCACGGCTTGTCATTGAGCTTGTTTTTTTTCATGGAGTTATCTATTTTAACTACAAATTCTCACTTATAATTATTAGTAATCAGCTCAGACCATTTTTTTGTAAAGTAAAGGTTTTTCCCCAGTTGTGAGCATTACTTTACTTTTATCTGTTTTGGTTTTTTTGGGGCCACTGTGTCAACTAGTCACATAGAATTTGAAATTTTTGTGCAGGATTTCTTAGTTAACCTTTGTTGTAATTTCTCTGAAAACTGTAGCACTAGCTGAAAATTGTCACCAGTTTTCTCATTCTTTTCATAGTTCATATTTGAATATGGTGAAAAGCAAAAGACCAACAAAGCTATTTGTTGGATACCATTGATGACCTTCCTGTACTGTAAAATAGTCTTTTTTTCCCGTGCCTGTTCCTCTCTTTCGTTTATTCACTTGCTTTGTATGCTATGTTAGGTATGTGTCTTTCTTTGGTGACAAGTCTTCTCAAGTTGATTCTGAAGTACAGGTGCACAGGTAGTGCAAGCAGGGACAAGTAACCTGAGACGAGTATGGGAACACTGCCTGGTTGTGGAGGGATGAGGTCAGAAAGGCCAAGGTGCAGCTGGAACTGAACTTGGCAAGGGAAGTAAAGATGAACAGGAAGGGCTTCTACAGGTACATCAGCCTTCCTCTTGAAGATTAGAGAGAACATACCCCCACTGATGATTTGGAATGGTGATCATGTATCAACAGACGAGGAGAAAGCTGAGATACATAACTTTTTTGCCTCAGTCTTTACTGGTAACCGCTCTCCTCACCCCTCTTGGGTCATGGGACAGCAAGATGGTGATCAGGGCAGTAAACTCTCTCCCACAGTAGAGGAGGATCAGGTTCGTGACCACCTGAGGAACATGAACATTGATAAGTCTATGGGACTTGATGAGATGTATCCCAGGGAATTGGCTGATGTGGTTGCCAAGCCACTCTCCATGATATCTGAAGAGTCATGGCAATCAGAAATCCCTGGTGACTGGAAGAAGGGTAATGTGCCAATTTTTTAAAAGGGTAGAAAAGACAACCCTGAGAACTGCCAACCTGTTTGCCTCACCTCTGTGCCTGGAAAGATCATGACACAGATCCTCCTAGAAGCTGTGTTAGAGGACATGGAGGTGATTAATGGCAGCCAGCACAGCTTCACCAGGGGCAGGTCCTGTATGACCAGCCTCGTGGCTTTCTATGATGGAGTAACCACAGCAGTGGACATGGGGAAACCGATGATCTGTCTAGACTTCTGTGAAGCCTTTGACCTGGTGCCCGACAATATCCTTCTCTCTAAATTGCAGAGATACAGATTTGATGGGTGGATGGTATGGTAGATAAGAAACTGGTTGGATGGTCTTATTCAAAGAGTAGTGGTCAGTGGCTCGAAGTCCAGATGGAGATCCCTGACAAGTGGTGTCCCTCAGGGGTCCGTACTGGGACCAGTGCTGTTTAATATCTTCACCAATGGTATTGACAACAATATTAAGCGCACCCTCAGCAAGTTTGCAGATGACGCCAGGCTGAGTGGTGTAGGGGTGTCATCCAGAGGGACCTGGACAGGCTGAAGAAGTGGGCCTGTGAGAACCTCATGAGATTCAACAACACAAAGTGCAAGGTCCTACACCACAGTCGGGGCAATCCCCAATTTCAGTACACCGTGGTGGGTGATGTGATGGAGAGCTGTCCTGCAGAGAAGGACTTGGGGGTGGCAGTCAATGAGAAGCTTGACATGAGCTGACAGCCCAGAAGGCCGAGCATATCCTGGGCTGCATCAAAAGAAACGTGGCCAGCAGGTCAAGGGAGGTGATTCTGCCCCTCTGTTCCTCTTCTGTGAGACCTCATTTGGGGTACAGTGTCCAGTTCTGGAATCCTCAACATAAGAAGGATATGGAGCTGTTGGAAGGGGTCCAGAGGAGGGCTGCAAAGATGATCCGAGGGCTGGTGCACCTTCCTTACAAGGACAGGCTGAGAGAGTTGGACTTGTTCAGCCTAGAGAAGAGAAGGCTCCAAGGAGATCTTATAGCGACCTTCCAGTACCTGGAAGGGGATGCAAGAAAGCTGTAGAGGATCTATTCATAAAGGCTTGTAGTGACAGGATGAGGGCGAATGAGTATGAGCTGGAGAGGGGCAGATTAGCCTTGATATAAGGAGAAATTTCTTCACCATTAGAGTGGTAAGGCACTGGAACAGGTTGCCCAGGGAAAGTATGGTTGCCCGATCCCTGGAGGTGTTTAAGGCCGAGTTGGATGGGGCTTAGGGTGGCCTGACCTAGTGGATTGTCCCTGCCCATGGCAGAGGGGTTGGATCTTTAAGATCCCTTCCAACCCTAACTATTATGATTCCATGATTCTATGGTCTGTATCAATTAAGTGTCCTTGTATCCAACTTAAAAATGACAAATGACTTCTGAAGTCTGACTTCCCTTACAGAGGCAGAGTTGTCTTTTTCTTGTTTCCCTCAGATTGTATTTTAATTCTTCAAAGTTAAAACAGCCCCGAAGCATAGTATCTTAACAATATATACTAAGTGTTGTATATTGTTTCTTGTTCACCAGGAACAAAGAAAAGGCATTTCAGGGTCTCGTGTTATTGATATTGGTTAAGGTCTGAGGAGCCTCGTACATGCAACTCTTTCTTTCTTTAGTTTTAAGTTCTTCTACTGTAGTGTATTTCAATATAGTGGACACTGTATTTCTGCAGTTGTGATTTCTAATATTTCTTGTTATAGTATCACATGGTTCTTTTATCAGGCTAGCACCTGTTGCATAGCATAGGGGACCATGCTGCCAGAACTAGTATTTCAAGGCCATTTAATATGCCATGCAATACTAAACCTGGAGCTCATAGAAAATGCATCATTGAACCATAGAGTCCTTCTTTGAAAATCTTGTGTGTACTTGAGAAGAGAATATTACTTCTGATTGCGGTGCTGCTACTATTTTATACTGAAATCTGGTCTGCTCTACTGAATTCTAATTGATGATTCTAGTAGTAATATCTTCTATTTAAATAGAATAAAAATACAGTGTTTATGTGGTACTGTGTTTATGTGGAAATAATACAGTGGAAAAATACAGTGTTCATGTGGAAAAAATTCTTCATGAAAAGGGTGGTTAGGCACTGGAACAGTCTGCCCAGGGAGGTGGTGGAGTCACCATCCCTGGAGGTGTTTAAGGTGAGGGTGGATGAAGTACTTAGGGGCATGATTTAGGGATTGGTAGGAATGGTTGGACTCGACGATCCGGTGGGTCTCTTCCAACCTGGTTATTCTGTGATTCTGTGATTCTGTTTATAATATGTATTTTATTAAAAGCTAAAATATAATGTTTCTTTTTTGTAGCTTGAAATCTTGACAAATTTAGCAAATGAAGCCAACATATCGACTTTGCTTCGAGAATTTCAGGTTTGTACAAAAGCACATTCTACTCATGAAATGCTCTCAGTTGTTACTTGATGTTTCATCTAGATTCTTAGTCTTAAAATTTTTCAAGTTAAAGTCTTTTCCAGGATGTAATGTTATTGGAATGGAATTTAAACTGTCTCGTATCATAACTAGAAAATGGAGCTTTTTGTATGTGGGAAGGAGTTTTCTGTCTCCCACTCCTTCAAGCTATCAAAAAAAAAAGGGGGGGTGAGAAAAACTCAGTCATTCTAAGTCCTTTAGAAGAAATCCTACCAACATGACCAACACTGTAAGTCACTAGATGATAGGGTCTTAATTCAGCAATATTTGGCCATTAGACTTTATTGCCAAACCTCATTTCTAGAAGTCATTTGATTAAATACTTTTGTCTCAAATATCTGTATACGTATCCACAAGATGTTCTGCCTATATTATGAAACAGTGCCTGTCCTCGTTTCTTTCCTCTTTGCTCATGACATCTATTTTCATTGCTTCAGTTCTCTGGCTGGATTTCTCTGAAAGTTACTGGTTCTCAGGCAGGTAGGTTATTCATAGTTTCACAGATGCTCCTGATTAAATGAACTGAAACCTCTCTGAAGGGAGAGCTCATCAACTCCTCCAGCCTTGCACATAAACTAATGTTTTTGGGTAATTGCCCCCTGCCCCGATCTTTCTTACATTCAGAGGTTTGCATGGCCATGGGTGACCAAAGTTGGCAAGGAAATGTTT
Organism: Clamator glandarius; assembly: GCA_033459285.1. Taxonomy (NCBI): domain Eukaryota; kingdom Metazoa; phylum Chordata; class Aves; order Cuculiformes; family Cuculidae; genus Clamator; species Clamator glandarius. The sequence goes on from JAUNZM010001558.1 coordinate 134,295, forward strand.
TGTAAAAAAAATGACAATGAGGTCAAAAAAGGATAACTTCTAATGTGCAGTGTAACTTTTTAGATGGAATATGTGTCTGTTTTATGCAGATAATATGGTAAGTATCTAGTTGACAAGACTTATGTATTGACAAATGAAAACCCTGTTTCCTTAGACTTACGTGAAAAGCCAAGATAAACAGTTTGCTGCAGCAACAATTCAGGCTATAGGCCGATGCGCAACTAACATCACTGAAGTGACTGACACGTGCCTTAATGGCCTTGTATGTTTGCTGTCCAACAGGGATGGTAAGCTAAATGTTCTTTCTTTTCTAAGTTACTGATGGCATGTAAGCTTTTCTTAATAAGAATCACATTGAAAACTTTTGTTGAATTTTGTATGAATTTAGCTGACGTGACTGGATAAAAATAGTGATTTTGATGCTTCTTGTTTGAAGCACTTCAAACGGCATTCATAATCACTGGATACCTACTTTCACTTTTGTTAGTGAAATTAATTCTTTATGGCCTGCAATTACACGTTTACCTGTTTTATCTCAAAATGCTGTAATTTATAAAGTGTGCTGCTGTGGATATCACATATGATGGCAGTTTTACTGTTATATGTTTAGTTGCATCGAAACAGTTAGCCTGTAGAGGGTGCTGAAAGCTTGGAATGTCTTTTTTTAGTGCATCAATGTCTAACTGTAAAAAAACATACATAACATTTTTAAGATAAACAACCCTGAAGTTGACTTGATTTTGTAGTCTAGCTTTCTGTTACTTTTGTATAGTGAAATGGAGTTGCAAGCCACTAAGGAACACAACAAGGAACAGATAAATTCATGTAGGATCTAGTAGCACTATAAATTGATACCTGAAAATATTGTATATTCTTACCAGTTTCCAATAAATACTGCACAGGAGTCAATAAAAGAATATTATTGAATGTTTTATTATATAATGGACAGTCTACTTGAATATGGTTAAATATTGGAAATAGGGTAAAGAAAGATGCAGTAAAAAATAATAATATTGGGAAAGAGGAAAAGCGTAGTTTTGGGGTGGCCTGGAGTAATTAGAATTGTTCAGAAAACACAGATGAGATATATTGTAAGCTTTGAAAAGCGGAACTAATTCCTCTACATACTTAGTGAATGTATTTTTCATGATAATTCTAACAAGGCCTTTATCAGGGATATCACTTTGGCAGCACATCATCATTCTGTGACCCACGGATATGCTCAGAGCTTTCACTTATTTGGTTTATAAATAAGTACTTCTTCACCTTGTATCCACCTCAGTGTCCTAGTGTTCCAGACTTTATGTCCCTTCATGCTTTTCTGGTTATCACCTGTGTTAAAAATGTGTTTCCCTATTGTGTTACAAGGCCATGTCTGCTCAATGCACCTTTCTGTATTACAATCAGCAATGACCATACAAGTTTCAAAGCTTGTTCTTGATTCTGCATAATTCTACTAGCAATATTCCACCAGGTCACTAGGCTCCTTTCAGCAAGTGCAAATTCCTGGTGTTTTTTCTGTCTTAAATAAACTATGAAAACTATGATTTCAGAATACAGAGTTTGTTATTTAATAATCCTTCTTTCAGTTTTGTTGCTTTGTTTTTCTTTCTGCTAAGAAGGAATCAAGAGGAGAATCCTGTTTTCTTTTAATATTTTCTTCAAAGTAATTACACAAACACACACATGTATACAAAGGTCTGGCTCAACAATATTAGTTTTCTTGACTGTTTCTAAGTAGTTGTCTAGCAAATAAAATTATCTTCTTGTGCTTACTGTTCTGAAAGACTGCAAAGGGTATATTGAGGATTTTGTAAACCTGGCAGCTGGCAAATTGCTTTACCACAGCTGCAGTGTCTTTTTTCCTTTTTTCAAGGATTTAATAGAATAGCAATATTTGCATGGTACCTTTCGTCAGGTGGCAGGAAATTACCAATAGTCATAGCTTACTGAACATAAGAAGAGTTTGAGGCATAATAAGGGAGGAAAAGAAGATTATTTAGCATGTGTAGGAGAACGGATTAAAGAGTGTTAATCTTGCTTTCCCCCAACTTTCACCCTTAAAGTGTGCAAACAATTCTTTCATGGTTCTTTGAAGCCTGGAAGCAGTTTTGCTGCCTTGGCATAACATGATGTCCAAGCTGCTAAGTCCAGCAGGTTCTGAGGTCCTTGAAATCAGAGTCAGCTCTGCTTTCTATATGGTTTTCTTAGTATGCACTTGAGAGCGGAGAGGTGATGAAATTAATTTCACCAAATCAAAATAGAATCCTGAAGAAGAACCTTGTGGCAAAACTGCCTTCTAATTCTATGTTCTTGTTCTGGAAAGGCCTTCACTGCACATACAGCCCAACTACCAAGATATCTTGGCTGTATCTGGCACTGGAGCTCTGCCATTAATCATTCTGAACTTGGATGCTGAGAGGCAGAGTGTCATTACAATGTTCAGGAGTGAGTCAGGTCCAAGTGGGATAACTGCGCAGAGCTCTTTGAGTGTCTCATCACAAAACTTTCTGGTTACTTTGTGTGCTCTTGTGATTCAAATATTTATTTTGTTTTGTCTCTTTACCATACTCTCAGCTCCCTCAAGTAGGGGAAATTTGATTTTAAACAAAGCACTCATAAATACACACAAAAATGTCACGAGCAGTTCTCAGCTTACCCCAAGCCTTGTTTCTGGAAGCCGTGTTAGCTAAGAATTACTTTTCTTGTTTGTCTACTGAAGGAACAATAAAAAGACAAGTACTTTTAGCTCTTAGGTGTGACATCTGGCATTTGACTGATGCATTTCCTTTAAGCAATTGCCTTGACAATTTCGATTGACTGCCGTCACCACTATGACATACAAGTTCTCACACAAAAAAATAAAATTAACCCTGTAGCTCAGGAATGAAGAGTGGGAGGAGAGAGACAAAGTGTTTATTATAGAACACCTTCTACCTATCACAGTAAGACAAGACTGAACTTGATTGAGTAGAAGTGTTCAAATGTAGATGTTTTCTTACGCTCGGTCAGAAAATACCAGTGTGCAAGACTGAAAAGTGAGTTAACGTCAAGTTTCTTGTGAACCTGAAGAAATACGTGACACAAACTTTTTAGTCATTGGCTGAGGCTTACAATGAAGAGATCCCAAAGGTTGAGCTGTTACTCAGAAGAACCCATTTTTTTTTGTCAGGAGAAGATGTGAAATCAAAACCACAGATATTCTCAACAATTTTTCAGAAAATTATCCGTGGAATTGCTTTGAATGTCGGCAGCATCATGCACAGTGTGTGTCAACTCAGAAGGGAAATATTTTTAAAGTAATCATAGTTTATTTTCATAATATGTTAAATAAAAAGAGTTACAGGCACAGTCTCTGTTTGTTTGTGTTGGAATTCATAAAAGTCACTTTAGATGTAGAAGACAGGTAAGATTATAGAAAGTCTCTTTTGTCTGTCTGTACTGCATATACTAAAGATCCTGCAGGTTTTTCTCAGATGAGCGACTTTAATTTTCTCTTGAAAGTTGCATGTTATGGATAATAGAGATTGTAAACACAAACACAAAACAATTCTTTTCCTACCCATCTATACAAATTTGAACAGGCAAGTTGTAAAATCACTGGAACTGCTAATACATCAGGTAACTGCTATCTATTGGAAATACTATCAGAATGATGTAAAAAAGCACAACTCTTTGCAGCATTCAGTTGATATATATAGACGAGGCTTATGTTGTGAGGATGAAAAAATAACAAAGTATAAAATCTTAGACTTCCAGCAGTTCTGAAAAGCAGAATTGTAATGTTTGCCTAGATAGCTAGCTCTAACAATTGTCTTTTTAACTTCTTTTTTAACTGTTTGCCTAGCCTTCTAATAACCCAAATAATCATAGAATATTTTGTGTTGGAGAGGACATTTAAAGGTCATCAAGTCCTGCAACAAGCAGGGACATCTTACACTGGATTAGGTGGCTTGGACCCCCATCCAGCCTGACCTTGAATGCTTCTAGGGATGGGGCATCTGCCTGCTCGAGTGTTTCACCAACCTCATCATAAAAAATGTCTTCATTGTATTTAGTCTGAATCTAGCTTCTTTTAGTTTAAAACCATTACCCTTTATCATGTTGTAAGAGACCTTGCTAAAACTCTGTCCCCATCTTTCTTATAGGCCCCTTTTAAGCATTGAAAGTCTGCAGTACGGCATCCTATGAGCATTCTTATCTCCAGGCTGAACAACCTCAGCTCTCTTGAGCCTTTCCTCCTAGGAGAGGTGGTACATCATCTCTTTTGTACTCCTCTGGACCTGCTCCAACGGGTCCTTATCTTTCCTGACTGAAGACTCCAGAGCTGGATGCAGCACCCCAGGAGGGATGTCACCAAAGTAGAACAGAGGGACAGAATCACCTTGCTCGAGTCATTGTTTTATGCAGCTCAGGATACAGTTAGCTTTCTGGTCTGTGAGCACACATTGTTCACTTATGCTCAGCTTTTCATCCACCAGGACTCGCAAGTCCTTCTCAGCACTGGGCTGCTCTCAATCCCTTCATCCCCCAGCCTGTGTTGACACTGTGGGTTGCCTTGAGCCAGGTGCAGGAATTTTGTCTTTGCAATTTTGTCTTTGAAACTAAATATGTGTCTTCTATTTCATGCTCAGTTTGGGGATTTTTCATGTGTGCAAAGCAAGCCTCAAAGAGCCTCTGTTTGTTTCTGGACTATGTCAGTTGTTATTCTAAGGCAAATTAATTTTGCTTTTCCTACTTTCTTTTTTGGTATCTAGACTCATGTAAAAGGGCCTATACTGGTTTACTTGTTTACAATTCTGGTTCAGTTCTTTAAATTTTCTCGCACATATTGCATTAACATATTTCCTTCATCCACTGCGATTCATTTTGTTATGATCAGTTCAGCATTGTCAACAAGTCGTTTTAATATTGGCTTCATTTCCACTCAGTTTTTTGGGTTCAGTTGTATTTTGCTTAACCATTCCCCATGCTAAGTAGGAAATAATTCATGATGAAGGGAGTCATTACAATGTCCCCCACTCTAAATATTCAAGATTGTAATTTTAAAATTTTGAGAATTGTGTTTTTATTTTAGTATCTGGCAAAACACAATATAAGTATGTGAGATTTTACCATATGTCAAGTATACATGCTAACCTTGCTTCAAGAAATTAGTGTAGAAAAGTGGCTGCGTTGTCACATCAAATAAAAAATAACACAAAAAACTGCAAGCTACAATTTAAGGACTTCAGAGGTTTATGGCATAATGATGCATACACAAAGCTTTTGAGAAGAGCTTCTCAATAAAGGTGTTTTATTTCTAAAAGAAAAGAAAATTATTAAAAAATTAAAGATCTCTTCCCCATGCCCTTCTTTTGGCTGTTTGAGTTTCCTTCGTCTTTCTTTACAGCATGTGTTTACTCTAGCATAGAAGCTTATCTCTGCACCAGTGGGTTTTTTTCAGCTTCAAAAATGGTGCATTTCATACAAGTTGATCAGGCTGCGAATGTTACTTGTTACAGTAGTTGAGCACTCCAGTGCATGACTTTGGCATAAATCTTACAACAGCTTGCTATTTAGAAGCTTCATTTCAGTATACTAGAGTTTAGATTACTGACCTGAGAGAGACCGTTTAGAAAGTATGAAGGAAATGTTTAGATATTGCTATTGTTTATGAATCAGCTGTTACTTTTTCTGTTGTGCCTTTCTTTGAAAATGAAACAAGTATTTGTATTTTTAATGCAGACAGTAAATTACTTATGAATATGCATAAATTTGTTGCGAAGCATATGTTTTCTCGTGCTGTTCTTCAATTTAAAAAGGAAAAATACAAAGTGCAGCTTTACTAAAGGGAAATCTCAAAAAAAGTATGTAATAGGGTGATATTTTAGCGTTTAGAACATTTCTCTGTCCTCATTTTGCTGCTTAACTTGATTCTGGAAGCTGAACTTACGTTATTTAGTAGAGTGGTTTATATCTTTGTTATTAAGTAAATAGAATTCAGTTCTGCAAAGCTTATTTTGAAAGCTTGATAACATTTTTGTGATCAATTATTTATAGCTTCTTTTGCATAAATGCTATTAAAATTAATAATTTGTTTTTTTCTTAAATAGAAATTGTAGTTGCTGAAAGTGTTGTTGTCATTAAGAAGCTGCTGCAAACCCAGCCAGCACACCATGGTGAAATTATTAAGCATATGGCCAAACTCTTGGATAACATTACAGTGAGTATTTGTGCACAGTGTCCTGTTTTCCTTGTTGACTGATAAAAATCACACCATTTCCTTTGATTTTGGGACAAAAATGGAAACAGATATTAAAAGTGATACAATTTTTTATTTCACAATAAAATCTCATTTTTCATGACCTTCAAGGGAGAGGAAATTGAAGCTATCAGATGGAATCAAATTGTGCCTTAGACCTGGGTAGCTATTTTGAAAGAGATCCCTTGAAATGTTGCATATTGCTAGTACAATTTGACCAAGATGAACAGCAGGTTTAGAACATGGAATGGGGAGGTTGAAATGAAAATAAGGAGAAGTAGGACTTAACATCAGGATTCTCAGCCTGTTATCGCACTGGCCTGTGTTGGAGTTGAAAAAAATTATTCTAAATATTTTTCTGTACCCTAAAATCACCTAATCGTACCAGACACCTGCTGTGTGTGCGTTACAATGTTTCTTGAAGTTGCATTTTCATAGAATCATAGAATAACCAGGTTGGAAGAGACCCACCGGATCATCGAGGCCAACCATTCCTATCAAACACTAAACCCTACCCCTTAGCACCTCGTCCACCCGTGCCTTAAACGCCTCCAGGGAAGGTAAATCAACAAATTGGGCAGCCTGTTCCACTGCCCAATGACCCTTTCCGTGAAAAATTTTTTTCCTAATGTCCAGTCTAAATCTTCCCCGGTGGAGCTTGAGGCCATTCCCCTCTTGTCCTGTCCCCTGTCACTTGGGAGAAGAGCCCATCACCTTCCTCTCTACAACCTCCTTTCAGGTAGTTATAGAGAGCAATGAGGTCTCCTCTCGGCCTCCTCTTCTCCAGGCTAAACAACCCCAGCTCTCTCAGCCAATTTTTTAATCTGGGTATTTAAAATTCTGTGGTATTTAAGAGCAAAATGTGCATTTTGACCTATTATGTATCCTTGGATTAAATGGACAATTAGGTATGTCAGTATTTATTTCCCGAATTTGCCTTACAGTGGCAGTTACTGATAAAACATTCAGTGGTCTATCTTAAATTATAGTGGAGATCTAAAAACCATTAGCTACCTACTGCATCATACCCCAAAGGTGACAGGTTGTGTTCTGTCAATAATTATTTTTCTGTACATACTATAAAAAGTACTGTTTGGTTTCCTATAATTACACATTTATCCATGATGAAACAGTAAATAACTTTGAAATCAGGAAATCTTCTCTTTTCCGTAGTTGGATTTGGCCAAGTTTGTAATGTTAAAAAAAAAAGGAAATGTGATCATCCCAGTTCATGTGTATTGAACAAAATAAACAAGTAAATCTTTGACTGCTAAAAGCAGTAAAGAAGTATAATACACTAGATTGCTCATATTCAGAAATCAAAGAGGTTGTAAGATTTTTCTGCTATTTACATAACAAATAAGTTTTACCTATTTTATTAGGTTGTGGCAATAGTAATTGCTGGGTTTAACTATCAACTTTAAAGCAATATATCTCAAATTAGAATAAAATTTATTAATCAAAATAAGAACCATTAGAATCTATGCATTTTTTTTTCAACAGGAAATTAGTCTGTTTATTCCAGTAGTGTACTTTCTGAATTCTTGGAAGTGATTAATTCTTTGAAGGCATTTTGAGCTGCTGCTTGGTCATGTAGAAACCTTCTGTTGCAGTAAGCTGTCAAAGTGCTTGAAAATGCAGTAATCAGTGGGAGAGAGCTCTAAGGAGTAAGCTGGGCGAGATAAAGTTTTGTAGCCCAGTTCAAGCTGCTTTTGCAGAGTCATTTGTGAGACATGTCATTGGACTATGCCATGAAGAAGAACTGGTCTTTTTTGATTAACCAATGCTGGCATAGATGTTGCTGTTCTTGGTGCATTTTGTGGATTTCCTAGCAGTACTTCTCTGCTGGGATGGTTTTGCTGGGATTGAAGTTGTAGTGAATGATTCCACTTGCCTAACACCAAGTACCAACCATAAACTTCTTTTCATGCAGCTTCAGTTGGGCGAGGTGCTTTGTGCTTTACGGCAGTCCAGCCAGTGTGTGGAATTCCATCAGTTGTCACATAGAATCCATTTTTGTCACATGTCACAATGAGATCAAGGAATAGGTTTGTTTTGTTGTGCAAAAGAAACGCAGAGCAGTGATTTATTTTTTTGTTTGTTTCATTTTCATTCAGCTCATGTAGCACACATTTGTCAAGCTTTTTTTGATTTTCCAGTTTGGTGCAAATTTCAAACAAATGTTGAATGGTCAACTTTTAGTTCTGCACACTCTTTAATTGTTCTGCATGGGTCTGTTTCAGTAATGGCCCTCAGTTGGTTGTTGTCTGTTGCAGAAGGTGAATTATTTTATAAGCAGCTGGGAGAAACCCCATGATCACTAGTCATGTTCCTTGTGGAGTACAGCAGCTGCAGGAACTTGACTTGTTTAGTGTGGAAAAAAGGAGGCTGAAGGCAGACCATACTGAGCTTTAGAACTACCTGAAAAGAAGTTGTAGTGAGGTCAGTGTTGGTCTCTTCTTCCAAGTAACAAATGATAAAGCAAGAGGAAATGGCCTCAAGTTGTGCTAAGGAAGGTTAAAGCTAGATATTAGGAAATGCCACTTCACTGAAAAGATTATCAGGTGTTGGAGCAGCCTGCCCACGAAAGTGATTGAGTCACCATTCCTGGAGGGATTTGGAAATCCTGTAGATGTGTCACTTAAGGACATGGTTTAATGGTGGACTTGCCAGTGCTAGGTGGGACTTGATATTCTGAAAGGCCTTTCCTAACCAAAACAATTCTGTGATTCTGGACCTTCAAAGGTCATCTTAATCCAACTTTCTTCACCCCTTTAGACACTCCTGAAAATAATAAGCATATTTTTACTTGTTTTGAAAGGTGGTATTTGGATTATATAAGCGCTGAGGATCTGAGTCTAAAATTTTGACATTTAATTAAGCATTACTAGAATTCCCAAGATCTGCACGTGTATTTTAAACATTGATCTTACTATGGCAAGAGTGATTGGGAGTTGACATAAGACAGTTGCATTAGTTTTACGTCTCCTGTAAGACACAGAAACACAAAGCAAGGTTTCTTTAACCTTATTATATTGGCATACAATATACATGTATACAAACACACTCTGTACAATGTATTTTACACAGATTTTTTTTGTTTTCTTGACCTCTTCTGTCATTAAAGTATTTCTGGGGAATTTTTTAAATTGAGGTTGACAGTGAGGGACCTGCCCGGTTGTGCTATGCAAAAGCATACCACTGAAAGACTCTTGGATTTGGACACAGGAGAAGCAGCCAAATTATATGGACTTGAATGAACTTGAAAGTAACTAAAGGGCGAGGGAATATGGGAAAAGAAATTCTTTAGTACTCTGAGAGTTGATGTTAACGTAATAGTATGTAAAACACAGTTGGAAAGCATGAACAAAATTAAATAAAATTAAGCAGAAAAGCAGTTAAGGTGAAAAATATTTTTTTTATTGTTTCTGTCATTATTTAATCTAGGTAAATGGTGAACACTTAGCCACTAAAGTAAACAGAATTGATGTAAACTGGATGGAATAAATTTTTGTGTTGGTGCCTGAATTTATTTCATTCATATAGATTCTACTTGTGTTAGCCTGAGGTTTGATTGTCAGTGATAAGGTGCTTAAAAATATTTTGTAGAAGTGTTTCTTTTGGGTCATGCAATCTGAAATTTACTCATTTTTGTTTTAATCTTCTTCATTTACAGAAGCCATTTAAAAACTGATAGGTGGCAAGTAAGCTAACTATATCTGACCAACTATAAAAAATATTGTGAATGTCAATTGAACAATAGTGAGCTCTTGTAGACTTACTGACTCTGGTTTACAGTGAAGCGTAGAACTAGGTGCATTTCAGTTTGCCCTTTAATTGATTGTTTCTTGCATATCTGGAAATTCAGAGTGCCTATTTATCTTCCTTTAGTTTTGTATGTAATCATTTGTACCTTAAACTTTTATCTCAGTTGTGTCCTGGGCAAATACATATGAGATCTATTTTATAACTCACATTTGTTCAGCAACTAGACCTGTACATTGTACAGCTTGATCTATCTGTATTCTAGCTGCTATGCTCCATACACTTCAAAAGTTCTGAGAAATGTATGTCTGATGGTGTTCTGAAGATATTAAACAAGAGAATAATAGATTCTCTTCAGATTTCCATTTTATAATACCATGAAAATGTTTCAGGTTGGCCATTAATGTGTTAATGTTGTCATGCTTTATAATTTAATGACTTGGTAAGCTGTGAGCCAGAGATCTAAGCAGTGCTAGTTTGTGCTAGGTATTCACTCTGAGGGAGGCTTAATTAGTTTTGTGTGTCTAATTTTTAAAGTGACTGGAGTTTAAAAAAAATGTGCGTGGGAAAGGGCCATTTAGAGAAAGGTGATAATGGTTGAGTCCGAAAGTCCTCTTAATAGTAGAGTCTCATCTCCAGCAGCACCCAAAACTGGTGCTGCAGGGAGAGGCATTTAAAGATAAGAGCAAGTAATTGTGATACAGCTCCAGTGTACCTTCTCAGCTGCTCACTGAAGCTTGAGTTTACTATCCACCTCATCATGCTTACTAATGTAAAAATTACCATCTCTCCTCATATTTCATATCTCTTATCTCTTATCAGTCTTCCTGTTCTCTTTTTTTTTTCCTCTTCTTTGTCTTTCATGATGCTTGTGTGGGTTTTGAAGTGAAGTGAACAGAAATACGCACAGCAGGCATGGTATGAAGGAGAAATTTTATGTATCGACACAAGGGTGTTAATTGATTTGTATTTTTTGTCTCACTTCCCTGTGGTTGTCTGACTTTTGAGTTCTGCAGAACATTGACTTAACAATTATACAATTCTCTGAAAATATTAATGATTCCAACATGTTTTCCCTGTAAGTAGTGTGGGTGCATCAGTATGTGTAGAATTATTCTTTTTTTTTGAGTGCTGTTATTAATGTTCCAAGGCCAGCTGCATCACTTCTGCACTATGTTTAAGTATCTCTAATAAGTCATCTTCAACTGTTCAGGCTCTGTTTTAGTTTAGATTACCTTGAATAATTTTGTGTCAGCAGACTGTCTCCTCGCTAGATAGCCTTCTTCTAGGTTACTTGCAAATCTGTTGAACAGCACATTTTCCCCTATAGGTCCCTGTGGGACATCTGATGATTGCCTTCCCTTGTAACGGGATTTTTGTCTTTTCTATTATCTAGTCCCTTTGTATTCATGAGAGTGCCTTTCCACCCTGTACAGGATGACATTTTCAAAAATGTGAGGGGCTTTTTTTAAAAGCTTTTAGAATATCTTCTTCTCAAATACGTGTCATAAAGTGTACAATTTAAAAAAAAAATCTTTCCTTCAAAACACTAGTGGTCCAGAATTTATCTAAGTGGAAATACATGCAGATTTAATCTAAATTAAGTTTTAAAGGGGACTGGTGACGCTGCATTGCTTAAACTGAGTTAACACAAGAGACTTTTGTTTACATCGGAATATGCCTTTTGATTTATCTTAATTCATTTTAACAATGAATGAATGTAAACGATCTTAGCAAGAATTAACTCTGTGTAGGAAAGTCTCAGTGGTGTACTATATTTGTGTATCTCCTTGTATAAACATGCTGTAGTAGCCTCAAAATTTATTTGTTTCTCCTGGTTTCTTTTTAGAAAAATATTTTATGATGGTACGTTGTACCCGTAGTGACAGCTTTCTGGGTGATGGAAATATTAAAGTTCGGGTATGAATTTTCTCCAGACTTGTCTTATGGTACTATCAAGGCAGATTTTTTTGTTGTTGTTGATAGCCTATGAATTATGACATCCTTGGTTTTCATTACAGACTTATCCCTAGTTCCGTCTAGAATATTCGAGATGTCTGAAGTGTTTTCTAATCTAGGGATGAAGAGGAACACTTCTTGATGGGATGCAGAGAGGATAAGGACTTGCAAATTTAGGTGCATGTAACTTTGAAGAGCTTAATATGTGAGGAAAAACATGTCACTTAGGAAAGCAATTAAGGATTACTAATTACTGCTTTGGGTTGGGATTCATATTAGCAGAGTACATGACTGGGAGGTTTTGAAATTGTTCAGTCTGTTCATCCAACAATAACAAACTTAAGTTCCTCTTTAGTGTGCTTGCATAAATACTTTTTATTGCTATGTTTTTTATTTGGCTTCAAGGCAGAGACAGCTTGATTTCTTTGAAGTTCTCCTTTCCCTCCGCATTGGTAATGTATCATAGGCTATGACATAAATATGTTCACATGTATATTCATTCTGCAAGCTTCAGATTCCAGCCACATTCTTTTCCCTAAGATAGACTTTGGCAATGTATTTTTAAACCTTTATGTAAGTAATGACTTAATAAAGAATACTTATAAAGTGATAATTTTTTTAACTTCCTCTAATATGTATGTAATTTAAGAAGAATACATGGTCTTTGGTCTAGAGACTCTGCACTGAAATTCACCTTGACTGAAACACAATCTATGTAAAACCTGTATGCTGTATAAGAGATGGCAATCATCGGCAGAGATCCTTTTTTAAAAGAAATTTTACGTTTAGAGGTTCAACTAGTGGAGGAGTCGTCGAAGGCCTACCATTTGAAAACAAAAAACCCCAATGTGTGTCTTTTACTCTTGTTCTTTCCTGTGTACCTTTTCTGCTTACTGCTAGTCTGACGTTTCACTTCAACATCATCTGACCTTTCACTTCAACATTATGTTTCTGATTCAAAGTAAAATTTTAAAAATTGCTAGCTATTTTATTCTGAAAATTTTGTTCTGAATGCAGAAAATAAGACCTCATTTGCAATTTGAATATCTTCTTATTTTATGACAAATGTGAATAACCAGAATTGGTGATTTTAAGTTGTAATTTTGCCTAGTATAGTGTATAATCAGGTTTGAGCTGAACTACAGTAGTTTTAATTATGCTGCTTAGAGTGATCAGTTAAATCCTTATAATAGCGTTTGCTAAGTGCTTTAAGTAACCAGAGTCATCTTTTGAGGGGAGAGGGTCTGCCTGGTTATTATTTTTCATTTTTTAACCATTATTTTCCTCCAGACAAGTAATGAGTTAAAACAGTAGTAAAAACTGCCTATTGGTACTAAGGCCTAAAAAGTGCACTTAACCACTTGCTCAGGGCATATGGAATAGAACATCAGGCAAAGTAATTTACAATCCTGTTTGCCTTTGGGGATAATGCAGGGTAGGGCTAAATAATGAAAGTATTATTTCCTGCGTTTTTGTCAATTCAAGGTCCCTACTTGGGACTTACTATTCTGTAAAAGGCAATGAAGGTCTAGAATTGGCTTTGTTTCTTGTTTGCTGTTTTGAATGTCCTGGAAACAGTGGCTGTAGGATCATGCACTTTGTATTACTGAGGACTAGAAGACTCAAATCGGAGAAATTGTCTGAAAATATGGTGTTATTTTTTTTGAACTCAAGTGAATCCAGTGACACAGAAACATTGGGTTCATCAGTTCAACATACACTTTGCATTAAAATGGCTTCCATTCACGGTCTTACTCAAAAAGTCTCTAATTGACATTGACTCTTGTTGCATAATATTGTGTTTAATATATACATTATTTACATAGTAAGCTAACCACCTGGTTAAAAGCATAATCTCATGAGAAATTTCATCTGTCTTCTGTTGTCACTATTTTTCATATTAATCTTTGTTTAGCCTATTTATTTTACATTCTAAAAGTAGTTTATTACTCTGATAATTGCTTTTTACAAACTGGAAAAAAAACTTAGAGGGGTAAAACACTGTGCTTACATGCATACTATTTAAGTATATTTAAGTATATTTAAAAATATTTCATTGTGGTTTTAAAGTGTAGTCCTGGGTTTTCCTAGGAAATATACAGTACTGATATTTGTCTTTCATAATTAAGACTGACAATAGTCTGTCCAGAGTGTGGTACTTGGTGATCTCTCATAGAATTCTAGTATTTTAACTAGTCTGTAATGAAATATTTTAGAAAAATAAATCTAGCATAACTGAAATCTGAAGTTGCCTATATATTCTTATTTAGAGGTATCTATCTGTACAGCAGGCAACTTGAACTGCTCCAATACTGGAAAATTTAATGTACCACTCAATTACTATTCTTTAGCCCAATTTAAAATAATAGATTGGGAGTGAGGTCTTAATGCAGTGTAACCTTTGGAACATTAGAAATAACCTCTTTCCTTTCTGAAATCAGTGTACAGTAATGGCATCAGTTCTACCATTTTGCAGGCAGACATATTCTGACTGCATTTAAAGTTTTTATATTTAGCAGTCCTTCAGTAGCTTGTTCCCCTCTCTCACACTGTTAACTTCCAAGACCATTTACATTTCTGTCAATTCACAAAAAAAATTGATCTGTAGCTCAGTCAGTATTTATGTATATTTTTTATGTTAAATCACTGTTTTATAACCCTCCATATCCATTATGTTACGTCTACCTTAAATGTCTTTTCCATGTTTAGAATTAGCACCTATCTCTTGAAGGGATTTTTTTGTCGTCATTGGACCCCTGTGCTCTGTCATTCGATGATCTGATTGCTTTCTCTTTCAGCAGATGCAGTCCTCTGTTCCTCCTGTGACATGCCTATTTGTATTTTAGTTGGCGTGTGTGTTTGCAACAACATGAAGCATAGAGGCAGATATTGTCAGGTTGGCTTTATTAGAAGCAGCTACCAAACTTTTTTGAGGAGTAAAACATATTTAATGATTAGCATTTGTTGTGAAGATAATTAGTATTTCTTCAGTATGGCTGAAGGGACTGTAAGCCATAGTTTGGGAGTTGAACCTTGGTAGTTTACTTGCACTGATTACTTTTAGGGGTGTAGCTGGAAAGCAATGCTTTCAAATTTTATATGTACACACAACAAGATACTTAATAGTTGGTTCCTAGTGTAATTCTGAGATGTAGATATTCATATGTAATTACTGACATATACTGGAAAAGTAGTTAAAACATATATAAAAGATGCAAAGAATTAGTGTTTTAAGAACCATGATGCTGAATTTCTAAAGCTTGTTTCTCCTGTGAATAAGGCAGAATTCATGCTGGCTTAAGTGTAAGTTTATTAGTATAAACAGATGAGTCTATGAGTGTAGGGAGTAATGGAAGTGTTAGTAAAATGTTTGTTAGTTGTTTTAGAAAGAGCAGCGAAAGTAGCTGAAATTGCAGTTACAGTTGGAAGCATTTCTTTTTCCCACACTGCAGTCAGATATTTGATAGGGTAGAACAGTTACATTTTTTCTTTAGTGTCTCAGCATCTGCTGAAGAAGAATCTGTACAGAACATGAGAGCAACACAGTCTGCAGAAGCTATGCAAGACATGCTTCTGCCAAGAAGAATTTTCTCATTGCATAGTTTCTTCCTCTCTGGGAAGGAGGACAAGTTTTTCATAGAGGTGTGTAGCTCAAATCCAATTTTTAATTTTTCCACCAGGTAATGCAGGCTAGCTCAACTTTGAGAAAAGTGTGTATTTAATATTTCACAGAATCACACAGAATCACTAGGTTGGAAAAGACCTCCAGGATGATTGAGTCCAACCATTCCTATCAACCACTAAACCATTCCCCTTATCCACCCATCTTTTAAACATATCCAGGGATGGTAACTCAACACCTCCCTAGGCATTTCATGTAACTCCTAACTAGTTCTCAATAAACTCTGCGTGGAGCATGAACATCTGTTTCCTTCTGTGTTTTAATATTTTACTTCCCCTCTGTCTATGAATGGTTGGACTCGATGATCTGGTGGGTCTCTTCCAACCTGGTTATTCTGTGATTCTGTGACAGTACTGTGCTTTTGAAGTTAGCACCACATGCTAGGGGTTCATATGAAAACTGTTACTGCCAGTTATTTCAGTGAAACAGTCAAGTAGCTCCCAAACAATTACGACTGATCAGAGTCTTAATTTTCTGGTCAGAGTGAACCCTAAAATTCCTGTCTCTCCAAAATCCTGTGTTCAGCTGGCCTTGGACATTTGCAAATATATGAATCTCACTGTCATAAAAATAAAAATTAAGGAAAGATAGGAATAGCCTTAAAAGGAATTACTGTGTTTTTAAAACACATAGACAGGATTTGAGGAAACTGTATTGTTGGAAACCATTTCTATATGAATATAGTCACAAAAATGCAATATTTTGTTACAGCATGGTGCCCAGTGTAACCTGGTGGCAAGAATTCCCAGCCACACCTTGGATTCTTTTCCCAGGTGCCACCAGCTTGTCCTGTGAATGATGAACACATCAGTTCTGGATGCCTCTGTTTCCATTCTTGCTCAGTCTGTCTTGTCAACTCATAATGCATGATTTTAGGGGCAGGATCTGTTTCTTACATTTGTACAAATATTCAGTCTAACACAGTGGCCTTACTGAACAGTATTTAGTTGCATGGCAATTGTCTTTAAATAGAATTTTGTTTAACTTCCTACTAAAAACAGGTCATTAAAGTACACAAGTAATCTTTGTGAATGTGTTAACTAACAATGCACAATATTTTCTCAGGTTCCGGTAGCCAGAGCCAGTATTCTCTGGCTCATTGGCGAATACTGTGAACGAGTTCCAAAGATTGCACCGGATGTTTTGAGAAAGACAGCCAAGAGCTTCACTAATGAAGATGATCTTGTAAAGTTGCAGATCTTAAATCTGGGCGCAAAACTCTATTTAACAAACTCAAAGCAGGTAAGCTTAAATTCAGAAGTATACATATTTAGAGCCAGGATAGATTTTGTGCAGTCTGTATAGATCAGTGGTGATTTCTTTTATATAAAAACTAGTCCATGTTATTCTGTGAAGAAAAGCTGAACATCAGTTTTCAAGAAATCTAACAGACTAAATCTAACCTGGAGTCTTTGAGTATATGCTAGGTTGTAAATATTAGTGTAGTGATGAGATCGCTCTTTTTTGCCTTCTTCTTTCTTGGGGGAGTTGTGGATTTTGTAATTCACATAAACAGGAAAGTTTTGTAAACTGCATTACTAGTATCAGATAGGAGATTTTCCAGATATTACTTGCTGTTTTCTGGATCTAAGACCAAAATTTTTGAGAGTACTGTCAATTTGAACAAGAAGCTGTTTATTTTTGGTTAAAGGTATCTAAAAGGAGATGTAAGCAAAAGGCTTTGTTATGTCTTTCCACCAGTGCTCATCTTGAACATAGTAACAGTTTTCTTGTTTTCTATATTTTTTACTGTTGTACTTCACCTTATGGAAAGGGTGGGTTATGATCACCTCTAGTAATAATGATAATCTAAAAATGTCAGATGGTATAAAAAGGTAAACTTAGATCTCCAGCCAGCTTAAGAACAGCTGTGTGAAAGTGCCAAGTGCCACATTCTCAGTGATAGCACTGTGAAATTCATCACTCTTTGGCTATGGAATACAGATAGCATCTTGATACTAATTTTTTACTGTAATTCCAATGATTACTATACAAGATTGTAAAATCAAAGATTTAGAAGAAATACTTTGTTTGAGATGTATACAATTCCCTAGTCTGCTAGATCTTTGTTTTACAACAGCTTGGACAGCTCAGAATCTCATACCTCTGCAACTGTGATGTTTTCTCATTCCTTGATAGCTACATCCAGCTGCAGAACTTCCTCTGTCTGAGACTTCATTCTGTAGGGCAAATGGGAAATGAACTATCTTACCATGCATTCAGATATGAATTGATGATTGTCCTCTGATTATAGTCTCAAATGGGGCAGTTAGAAAACATGGCTTCTTTCAGTCAGTGCTCATCTTAATGAAAATGCTGACTGAGCTAGGGGAGGATTTGTAACTAGATGATCTTTAAGGTTCCTTCCAACCCAGGCTATTTTATGATTATCTAACCTCTCTGCTTTTGACCCATTAAATAATGTTTACTACTTTTCCATATAATTTTTGTAATTTTATCTTATTTTTCGACACCACATTTCACCAAAAAATCCATTGCCTACAACGAGATGATGATTTCTGTGATGCTCTTTTTCTAGTTTCACATCTTAAAACTTTTAAATAAAGGGTTATGCAACATGTCATTATTGCTGTTGCATAACCGTTTGTTCAAATACAGTAATGATAAATAAGAAGAAACTCTCTACTGAGATTTTTAATAAATTATTTAATCCAAGAGTATTTTCCTCTCTTAGTTTTAGAATGTGGAAAAAGGTTCTTTTCTCAAGTGGTCAAGCTATTAATATACAAAATTCTAACAGAGCAGGTTGATGCCTTGCTCCTTCCAAACTAAAATGTGATAGTTTTAGCTGGCAACACTTTCCTTGTGTCTACGTCCTTATTCTGAAGAGTAGTTTTTCTTTGCTTGCTTAGTATTCAAACATTTATTCCTGGAAGGACTTCAGTCTTTATTTTATAAAATTGAAGGCAAATCTTGGGCATTTGACTGCTCAGTTGTTGGTCTGTCCATCTTTTCTCATACTCATATTTTCTCCATGCATATCCCACTCCGCCATACAATTCTTTTTGGAATACTTTTATTATTTTCAGCCAGCCAATGAAGTTGTGAAAATCTCAAACATAATATGTGACTATGTGACTTGAAAGGTAGTGGTAAGATAGCCAAAAAAGACTCAACACCAAGTGAACAGACAAAAAGTGCTTTTTCCCCAGGTGGAGGAAAGGCAGGTAAATCTGATCTGTTAAATCTGGTTTGGAGAAAAAGCACAAAATTCTAGGGCAAATAAGACTTTGGGGGGTTTTCCCCTTTGCTCTTCATTTCCTTAAGCATATGTTCAAACACTTAATGCAGAATATTTTGAGGAATGCATTTTAAGATGCAGTATTTTTCTAAGAATTTACAATATCCCTTAAATCCTGTGATCACTCTGTGAATTTTCAGAGGCTGTTCATAATTTAAAGAAGACTTGAAGGTTCAATCCTCGCTAGATAAATATGTAATAAGAATAGGCTTTCCTCTGTCTATATTGCTTGATGAACTTGCTTCCCTATTTTTCATCACCTGGGGACATAGGAATCCTTACGAATATGCTAGATAGCAGTCTAAATGGAGCTTATATAAGAGGAAGTGTTGTGTAGAAAATGTTGTCTAATTGTCTTAGCTGTTTCTTGCATATAGCAGGAAGAATAAAGAGATTTTGATGAGTTTGTGTTGTGTAACACATCAAGAGTCCCACCAGAAAAAGTCCCGAGTAGTTGTAGTGCGTCAATAGATATGTCAAACGTCGTTTAGCCTTATGTATCCGAAGAATCAAGTTACTGCAAGCTAATTATATCAAAGAGTGGGTAAATAGCTGATCTGTTCCCACTGTAGAGCCTCTTCTGTTGGTGATATCAGTATTATAACATTTTTCAAGTGGGCATCTAGCAAAAGGTTAATTGCAGCTAGTACAGGATAGCTATTAAATTCTTAAACAGAATGATTGCTGCTAGAAAATTCTAGAAATGTTGCTGAAAGTTGGCTTCAAGTACTCAGTCAAAACATAATGTACAAACAATTTTAATAGATTCTAACAGTGTGGGGATAAAAGAAATATTATGCCTATATAATGAGCATGTCCTGATAACAGGCAATGTTGACAGGTGATAAAAAATGTATTATGTCATATATTAGAATACTTTGTCTTTCTGTTTTTTGAAGCAGTCATAGTGTGCAGATTCTGTCATATTTCACCAAATTGATGTGCTTGCTCAAATTATTTTCAGCTTCTTAGAGATATTGCATTTTTGGAAAAGCTGATGTGTATTCATTAGTTTATTTTTTGGTTTTGTATAAAATTAATTGTTCTTATTAGCTACATCTATGAAGAAAAGCTTCACTACTTGTTTAGCTGAATTGCCATAAGGCAAGAAAAATAAAGTATTTTCTTCCTAGTTTCATGAAAACTATTTATACTATATCTGATACTTGGAAAGCGACTTCTTGCCGATAAGGAACATTCTTCCATATAAATTTGTTGTGTCTTTATCTGTACTGGATGATATGGAAAATATATTTTAAGGGAGATGAAAAGGAGGAGGAAAAGGGGAAGGATTGTGGAGAAAATGATCCCATCGAGGAAAACACTGTGTTTGAGGATCAACTCTCTATCTAATTTCATCAGTGCTCACTGAAAAAGTGCCTACCATGATAACAAGGCCTTCAGCTTTTCCTATCCCTATAGTAATTCACAAGTGAAGACCACTGTGTTTTATGACCTGTTCTGCTGAGCTTTTTGCATGACGGCAAGGCGTCTTGTTCTGTTTTACAGAGGTAAAAGAGCAAAGGAGGCATGCTTGATTTACTTTAATTCATCTAACCTGGGAACCCTCCCTTCCAATTCCATTTAGATTGAACAGCATGAGTGCAGATTACGCATATTCTGTATGATGCAGTTGTTTAAGATGTTATACCCTGATACAGCAATAGCTACCTATAAGT
This sequence comes from Clamator glandarius, assembly GCA_033459285.1. NCBI lineage: Eukaryota > Metazoa > Chordata > Aves > Cuculiformes > Cuculidae > Clamator > Clamator glandarius. The sequence continues at coordinate 154,886 of JAUNZM010001558.1, forward strand.
TGTGAAATACACCTGGAAAGGTTTTACCTTTCCTAGAGCTAAGACAATACCTTAGGGGAAAAAACATGTTTTCACAGAAACAGTTCTTGGGTATCAGGGGGAAAAAAAATGAAAAGTGTTGCACTAAAAGGGTTTTTTAAACTACACTTTTAGTATTATTCTAATGCAATATGACAGATTTCTTCAAATCTTTGGTACCATAGAGTGTTTTGTGAAATGCTGCATACATTGCATTTTATGTGGTTAAAATTCAAATAATTTTTTGTTTACTGTGTATTTGACTTACAGGAGTTAGTCAATATTCTGAAAAAGTATGATACATCTCTAGACAAAAAATTAACCTGCATCCTCAAGTTAGAAATTATTAAACTGAACTATTCTTAGCCAATTGCACAGCGCTGAATTGACTGATTTTTTTTTTTTACATATTTTTCCACTCACATAATTTAAACTGTGTTATTGTTATAACAATATCATGATAAACGAGATACACATGCAAGGTTGTTTCTTTGTATAAAGAAAAGAGATCCTCTTGACAATACATTTTTAACCTGTGCTATTCATCCATTGTAGGTTGAAATACTAAAAATTTACTTCCTTGTGATGGTATATTATTTTTGGTCTTTTTCACGTTTGCTTGTATATAAAGGAAGTGGCATACTTCTTTCAAATGTATCTAAAGGATACACGTCTGTTCAGCACTAAGATACTGGGAAAGTCTCTCTGATTTCCTATATTCTTTCTTTATTTTTTAAAAATTTAACTGAGTTATTAAAATTATTTAATACATGTTAATATTCTCAGACATCAAATTAGGAAGTCCTATTATGCTGTAAAAAGCTGTGACAATATAAGTTGCTCCCTTACATAAATAAATAAATGACCGATATTACTGGAGGCTTTAAGCTTCAAGAAAAAATGGAAGAAGTCTTTTATCCTGGTTTTTAGAGGGCATCAGCAGCTTGCTTTTATGAAAAAGTAACAGCTAAATGCACTGCAAATAATTTGCAGTAATCCAGTTCAGTGATTCATGTGTCTGCTTTAATGGGTCATAATTCAGGATAAAGTAACTGAGTGCAGTCAGAGTGCAGACACTGCTTATGCCAGGGACAGTATCTCTTCATAAAACACACCTCAGCAGAAGCAGTTTGCCAGCCCCCTAATACCCTCTGATGTTTTGATGTCCTGCATATTTTTCCGATTAAGTTTTGAGTGCCATGTTTTTAGTTGTATTTCCACATTCATTATCCTCACGTAGACCCTTCAGCGGGTTTGCCATATATGATTATTTTTTTAATGATGCCTTTCTTTCCACTTCAGCAGTTTAATAATCTAGCACATGGCTGCTTCTCAGTACTCAGCATTCACCTCCCCAGTACAGAAGAGGACATGTGCTTTGGCTGCAGAATTCCATTTGCAGCTTTAGAAATGCATATTCCCTGTGGAACAACATTTGTTTGACATAACCATTCATTTTTATTACCTCTTTAAATATGTTTATCCAGAGTTATCAATAATCATAAATAACTTGTATTCTGTTCTTGCCCTGTTTTTTTTCCACAGACAAAATTGCTTACCCAGTACGTATTAAATCTCGGCAAGTATGATCAAAGCTACGACATCAGAGACCGTACAAGATTTATTAGGCAGCTTATTGTTCCAAATGAGAAGAGTGGAGCTTTAAGCAAATATGCCAAAAAAATATTTCTGGCACAGAAACCTGCCCCATTGCTTGAGTCTCCTTTTAAAGGTATAACTGCCAAAATCATTTGGTAAATATTCATTGTGTAAAGGAATGTGGCAGCCTATTCTATTTCAAATATGTTCGCAAATTATGTTACTTAGCAAATACAAATGATTAATATGCAAGGATACTCGCTCTGCTTACTTGCTTTTCAGCAAGCAAGGTTTGCATGGTGCAAACATAATGTATTTCTCTGATAAATCCTGACAAACTGATCTAGTTCTATTCACGCGGGTTTTAAATTTGATTTAAATAACAGAAGGTGTGTCTTCTGACGAACACTACTTTTCAGTTCATGAAAATAGCTCTAGTATTTTATCTGGACTTTAATAGAAGATTGTTAATGTGAGTGTTGCAAATGCTTTGTGAACCTGAAATAGATTAAATCTCAGCAGATAAAGTTTTTATCATTTTTCTCCAAAGTCACATTTTTCTCTCTGTGTTTTCTATCTTTTTACAAGTAAGAACCATTGTCCGTCTTCTCAAATTAAAAGGTTATCAGGTTATCTTAATTAAAAATGCTCTGTTATTGTGATGATTTGCAATTTTATTTTTCATACTCACTTAGTCCCAGTTTTGAAGCTCTAAAAGGAGCTCCATTTTGAAGAAAAACTATTAAAATTCTGGATGTGTTTGTGCCAGGACATGTATATGGATTGTTTAACTGTGCTGTCATTCTTAATATTCACAGTAAAGTAATTTTTAGAGAAGCTACATTTCAGAGCAACACTTCTAAACACACTGACTGATTAGCTTTTTTATTGACCATTATGGGGGAGATTATTGTAATCTATGGACTGAAATCAGTTTTTTGACCTATGAAGAGCTTCCTAGTTTATATTTATTCCATGACATTTGAGGTAATATAATGGCAATTACCTTTAGCCCTGATTAAGATTGCTCTTTGTGGTAGAGCTCATGGTGTTTGTGTATTTCTCCCCTCCCCTCTTTTTTTAATAGATCGAGATCATTTCCAGCTTGGCACCTTGTCTCACACACTGAACAGCCAAGTCACCGGCTACCTAGAGCTGTCTGACTGGCCAGAGGTGGCGCCTGACCCCTCCGTCCGAAACGTTGACGTGGCTGAGTCGGTACGTCAGTATCATTATAAGTAAATTCACTGAAGGCACTAGTCAATATACAATATTAGCCTAAAGTACAAATATTTAAATACTATGTGTATACTGTTCTGAAAAACATTGATATGTGTGAACATCACATTGCATATTTTAACTTGAAAATGGGACATGTGGAAACCTGAACAGTGCTTACCCTTTTCTTTACAGTGAGAGAAATGGATTGACAATAGGCCATTTCTGCTTTGCTCATGGATTAAATGGGCTTTTTCCCCCTGTTCTCTGTCACTTTTGATTTCATATCTCTTATATTTGCTGTGCTGCAATGTGTTAATTGCTGTTAATAATGAGTGTAGGTAGACTACCAAAGTAGGTCAGTGGAAGTTTTATTCATGTACAAATCCAAGTCTAGACAGAAAAATACTGGTAATATAAGCAAAGGGCAGCAACAAGGAGAAAAATTACGTATGTTTCTAAGTATGAAGTTTGGTAGAGAACAAGGTTTACATTTCAGATCATCTAGAGAGGATTATTCAAGTGTTTAATAGGCAAATGTCATCTATTGGTGCACTAGTTATTTGTTGACATTACAGGGCTCGTCTACTTGACCAGGAGCTTTTTGTTACTGGATCATGAACTCCAAGACTAAGTCATGTTCTGGTACTGGAGTTGTGATTTATGCATCAGGTACCAGAATCCTACTAAATGTCAGTGAAAGCTGTTGAGCAGTAACAGAAATGTGAATGTATTGAATCTATACGGTGCTGATAGTTCTGCTGGAGATACGTCATTGTAACAGATATGCCCAGAAAAGCACATGGTCCTTGGCTTGAGCCAGCTTCTACACTAATTTGCACATAATTAATTTGCTTATAAGAGATTGGACATAAAGTGCATAGAGAAGATTTGAAAAGGCAGGTACGGTTTGCAGAAGGCTGTGTACAGCGTTGTGGTAGAACAAGCATTTTTCCTTAGTATGTCTATAAACTTCTGAAAGCTTTTATGGGGAGAATCTGAAGGTAGTCATATCAAGCAAGGGGTTATAAATGATAGTGTTGGCATGAAAGAATGTGTGGAGGCATCTTTGTCCATAAAACCAAAAATTATTGCAGGAAATTGATTGAATGGAGAAACATCCATCTACAACACAATAGAAAACATCTCCCTCCAATGATTTAAACGTCAAAACAAACATGAAAATACTTTCTTCATGTTTTTTTACAAGTGTTTTCTTTGGAGAGTGTCTCGTCATTAATTCTATGGTTCCTTTAATACTACATGTGCCTACACAATGTATGTAAGTGAAGTGGGATTCTTAAGCTGCAATCCACAATTAAATTGTCATTTATATGCAAAGGAATATTGGCTTTCAAAATACCAGTTGCTGGATGGAGCATTATAAAGCCTTAGCAGCTTTTGTATTTAAGAGGAAGCTAGTTTTTCTCTAGAGCCATACACATTGCAGGTCACTGCTAGAGCTCCTTCAAAAGTTAATCTTACTGATCAGAGTAGTCACTAAGGAGACCTGTATCACTCCATTGGTATAGTTGTCTGCCTATTTTTTTTTTCCTGGACTGAGTTATTACTCTTTTCTGTATAGAAGAGAAAAGTCTGGCAAAGTATTGCTGTGTTCTGGTGTTCTTTTGATGGTAAGAATGACTTGTATTTGGAGAACTGCTAAAGAAGTAAAATACAATTCATCTGTGGCTGCTGGAACTTCTGTTACCTTCTATGTCCACATTTGCTCTCCCCTTAAAAATGGAGATAATAAAGGTTGTGACTAGCCATATTTACCCTTCATTCTAGACAGCCTGAAATTGAGGACCTAGACATAAAACTGTAAGGCTTCAGGTCCTTTAGGCAAAGAAATTTATTTATCGTTACTTATGCTTTTAATCTGCCTTAGTAAATCTTTTTCTGTACTTTCTAATAGGCATATCTTACCTTTTATAGTCATCTAAAAACTTTTAGTTTTTCTAATTGTGTAAAGGAAGAAAAGTTTAATAGTGTCTCATGATATGCTTAGAGGATTTATTTTAAAATTGTTTAATACTACTACTGTGAGGGATTTTCTTCGCTGTGTTATGTGTATATTTTTGTATTGGTGGGCCTAAAAGTAAACTTCAGTTGAAATTTTTTTACAGGCAAAGGAGTGGACTGGAATTCTAGATAAGACAGAGAAAGGGAAACCTACTGAAAAGTTCTACTCTGAATCAGAAGAGGAAGAAGATGAGTCTGCCAACACCAGTACATCCGGTAGGTGTTTGGAAAGCAACTTGTATCTTCACAGTGTGGAGAACTGTATCTTCAGATCTTGCCACTACTTAAAAAGTATTGGGGAAAAAAGAAAACCTAGAGCTATCCATGCAATTAGGAAATCAGAGGGAAATTTTACGTTCACTATAGCTGTGCAATAACTGCTAATTATACAGATATGGCTTATGTGTTTACTTAATGAGTTAATTCAGTTTGTTTCCTAGTTAAAAAGTCTGACATGCTATTTTCATCATGCTTCGAGTCTAGTAAAGTAATGTGAGTTTGTAAAAACAGTTAAAACTAAAGGCATCTAACTTTTTGTTAGATTTTGGAAGAGTGTCTATATGCTTAATTGTTGGGAACTATAAATCCTGAATGGTTTTGGAATTCATTATTGTTGAAGTACTGATTTGATAGCTTGTGCTTCTGTGTTGATCAATAGCCGAACTTGTATAACTGTGTAGTCTTCCAATAAATTGTGTTATAGTATAGCTCTCAAGTTCTACACGATGTTTTCTATTTATTGTAATAGGGGTGATAGTGCAGAAGATAACTGGTAACTGCTTATCAAGTTCAGTGAGCAAAGGTTCTCTTGTCCAGTGTCGCACTTAATGCCAGATAGGCAGTTCCCTGAGACAGCCATTTCAGTAAATAAAGAATATAGTTTTCTGGGTCCATACTTTAGAGACAGAAAATGTTTAGCATTAGAGACTTAAAGCAATTGTCAGCATCTAGCTGAATGGAAGAGGGGTACCTTAATATCTGCATATGGAGTTTCTTTCCTCTCATTCCTAAACTGAGGAACAATGTGGAAGAAGTGCTTAAGAATTATATCACTTAAATTAACGATCTCTGAAGCAAGAAAAGAATATATTCACTTCAGATACTTGAGTATTTGGTAAATATATGATTAATTAGAGGAGAAATAATTTGTTTAAATAAGTGATTCAATCATAATCACTACCAGTCTTCAAGAACAGATTATCTAGTTAAGGAATTGGTTGAAATCTTACAGTTAAGTGAATGTATAGAGAATTTTAGGTCATCACCAACTCCTAATAAGGTTATGTAGTTTTGAAGAACCCACATGCAATTAGTATAATATTGAGCTTTCTAATATGATAAAGTGTAGTACTATAGGCTGAAAAAGACAGCTTTTTAACCAATAAAATTTTGTAAATTTTAGAAGGAAGTGATCTTCTTGCCTGATTTTGATGTGGAGTAAAAACTGCTAAAGCTTGCAATTGGATTTTAAAACACTAAAACAGTATTTTAATTCAAACAAACTGAGATTCCCAAAATACTAATGATATAAAATAATTAGAAAAAAATTGTAAGAGTTGTTTTTATTTCAGGGAGCGAGTCTAGCACTGAAAGTGAGAAGGAAGATACGGAGGCGGGCAGCAGTGATGAGAGTAGTGGGAGTTCCAGTGAAGAATCAAGTGACAGTGAACCAGATAGCAAAGAAAATAGTATGAAGAAAGCATCTAGAGTTGCTGCTGAAAGGCAAGTACACATTTCTATGGTTTAAGTTTTTTGTGATATTAGGTGTTTAAAGCACTCTTCATGTAAATACTCTGCTATGCCTTTAATACACTTGGGGGTGTATTAGCCAATGAGTGACACCTACTGTTTCAGTGTATGCCAGTAATATTCAGTCTACAAACTGGGTTTGTATTTTCATTAAATCAGACTACTCTTATGTTTGGAATTTATTTCTGACTTCAGTAAAATCTGGGGTGGCTTTTTGAAAATTAATGTGACCTTGGGAGGCTGAATAAGTGATCAAACAGTTGTGTGAAACACTTAATTACCTTTGCAGCAATTTCGCTGAGAGCTAAAATTAAGTCCTTCAACAGTTTGCCGTTATGTAACTAAGACAATTGATTTTTCTAAATAATGTTATATTAAAAAGATTATGATCCAAATATTAGAGGCAAGGGCTGTGAAGGGAAATAGTCATAAGATATTTAAGTGTTAGTGCTTTTTAAGATTACCCATTATCATGTATTAAAGTATCATTAAAATTTTGAGTAATTGGGGCTAATACCTTGGATTGTATGAATCTGTTTCTTCCACTGCTGTCAGGAAGTGCCTTCTGCAGACATGATCACCCTTTACTCGGTAGTGTGCTGCCAGCTCACTTGATGAGTTTGCAGCTCAGCTCAGTCGTGGCTGACAGCGCTGATTGGGGCGCAGTACGCACTCTGCTCCTTTTATTACAGACAGTAATTAAAGCAGCTCGCCTTGCCACTTCCATAACAAACACAGCATAATGCCCTAATTATGACTTTATTAATTTAAGTCAGGATTTAATGATTTTAAAAGTGATTTATATTGTTTTTCCTGTTCAGAACAAATGAAATCTGTAGGTTAAATTAATACAGGCTTTTCATCATTGCAAAGTTAAAAAGATAGTTACCAGTAAATTCTTTTCATTAGGATAACATCTGAAATTTTAAGCAGTAAGGTAAACAATGATTACCCATCACAACTGGCAGATGTACAATAAAGTAACATTTTTAATCTTGAAATTGAGTTTTAAAGGTAAGCTAAACATACATTGTTGAAAAACTACTTACATCATTTATGTAATGAATTCACAACTTGTTTGTTGATGCAACTACAGCTTCTGTTCAATGGCAATGAAGGCAGTGTAGATAATTTTGTCACTGCTTGTGCTGTACATCATGAAGAAGAAACTTCAAATAGTCTGTGCTTGTGAATTTTTATGTTTAGCTCATTGACCTCGAACAAGTTTTTAAATGTTACTATAGAGTCATTAAAGTTTGAAAAGACTTATAAGAGCATCAAATCCAACTGTCAGCCCAACACCACTGTGCCTGCTACGCCATGCAGTTTAGTAGGCACGAAGTGCCGTGTGTGCTTATTTTTTTTAACATCTCCAGGGATGGTGACTACATGACTACTCTGGACAGTCTGTTGTAATGCTTGACCACTTCTTGTTGCCTTTGTAATTTTGATAGTAACTATTTAACCATGATTTTAACAATCAGATATGCAGTGTTAGACTGTTTTTGTGAAATATAGTCTTTGCAAGCTTCAGCAAAAAAGCTTTTGACTAAAATTTGGGGGATTGATTTCAACTTTAGTTATATGCGTAGGCATTATTAGCATGGCATAGATGTTAATACTGATTTTTAATAATTTTGATTAAATTTGATTTTGGCAGTTCAGTCCATGAAGCTCTTGGAAGGAGGACGCCATTGCCCTATTTTCTTTTCTGCTACGTTAAATATTTCCATTCCACTTCTTTGTATTTTTTCCTTCTAAAATCACTGCAGTCTCAAGCAGTAATACAGCATAGTATATTCTTTTTACTGCTCCTAAAGCTAAGCAAAAACGTATAACAGCTTAAATCCAGCAGGACTCTTAATAGGTGAGCAGTCTGGATTTGTTTAATTATTGTTGACCTTGTTACCCTTCAAGTACTTTAGCAACCAATTCATTGTCTTGGGGAGGAAGCTGAGTCAGGTGGTGTATGGAACACCTGATTTGGAAATATAAAATAGTTGCCTGCAGATCTGAGGACAGAGAGGTTTTTTTCTATAAGCAATTCTTCTGCTCTATGATAACTATTAGAAAACAATTTTAATTTTCTGCAAAATTTCTAGGTAGTAACTCCCCCTGAAAAAAAAAGGATATTGTACTAATTGGTAGTTATAGTGTTATTAGAAGTGAACAAGGAATATTTTAATAATATTCAGTAGCTGTTAGCACAGAGAAACATAATCCAACATCACTAGGATGAACAGAACTTTACCGTGTGAAGAATGGTGTCCCTGAAGTCCATTAGCTTTAAAGTACTCAATATGATCAAAGGTGTGCGAATCTAATAGCTATTCTGCATAAACTCTTTAATAAGTTGAAATATTTGTAGATCTTCTAAGTCTTATTTCAAGGTGGTTTGATTTAGAAGAATTAACAAAGGGATACATGCCATGCATTGATTTTTTTTTTTTTAAAAAAAGCAGTATTAGTTTGCAAAGGCACCTTATAACCCATCAAGATTCTGTTAATAATAAGTGGAATAATCTGAAAGGTTCTTTATATAATAAGATGTCACCTTTTTTTTTCTCAGATGTTACAGGATTGATGCATGCAAATAATATTTTTAATATCTAGCATATTGCCATTATGTTTTGTGCTTTCACTGTTGTAGGTTATATCTGGTGATATATTGTTTAATGCAATAGAACAATTTTCTGTACCCTTAAGTAAGGTACTAGTGCCATCTTAGCTGATTTTTTTTGTTATGAAGAAATACCTACTTAAAACTCATTTAACAGAACTTTGAGATGTTAACATAGGATATTGCCTAAGCAGATTCCTTTGGTGGTTTTACATGCCTCTTAATTTTTGGTTTTTTTCAATATATAGTGATACAGAGGACATTGAACAGAAAGGAAGGGGGATCTCCAAAGAGAGAAGCACATCCAGTTCCTCTGATGCAGAGTCCACTTCATCAGAAGAAAGTTCTTCAGACTCAAAGTCAGAATCAGACTGTAAAAGTGACTCTGAATCTGGAAGATCTAGAAGTGCTGCCTCTACTAAGGTAAAATATATTTTTCAAAAGACCCCTATAAAATATGAAAAGATGCATCTAACCGTCTATAATTATTTCATCCTGTTGGAAATTTCATTCTGTGGTTATTGATATCTAAAAAGAACAGAATGTCTGAGGAAGATTTTTGAGCATTCATGAAAAGACTAATCCTAAAGTTGTTTGCTACTGGGTAAGAGGATTTACTTAGCAAGTAAGAAAATTTTATGATTTTTTTTCCTGTTATATTTTTACTCCAAATAGAAAAAGAATAATAGAATGTAATTTTTTTTTTTCATTTACTGATGAAGTGGTGAAAACATGGTACATGAGTAGTTGGCAAAAATAATAATCATCCCAATTCGGGATATTATATTAAAATGTGATCATAAGGTGTAAGTAAGTAATACAGACCTGGGTTTAACAGGAACCAAACCAAGAAAGGAGAGTTAGTACATTTTCATAAGAGTTTGAGGACATTCTGGTAGAACCATGAGCTTTTATTTTAGAATTTCTTCATTAAATGAGGAGAGTGCCATTTATGCACTTCATGTAGATACATAGACTAGTAGAATTAGTATTCCTAATAAGTAATCAACTTTTTATTCCTCTCTGTGTTTGAAAGGAAAAAGGGTTGTAAAAGGCTCCATTAATTCAAATACTGTCAACTTTCTTTTAACATTTATGAAATAACAAACTTTCAAATACATCTTTTTTAAACTGGATTCAGAAATGTTTGAAGGTGCAGAGGTGTTCAGCAGAGCTATTCATGTGTCAGTTAAGTTTTAATTGCTTACCTGAGTGAAGAAAAAGAGGTTAAAAGATCATTATACTCAAGCTAGCATTACAGACCTAAAGCTAGTAGAATGAATTAGTTTCCGGTTCTCTACCTACTTTTCATTAAAAAATAACTAATTGAGGAACTTTAGGATAAATCCTTAAAGGCAGAAACGTACAAGAATTTCTAAAACTTATTTTTCAATTATCAAATTATTTCTTGTGCATTTTTTTCTATGTATTTTGTTAAAAATTTGAATGGTAGAATTATAGGTCAGAAGTTTCAATTTTAATACTGGTAAGTGGTTTTGAAAATTAAATCGATACTGTGATGCATCGTTAAATTACATCAAGAGATTTCAGTCAGAACTCCTATCTAGATTGCTAAATAGTCCAAACAGACATTATTTGTTGCATTGGTTGCAGTTGTAGGAGCTAGTGGACAGATGCGTTTTGAACAATTAAGAGAGAATGTAGTAGCTTTATTAAACTGTTTTGGTATGCATTTCCTTTAGCCGAGGAGGTAAAGCTCGGTATTTCTCTAAATCTTGAACTTAACTTGTACATAGTTCTTTGTTTTGAAACTTCATTGGTCAGCCTGTAAACCTCAACTTTAAATCTATTCCTTTCTTCTACCAAGTAGGACAAAAGATTGAGACTATAATATTTATAAAACTGAGGTGTGTATCCATGGTTGAATCATTGCTTCCTGCCCAAATACCACAGTGGTACCTCTGCTATGTCAAAGTGTTTTCTAATTGAGAAGTCAAACTGGAACTTAGCAAATGTGGTAGCACAACAAATGTAATATAAATCCTCTTAGAATACTAATTCCTGTGATAGTATATGGGACATGATTAATTCTAGCAGTTTGTAGCTTCTTGTATTAGCACAGTACTAGAAAGTAATAGGTAAGCTTACCTGCTTAGTTCTGAGCAACCACTGCAAAACCATATCTAAGCAGTATTGTCTTCTCTCTGCTGCATTTTTCCATTTTTCTCAGGATGCAAGCACCACTGTTCATACTTTCTTTCACTATGTACATATAAACTGTTCTGGTTCTTTCACAGGATACGTGAGGACTGCTAGCATAAGGAAGTATTTTGTATTTTAAAACACCAGTTGAGAATGTGTGAAGTCAAAAATACTGAATATTATGAGAACCAGAATGTCCACGAAGCTTCAGTTTGTTTTGTTGGAGTCTTGTCAAGCCCTTGGATTCTGAGAGAAGAGAAAGAACATTTCAGTAGTCCTAAAGTCTTACTTGATTAAGTAGCACCTTGAAAGAAGTGCGTTAGGAGCAAAGAGTATTTATAAGCAGTTGACAGAAGACTTGATCAGAGTCAAAGGGTAGAACTGAAAAATTGCAAAGCTTTTAAACATCACAAAAAATGTTAAAACAAATAGCAGTGGCTTTGTCTGCATGGCAGCAGTAGAAGCAGTAAGGAGATTGTTGAAAAGAGAAGGCAGCATAGCGCTCACTATGAAAAGCTAAATGTCTTATGTTCTTTAAATTCTTTTTCATGGAGAAATTAGCAGATTTAATGGAAGGGGAGCAAGCTAAGGCTGGTGGACTGTAAAACAACAACTGTCATAACATGCAGGGGACAGGAGAGAAGTTAATTTGGTGCTCTTGAACATAGAGGACTGTTTCAGTCTACAGTCCTTAAGCCCTAGGACCAAGAAGTTAGTTTACAGTTGAAGCCCTGCTGGATTGCCTGTGTTTGTACTTGAGGTGTTTCAGCAGCATAATTGGATGAGGAGGGGTAGAGGGAAGAATTGCAGGTATTTTGTCTCAAAGGTGATTGTTATGCTGACTAGCTTAATCGATTTTTTGAGATACACCTGTTTTGAGCTCTGTGGGGATAGGTGGAGCTAACTGCTGATAACCTAGATAAGCCCTTCCAAACTGGAATGAAAAGCAGTTGTTAACAAGCTTTAAAAACCATTATAGATAGTGTCTTCTATAGAGCCCTTATGTGGAATTGCATTTTACACAACCCACTCCTGTTTATTTTAATTCCAGAAATTTATCTGCTTCCCACCTGACTTCTTTTAAGACCACACAGGAATCAGACATTTTTGGAAATGCATGTTTTTATTCTGATAGATTTTTATTAGAAAACCTATTGCTTATGTCATTCTGCTACAGTATGTTCTTAATTTGGTCGGTATGTATGGAGAGATGGTTCGTTAGAATTTCTTTTCCTTTTACATAAAACAGAAAAGATTTTCTGAAATAGGCATTGTTAGGAGGAATAGTTAGGAGGTTCTGTTTTTATAGTGTCTCAATTTGCCACACATTATGAGCTGTGTCATGTGGCTGAAGATTTGAATGCTGTTTACCATTCTATATATTTTGGTACCATTACCATGTTCAGCAGACTTTTCATAATAAAAAAGGTTTGATTAACACTCGCATGGGAGCTTAATTTGTGCATACACCTGTGCATTTACTAGCCTTAAAATAGGTTACAAAAACTTTAGATTATTTTTCCTACGTATATTATTAATGCTTTTATATTTTTTCTCTTGGAAGAATAATTTTGAAAAAGCTGTTGTTTTCACTGTAATTGTGCTGCAGTGAATGGAAAAGTCACTCTTGTACTGCAGTGTTTTATATCATTTTGAAATATTGATAGTTTCAAGTATTCAGATACATATTATACAGTAAGCATAAATACTGTACAGCTAAAATGCAGATTTGAGGATAATGCATGTATAAGTAGGGATTTTAAAATAAACTACTATTGACCTCCTTATACAAGTATAATACAGTCACTCAGCTGTTAAAAATCTGATCCACTATTTAAAAAATATACAAAAACAAATTGTCTATCTTTCTGCCTGATCCCTTTTCAAGTGCTAACACAATGGAAACAGTGGGTGATCTGTCAATGCATTTGGATTGTCAATGATGGTTTTGTATAAATATTGGGAGGATAAGAAATAAAATTCGCACAGCAAAATATGATTTCATCTGCCTTTTCTTTGCAGCTCCATGGCTCATGCTGCGGTGTGAAATTCTCATTTTACACACTTTGCAGGCGGAGCACATGAATTATGCATTGAGCAAGAGAAATCTCCTGCTTCAAGTCCTATATGCATTTACCAGGTTCTATCTCTATTACCAAGATGAATTGCAAATGGAGAAATGTTTGATGGAATATAGCTTAACTTCTTTGTTTAGTATTCTGCGTTTCCCTTAGTGGGCTCTCTTGGTAGGAAACTGTTTGGATTGTATTGTAGACTTAGTTTTAAGAAAAAAAGATGAAAAATTATGTTAGAGAGAAATGCTAGACATGTCAGAGACTTTTTTATATCTTGATTTGAAATGCAAAGCTTTTTCATTCAACAGAAATATCTATCGGTAGTGTTTGTTGCAGTCATTGGGTATTTATTATTCCTAGAAAGCCAATCAATTTTTTTTTTCTTGGAAAAAACAGATGAAAAAATAATTGAGTTTGTAATAGGCAAACTCACGTAAATAGATTTCTTAGGTATTTTGTACCGAATTGCAGACAATTAATATATATCCACATGTAGAAAGATGCATGCAAATATGAAAGTACTTATGGTTTTATGTGTTTATGTAGCATGCATACACACACACACAAGTAGTCTACTATTTACTTAAGCCTGACACACTTGACTGAAGTAGAAAATAAGACGTGATCATACTGTAACATTAGCTTTATCTTTATTTAGTTAGCTTCTGATTTTACATTTCCCAGATGGTAGTTTGGTATGGCGGGATGTCTTTTTTTGTCTGTGCTTTTGTTTGTTTGTTTACAGAAAGCTGATATACCTCAGTACAGCATTCTGACAAAGCATGTAATGAATATTGCTCTTACTGTGCATTACCTTGATGTAACAATTCTGTACTTGTGCCTTATGTTAGGACCATTTTATTTTATTTTTAAGTATAAGAAGTAAAGTATCTTCCAGGATTTTTTCCCCAATTTTTAAAGATTAATTACATTAAAGATTCAAAATAATATCTGTGCAGAAATGAATTTTGTCTTATAAAATTATATATGAAGCTTTGTGATACGAACTTAGTACCTATTTTAGGATGTCAAAATAAATAACAGAAAAACAAACTGAAGCATACTATTAGTGTTACTTGTGACATTATATGTCTTATCTTCATTGTCTTCAGTAAACAGACTAACAATAAGAGGATTTTTTCGCTCTGACTCCTAATTTTTTAAACTTCTTGACCTAGCAATGCTGCCAGTGACACAGCTGAAGCATATTGAAAAATCTTATTCTCATCTGTGTGCTATAGCATCTTAACGTGGGTGAGCCACTTTTTTTAGAATTTAATTGTCTGCATAATAAAAGGAAGTGGAAAAGTCCTATCTCTACTGGAATAATTAGCAAAGACAGAACTCTTGCTAAACATAACCTTTGAATCTTAATCATAGGTGAAGACAGATCTGTATCTTGTGGATAAGTGGGAGGAGGGAGTGAAAGAGTTCAGAAATGGAGGGTTTTTTAAAAAAATATATTTGTACTTTGCTTAACTGTATTTTCTTCTTGTATGTTGAGGTGTCTGAGTAGTTTAGCAAAAAAAGTTGTGATACGTAATTTATTGTAAAATACTGCATCTAACAGCTAAACCCCTGATTCAGAGCTAAATATTCTCTTGATGGTGCCATAAAAGTACTTGGAATTCATTAAAAGAATTGTCATGACGTTGTTTATCTGTCACTTCATACACATAAGTAATTCAAGTAGAATCTGTAGCCTATGAACTATACTATTATCCTTATTTCATGGATTTTTTTTTTAAAAATAAACAGAAGCAGCTTAATGACTTGCCAATAGTCACACTGAAAGAGGAAAATCAGGTTTTACAGTTGTGACCAGAATGAAACTCGAAGAGACCGAGTTCTGCAGCAGTGTCCCTCACTAATTCTGGACAAGGCATATAAGGAATGGAGTAACATTGGCAGTATTTTAAAGATAGCTTGTGTAGGAGGTGTGTGTTCCAGATAAGTCAGCTGTAGTAGAAAACTCAAATACCCTGGTGGTAAGGACCATGGAAGTATGTTTATTTAAAAGTAGTGGCTTCTGTCCTCTGTGGACAAGATTCTTTTTCTTCCAGAATGTCTAAAGCACATCTGTAATGATTACATAAGAGAATACTGTCTATTTGAGCCATGGAAGAAAATTAGGAGCAATATTATTTTAGCTCAGGTCAAGCCTGATAGTCGTTAACATCAACAGTTTCAAATAGCAAGTATATAAGCTAGTTTTTTCCATGTTCTTTTGAAGCAGCCATGGAGTTTATCCTAAAACTGGAAAAAAATAGAGTCAGCGTTACTGTTAGTTTGCAACTGACCACAAAGCTGACACTAGAAGAAAGGGAATGCACCTTTAGAGAAGAGGGTTCATGTTATTCTATGATGATAGTCAAAGAAAGTGATTCTAGCTACTGAATTTGTGAGCTCCAAGCTCCTGTTGAAATTTGTGTTCTGAGTGCCTGAAGAGACTGTGAGAGCTTGCAAGAAATGCTAAAGAAAAGGAGACCCAGATGGGCATAAAGAGTTTTAGTGATTTGTTTAGACCAAGAATAATATATGTGTGTGCATTTGGTTGTCACATGCTGATGAAGAAGAAATTGATTAACAAGAAGGTTCACAGAAGTGTGGCTTCTGGAAAGACTATGTTTAAATTGCTTGCAATATCTTCAGTAGCACGCAACATCTTAAGATCTAAAGGTTGTAAATGAGTTACTCTCTGAAAGAATGACAAAGCCTTCTGTCCGCTGACTTGAGCCAAAGAGACCAAAGGCAAGAGTTCCTCAGCCAATCCAGACAAAGAATGCTTAAGAGTGGGTACAAATAGCATGAAGATAAACTGATGAGCATCCAGTGGGTAGCATGCCCAGGTTCTGGCTACATCCAGAGATCAATCCCTTTTACTTAACTACTCCATATTTAGCTGTAACACACTAAATTTCATCCTGAATCACAACTATTTAGATGGTATTACAACTGTGGGTATTACAACTTTTTATTTTGCTCTATTGAAAGAAATTTTGTAGAAATGTTCTGTTTGCCAAGCAACTGAGATCACTCTATTCTTTCTCTACTGTTTACTCAAGATATTGCTAATCCTTATTATTAGATCTTAAAGTTTAAAATTGAAACTTTTTTGTGGTAAAAATTAGCTTTTTCTTATTTGCCCAGCAATTAAGTGAAATCCCAGTAGATGATGGGACAGGATTCTGTACTCCTGGAAAGTGCAAATAACACTGCTTTCTTAGTGAATGGATTTTAATTTTCATCTGGAAACAGAAATATTACTCTCAAATCTTTTGTCTTCAAAAAAACAAAGCTTCTATCTCTATTTTAATGGTCTGACCTGTCACCCAAAGTTTTCTCTGAGTAGCAGCTATTATCAGTATTAAACGAAAACACAGGCTTCGCATGTGGAGTTTAGATTGAGCTCACCACTACAAAGAAATCTTTCTCATTAGTTCTCATTAATTCTCTGAATTCTAAGCTGTAAAAATGGATACGTTTTTCTTTTACAAGAGAGAAAATATACTTTGCTTTATAAAAGTATAAAAGACTTCTTCTGTTGGTATAGTAATTGATAAATTATTCATGTATTTTGACAGAAAGAAGAAAAAACAGTACAAGGTAGAATAGCTCCAAATAAGCAAGACGTATTCCTCTTAGATCTAGATGATTGTAAGTATGTTGACTAAAGCTTCATTTTTCCATGACATAAATTCAATTAACTTAATTCAATGAATTTTAAATGTCTGAAACATTGATTTTGTTTGTTTATTGTACCAACTTCCTGACAAAAAAAAATTACTTAGACTGCCAACTTATTTTGAAGCATAATTGTTACAATGTGTGATTTTACTTGTTTTACAATTGAGAAATAGTTTCAAAATTTAGATCGTATTGGTATGTAAAGTAGTTATTTTGAGAGTTCTTGTGTGTTTGGACATGTTTTCCCTTAAAGTGGGTTTATTTTCTCAGTTGCTAATGGATGTTACTTGCACAAGATCTGCGCAGCCTACACTATAAAGAGGTGCGAAAAATCGCAGTTTCAAGAAGAGATTAAAATGCAATCTTGGAGGGTAGAGTAGAGCTGATGTTGGGTTTGGGCTGTGCTTTTTAGTGCCGTTCTTCAAGTTTACTTCTATAGGTATATGTATTTTGCACATAAATTGTAAATGAAAATGATGTGGTTAATATGGATCAGACTGAAGTGTAAAAGAGAGGAAAAGTGGGAAAGGAGGACAAAATATTTTTACTGCAAATGACGTGGTCTATATGTATCAGTTTTATTTACATTTTCATTGTATATTTTGAGTATTGAGGCTATTTATTTGAAAGAAAAGATCCACTATAAAGAAATATATACAAGAATAAAATAAGTAGATGAAGTAAAAATGTTTTATATTTAATGAAAATAGCTCACTGCCCTTCTCAGTATTTTAAAACTTTTTAAAGTTAAGTATCAATTACCTCTTTTACTTCTAGTCTGTCCTGTGACAACACCTGTGGCAGTTCCTACAGCAGCTGTTTTATCAGCAAGTTTAACAGCAGACCTAGAGGGATTAAGTCTGTCGAGTTCACCAGTCATTGATGTAAGTAGCCTTTAAAATTTGAGGTGAATGGATGGTGGTGTGCATCATAAGCATTTCACATATTTTTGAGACAGCCATTCAAGTGATTTTTTTAAAAGTACTTTCACTTATAATGGTCTTGTATGAAATTCTGGCATACAAAAAGGCTGGCACCTTTTTTTGATCTCTAATAATTACATTCCAAAGTGCAGAGAAAAGTATGAATATTGCATGTCTGAGAAGGATTTTTAACCTTCTCTTTCAATCTGTATTTTCTCTGACTCAGGGAAACTTTAATTCACAAATTAAGTATCCAAACTATACAAATCTTTAAAGTCATCTAGTTGATACATTATCAAAAATAAACTACAAGAAAATTCACATGCCTGTTAATCCTCAGCCTGATTGTTTACCATACATGCCTCCAATTATGACATTTTTCTTACTAGAAGTAATTTTTCATGAGTACAAGAACCATTGCCCCTGGGTGAAAATAAAAAGGGTATAGATTTACAATCAGTGGTGTATCAGTATGTGTCATGATTCATTCTGCTAATGCTTTCTGCTTTGTAGCACTTTCCATTAGGGAATCTCAAAACTATAGGTATAATTAAGGTTAGCAAAGTCATGGAGGTAGAGGGCATTCCTTTGTTGGAGGAAAGGATAGTAGCTGGTCTTGTTCTTTTTTGGTTGTTTTTTTAAGTCATTTTGTGTGTCCAGTTTAAATTATAATTTAATAAGGAAATGCAGCAGTACCATATAGGGTATTTATTCCTGTGAAAGTGGATGGGAGTGATGAGAAAACATACTAGAGGTGCAGACGTTTTTTAGCCCACCCTTGCTTCTGATGTGGCTGAAATATAGAACCTACACTGCAACTTTAATAATTACTGGTGAAGTACTTCGTGCTGGCTTTGGGAGCAATAAGTTTGCAAAATCAGATACTTCTTACATAGTGAAGCTGCATGTATTATTTGAGTCAAGGAAAAAAAGGTCTTAACTGATAATAATGAAAGGTCTTAGCTTCATGTTTGTAGGCTATGTAAATCTTGGTTTTGGAAAGGTAGAGTTTCAGATGATGTGTTGGATATTAGCCTTATCTAAGAAAATTGTAATGCAATTTACATTTCATGCAAAGCAGTAGCCGTCTGTGCATATGAAATCACTTTAACTGATGTGTAGTTGACGTGTCTCACAGTCTGAAAATGCCAGAAATTCTCTTCCATGTTATTTTGCAGTGCAGAATGCTGTGTTGGGTGGCAGCTACACAGTTGTAATTTAACTGTGGTGTTATTCCTGTGATTGCAATCCAGCGATTTCTTCTTTACCATCCTTTATTGCTTTGGCAGCTCAAAACACAGGCAGTCATCTGTTTTCCTGTCTCTGGGATAGCTTCAGAATGGCACTAGTGTCTTTGCTTCAGATTATCGTCTTTAAGAGTAAGTTAAAGATAGCAATCAGTAATGTCAGATGCTTGAGAACACCCACTGTTTGCCAATATGTTTAGTGCTTTCATTGTCGGAAGTGTATGAACACATATTCCACTCCTACATTCATGCTTGGTTTCCTCATGATTACCACTATCTGTTTACTGTATTGCTTCTCCCCATTCTTCAGAAGGTAGCTGCAATGAAATAACATTGGATAGAAAGGCCTGGAAGGTGTAGGCTGAACAGCAGAAGTTCTGCATGAAAGGTTAATTCTGCAAAATGCCTCTTTCTTGGTATTGCCAAGTTCCTCGTAAAACATGTAACCAGCAAAGAAGCTGGAATTTTCCTCCTAATCCCTCATCTAGAAGCAGCCCAAATCACAAAAAACTAATTATTGCTGCCTGGATAGTGATTGCCTGTTTGGGGCTCTGTTCTTTTCAGATGTAAGCTAAACTTGCTTTGCTGTTTATAATAATTGCAAATGAGGTCCTTTGCTGAATTTTGTGCACTAGGAAACAGCACAAGTTAAACGTTAAGGCTAAAAACTGTTCTTTCAAATTATATCCGCATGTCGTAAAAATTCTTGTGTGCAAATAGTTAAAGAACTATTGTCACATGTTGTTCAGCACCATCAGGTAATTTTCTAAAAATGAAAATATTAAAACAGCTTTAGGACTTTATGTGGGAATGTCTCTCTTAAAATAGCGTTTTGAATTTAATCTGGCAGCTAGTTCTACAAATAAGGAGGATAGTTGTCATATTTCAGGAAACTTTTTTTTTGTTCAGTAGGAGAGAAAATGCACTTAACTGTAGGGCACATGCCAAACTAACAATGAGAAATTAATTTATTACTAGTCAATGGAGAGCATGGAGTAAAAATAGGTAAGTATAGTATATGAACCTAATATCAAAGCAATGTAGCAGCCACTTATCTTGGAATATGTCAGGCAGTCTATTATTCAAATCATTCTGTGCTGTAATTGGATACAGCTTTTAGAAAACTTACAAGTCCAAATTCACAGCTACTGAACATTATAGAAAGCATAAATACAAGAATGGTTTTATAGTAATGGTATGGGTCTCTTTAAACCTACAAAACCAAAATATCCTTGAATACAAACTACAGTGCAAAACCTGATGCTTTGTCCTGCGGCTCATTTGTTTTTATGATTCATGTTTACATATAGCACATTTCCACCTCATATAAACGCACACATGCACATTGTAGTTGTTTCAGGAAAACCAGAATTCTTTGGTAATTTATGGATAACTTTTCTTCCTACTGGATGCAAAACATGCTAAATCCTTGTGCATGCTTCTGCCCTGGTACATGTAGTCCAGGTGGCTTCCACTGAACCAGGTAACTGAGGTCACCAGAGGCTGCTATGCGGCTCTTTGGTATGCATGTCAGATAAGTGGGACGTAAGTGCTTGGGAAACTCCACATTTGGAGTCAATTCCGTTTTAGATGGATACATTTGCAGGCCTGAAAGATGCTATGTCAATGAAAAATGGGAGGCAAGAGAAAGCTGCAAACTGTCCATGTAAAGCAGTTATCTGAAAACACTGGAAATATATGTTGTCCCCTAAGGGGAGGTTATGAAGTGAGAGAAGAGGGAACTGAAAGCAAAACTCATGAATGATGTCAGGACAAGGAGTGTAATAAACTGCTGCAGGAAATAATATTTTGAGCAAGGTGGGTGAGGGGAGCTATGGTGTTGGAGAGAACCTGGAGAGGGGAATGATCATCTGTTCCTATATATCACACAGCCGATGAAGAAAAAAGCTACCACCTGTTCTCTCATTAGGTTTCTAGGTGGTAAAAATATACAAGCAACTGCTCTCCTAAATGTGTAGGGCTGCATATGATAATAAACTGGTAAAAATGACACATATTTCTAAAAATAAAACTAGTGAGGAGGAAATACTGCTCTGGTAGCATGAAATTTGTTATGATTCAGAACAGCGATAGTGCAAGGGAAAACTGACAGCTGATTATGAACTCTGGTAGTGGCAGCAGGTGGATGGGGCAGAAAGAGTGTAGAAATGTGAATTGAGTTGAGTAGTACTTGAGGGAAGAGTTTTGTCCCCTGCTGCACACGGGATAATTTGGGGAAAAAAGTAAAGGATGAGTAAGGAAAGTTGATGACAAAAGCACATAGTCAAAGATGGGAAAGTGATGAGGAGGTGCTTATAAAAACATTTTATGCAACAAATAAATGTTGCCATTAATACACATATGGAGTTATGGTGTATCTGTAGAAGTTTTACTTACTGAGGTTTTTTTTGGCATGTTCAGTGTATTCTCTTGATGGTAGTTATTACCAATTATATGTTTTTGTTGTCTTCTACTTCCCAGAGTTCCACAGAAATTGTTAAAGAGGGAAGGAACAAATCATCTTGTTCTGTCTAATGTCTTCAACAAAACTCTTGACTGAGATCCACTTTGAGAACTTGTTTAGAGTGGTGATGCATAGAGCAGAAATAATAGCTTTTGACAAAAGTCAAGGTCGAGCTGCAGACCTGTCAAACTGGGTGATAAATACATTTAATTTCAAATTGAGCACACTTACAGAATTCCTTGAGAAACAGTAAACATGAACTGCCTCAATATTAAACTAGAGATATTTTCAGAAGAGGAAGACACCTTAAATGATATTTTAATTTCTAAGTTATTGAGATAGTCTTTACAGGGGAAACCTTTCTTATCATTTACATTGCTTTGTCCCTTTGGGCTGTATCTGATTACACTGTACCAAGTGTTAAGACTGATTCTGAAGTATATTCCTTTCCTATATGAAGGATCTCTTCTTAGAATTACCAGGAACACAAGGATTGTGGAAATGGTTTGTATCATGGCTCTAGTCTGGTATGTAGCTTACAGGAAAGGTTAGCATGAGGTCCTTAAGAATTTGCAAAATCCTACAGTAGAGAAATGCAGAGTAGTTCTTTCAAACAGTTAGTGCTGTGCACTCAACTTTGTGACTTTTATTTTTTTCAGAGTTTTGTTAGCAATAATCATTCTAAAACTAGATATATTTATCATTTGTGTAAATTGTGGTCCGAGTTCTTACCTCAGAAATGGCTGTACCGGAGGAATGAAAGAGACATAGTTCAGTCACTTGTGATAGCAGCAGACTGTGTGGTATGGTACCACTACATTCTTGCTACTCTTTTGTCCTGTATTCTCAGAGAGATTTTGATCAACCAGCATTGTTTTTTTGAATAACTAGTTTTATATTTCTGTAACTCTCTCCAGGCCCTGTTAGAATGTGTCTACGTTTTTTTACGTAGACAAAATCTGTTTCTTTTAAATCAGTTTTCAATGTTAGTCACATTTTCTCTTCCATCTGATGTTTTTGTGGTTTTATGTTAGGATGATACAGGCTTATAGTGTCCTTGATACAATTTTTTTTATTTGCCCTCTTGTTTTTCATCTTTCTATAAGAAAAGCCTTACCCTTTTGGTGCCTCATCACAGGAGAGCTCTTTCCTGTGCATTAAATGCTTTCATTATGTTTCTTCTAAAGCCCACCTTTTTACATAAAGGTTGAACTTCGGAGTTAGAGGGAGAGATGTGTCACAAGATAGGCTACAAGATAGGCCCTGTGTGTGCTTATGACTTGTTTGCACTGTTCAACACACTTGCATATTGAAAACAGATATTTTTGCAGTTCTGCATAGTTTTTTCACCAGCTTCTTTTCTAAAGATGGTGGTTTTCCCATGTGGAACAGTTTAAAGTATCTGTGTTGTCTAAATTTTCCCCTACTCTCTGCTCAACAAGATTTGTATCTAACATAAGGCTTAATTAGAAGCACTTTTTACAAATATCATATGTTAATAGGGTACCTGGGAAAGTTTGTACCTATAAAGCAAGTGAAGAGATGTGGTCTTAAATTTAAGATTTGAAGAAGCAGGTTTCTCATAGTGCAGCCCAAAATTCAGCTATACAGCTGATTAGGAGTGACTGGTGCTTGTGGGAAGGCGCTGTGGTCCAGTGGATACAGAACTGGGTGTTACATATGGAAAATGAGTTCTATTTTTGGTGTGCTACTGAGTGATCTGGAGGGAGTAACTTAATCTCTTCGTTTTCCATCTGAAAAATGAGGATAATGATGCTTACTCACCTTGGGAAAGCACTTGGAGATGTACAAATGAATGTTGCTGTTCATCAGCAGGTATTAACCATTGCCACGACAGAAGAAGAAATGAAACAAAGACCTGCTGCATACTTACGCTTTCTGTTTATATAGATTTGCTGTATAAGAAGGCATTCTTAAATTGATAATATAGTATGTGTGTTATATCAAATCTTTGAAAGTTATCTGCTTTCAGAAATTTTTTCCACGTGCTTTTCTAAATGATGGCTTGAAAAAAAAAACCTGCAATGACACTGTGTTTTAAAATGTCATTTTGCCTTTATTCTTTAGTTAGAAATCCATGTATTAATGTTTGTGATGTTTATTACTGTTCAAGCCTTAAAAATACACATCTTATGTTTATTAAATGCATTAATATTTAGCAAGCTCTGCACATTAAGTTGAAGGCTATCAATTCATTCTTTTAAATAAATCAAAGAGTTTAATTTGAAAGTTCAAACATGATCTTGTTTCTGATACAAGACTGTGGTCCAAACAATCGTATGACCAGTCTGAGAGGTATATTGTATTGTTACTGTCTATAATATTGTTTATTTAGTTGATTACTGTGTGGTTTTGTACTAGATATTATCAAAACTGGGTCTTTTTATGCTTTTGTATACAACACATACATCATATTAATTATATATATTATAAATTATATATGGTGTGTAATATAATATGTAATTAATTAGCAACTTGTATATTAGTCAGTGCATTCTGAGTAACCAGGTCTTTGATTATCAGTAATGTTCCTGATGCAAACCTAACTGTTATCTTGGAGTGAAAAAGATTAAACCAATATTAAAATATTGTATTTAGAAATAAAAATGAAAAAAATTGCAAAGCAAATTGCAGTCATAATATTAAAATCCTATTTGTAAAATAGAAACTAAATTGGGGAAGACGCTTATTGCAAAATAGAAACTCCTTTAGATAAGTTACTGTGAGGAGACATGATCTTTCTTTGGCTTCCATTAAAAGTAAGTACTGCCCTATAAACTAGTCAAACATTTTGAGAATTAAATGCTTAGATCCATGAGAGAATTTAAAGTAGTGCTTCTTTTTCTTCCCAACATGAAAAATACATTTATCACAGTCCTTAAAATAGGACTAGTGTAAACAGACTGGTACTGGGTTTTTAGAAGCAAGGATATGTAACGTATAATGATGATGATTCCATATGTTGTTCTTTAAATATGTACTGTGGTAATGTATGTAAACCAAAGCATGTCTGTATGTGTGTTTTGCTATATAATGCAGACAGAAGAGAGAGGTAACCTAAGCTGTATTGTTTTTTTATTTTGTCAATAAAGCCTAGCTCTTAAAAATTTCAATCACATCTTTCTAAGGTAACATTTACCTCCTCACATCTTTAGCATCTATCAGACATGACATGGGACATATTCATTGACCCTAAAAATTTTCATCAGTCTCATGCACTGGAAGGGAGCAGCCCCAGCCAGACAAGAGGCTCATTTCAATTTTAACGGCTGTAATTAGAGGTTAATTCACTGAGTCAGGATTAAC
>JAUNZM010001558.1:182500-310000 GCA_033459285.1 Clamator glandarius
GCAGGATTTTCAGGTCATTTGACAAAAAGGATACAGGTACAGTAGCTAGCAGTGAAGGTGACTGCTAGTTTCATCAATCACTTTGCCTTTCTTTAAGTTGATACATAATGGACCCCTTCAATCAGCTTCCTTGTTCTTTGTCACTTGTTTAGGAAGAAGAAAAAAGAGGGTGGAAGGGCTGGACTTTAAAGTCAAGGTTATAAAATGAATTGTTACTTATTTACACAGGGTGAGTAAGATAAGGCAGTTTTGAGAAGGGGCTCTTCATAAAATGTCGAGTTTGTCAATGGGTGATAATACGCAGTTTGAAGCTTCATCCAGACCTTGAACACTGACAGGAGTTGTCAAAGCAGTGATTCTGAACAAGAATTTAAAATTAAGACATTGTTTAGTGACAGAGACATGACATATGCCAGAAAATGTGCTAATCAGTGTTGACTTTATTTTCAGAGGGTCACAGTAAATGATGATCCTCTGACAGAGTTTGTTTAACTGCGGAAGTGGAGTTGTAATAGCCTGTGAATTTATACAGCACCTAGAAGGCTGTCAATATAAATTTTTTTGCATACCATGTACTAATTATATGTAACAGTTCAACTTCGTTACAACTGTATACCTGGCATATTACTTTTTTTAGGATGTAGCAAAATATTTTTTTTAAACCTACCTGTGCAATAGCTGGTTAACAAGTCCCAGTATTTCCTGTTTGTTTACCCAGTATTACATTAAACTGATAAAGTAGAAAAGTATTATATTAAACTGTTAAAGTAGAAAACTGAGTTTGGTGCTGTTAAGACTTTTGCATGTCATCTGAAGCACAGCATTGTGAGGCTACAGTGAGTGCTCTGAGGACTGTATGTCAGAGAAAGAAGAAAAAATGTTGGGCTCTTAGCTAGAAATTAATGAAATAGATACAGCTTTTCATATTTTGTGCATTCAAAGATTCATGCTATTGTAGCATATGTATTTTTAAAAGCCTCAGCTATATCTATAAATTTTATTTAAGTTTTTATGTATAACTGATAATAGTTTGGGGTGTTTATATTTTTATACTGACAGTTGACACTTAGAAAACAGTGGTCTTTTATTATTTTAAGTTATGTTGTTCCGTATGTTTATTGGCATATTCTGCTAATCTCAAATAAACAGTTTTTTTTTTACTAATTTCTTCACTCAGAATTTATAGAGAATGTGCTGAAAACTCCTTATTGCAGCTCTCCTTCTCTCTTAGAGGGTAACAACTTATGGATATCACTATGCAGCGATAGTGAGGTCTTAAAGCTCTTCTAAGTATATGAATCATGAATACAGCTCATTATTTCACATAGAAGGATGTTAGGATGTTTACCTTTTCTCTTGATTGGTCTGTGCTTAACTGAAGCTTGGATTGTGCAAAAAAGCAGAACTTAAGAGTAATATAAAAGGAAGCCTAATATTTCACTGGAAATATATCTTATGCCATAGACTTTGGAAGAGATTGGAGAGAGAGATGACTCTTCAAAAGGCTGTTGAATGATGCTGTGACTAAATACAGTATCATCTGAGACATGAATTTTAAAAATCTCACTATCGTGGCAGTCTTTTGCCGTATTTTTACATGCTTTTCTCCTCATGACTTGGTTAACAGTACGTTGACATATTAAGGCTTCAAGAAGCACTTCTAGAATCTTCCTGAATTAGTTTTGGTTGCTGTGCAGTTGATGAAATTTTTCATTTTGTACCCTTGTTCACTTGGATTAGGAAACATTTCTATCCTTATATGGCTGCATGCAGTGTTGCTTGGTGTTTCTAGTACCTAGCATCTGTGTTCCTGATTTGAGAATACAAGAAGAATTGGTGAAAGGTACATTTGTAAGAGCTGTAAAAATAGATCTTTTAATTGTATAGTGGAATTCATGGCTGTAAAAGAAAGTTTCTGTACAAATTTTTACTATTATTAATTAGGAATATTTTTATGAAAAATGTACAAAATTGTACCTGTTCTGCTGAAGGAGCTTTGTAATGCCAGCAGTGTTAGAACATGTTTACTGCATAAATAATAAATTTCAACTGTTATTAAATACATTTTTTAATTTAAATTGCTGTAAAATTGAATAGGCCTTAATAAATGGTCATTGTCAGTCTTTCTGATGCTACATTTGTGCTCAGTTGACTATCAGTCTTTGGATGATTTAGATAATAGTAGTGGAAACACTCTGTGTTAGATACCAAGGTGATTTCAAAAGTAGATGAGGAAAAACTAATTTTAATTTCCTTCAGTCACCAACTGAGGACTTTAACTATGGCCACAGCTACTATGTAAAGCAGCATGCTTACGTTCACGATCTGTGTCTTTTACAGTAGAGCCTTTATTACACATACCCACTGAGTGAGGGGTTTTGTTTGCAGGCTGCTGTGCAAGTTGTTTTTATTACTCTGAGCTGTGTTTGGATGGGATTGAGTGGCATTTCTCCTTAATGAGTGTGAAAAGAAATGTCCTTTTGGAGGCTGAATAAGTTGTTTTTATGCCACAGATTTTTTTTTTTTGAATCCAAAGAAAAGTGTGCTTTTGAATTTAAACAAAGAAACTAAAGGTAACTGGTTATAAATAAACCTCTTTGTCTCTGTTAGCAGACTGCAAACTCTATCTGGCAAATTTTTTTTTCTTTAAGACCAAAAAATGAAGCTTGAAGAAAACAAAACATGGAGGAGCTGTATTTTAGCAATGATCTCAGTTAGATCAACTGTAATTTTTGTCAACTATGGAATATGTATTTTTTCACTTTAAAACATAATGTGTAACATGAAATACAACTTGGAAAAAATTGGCCTATCAGTATCATCTATAATATATGTATCCCGGTACATGCAGCAATTCTACACCCACATTGCACGAGTGCTAATATAGACGTATACACATATGTGCGGAAGGTTCAGTGCTGATTTAGGATTTTTGTCCTTGTGGATGGGTCACTGTGTATTAAGAACATACTGATGGAAGCCAAAATAAATGTTCTTTCTTCAAGAAAGACATAGCAACCAAGATTCAAATATAGTTGTATTAAGCAGGCAAAGCTATAGTTTATGTTTTAGCATTCATAAATAACTGTACTAGATTTCAAATATGGATATTATGGGCTGAGTTCTCTTTGACATATAGGTAATACTGTGTAGTAAGTGTTTCAGCTGACATTATACACTTACCCTGACATAAGAAGTCCTTTTCTGGGGGAAAGTTTGGACTAGGTGCTTCTGTTGGAAGAAACCAATATGCAGGAGTTGTTACAGTGCAACCCTAACTGTAAAATTGTAGGTTATAGCCAGTAGGGTTCAGTATATTTTCACTTTAGAAGTCTCTAGAGTACTGGCTGTTTGCCAGCTCAAAATAATATATTGGAAGCCATTTGTAGGAACTTGTTTGAAATCATTTAGACTCCATGCCAGAATCTATATTAATCCCTCCCGGCACCATCCACCATTTCAAATTCATAATTAGGAAGCAAGGTGAGGCTGTTTCTCTGGCTTGTAAACTGCTTCAGGTAATCCTCAGACTTTCTAGTTAGGCAGTTAGTGAAGGGGTCAGATCACAAATATTAGAGGGGAAAAAAAAAAGGGCAGAGAAAAGAACTAGTTTTGGCAGCCTTACAGAAAAAGGCAGTATAGTAAAGTGTTCTTTTGTTTGAGACAAATTGTGACAATCAGTGTGTCATTTAAAAGTCATTGGGAGTTATTTGTAATTTTCTTGATTTTTATTTTTGTTACAAGTTCATTGAGACAAAAGTACTATTCTGTCAAGATTGAAAGTCAGCAAGAATTTCTTGAACTTACTTCCTAAAGTCTGAAATTGTCTGAAACCAATACTGATTTAAAGATATGAGAATTAATATGCAAATTTTCAATTAGCCTCATTGATATATTAATCATTTAGGAAAGTGTAGAGCCTAAAAGTTGGTGACAACGTTGAAAGAATGGAGTTAGAGTGTATTAAAAACTGAAGGACTTCCTAGCTGACATGGTTTTTAGAAGATGTTTAGTAGGTGTAGTGCAATTAAATATGCCTTTGGTAGAAATTTATATTAAATATTTTCCAGAATTTGGCATCATGTCCTCTAATATCTGTACATCTACAGAATTTAGCCCGAACTGAATTGTGCTGTCCTGTTGCTTTTCTAGACTACACATAACAGGAGATTGCTTGGTTTGTTTCCTCATCCCCTATCAGAGGGGTGCTGTCCTTAGTTTGGCAATCTGTGTTAGTGTGACTTAAGTATGCTCTAGTGTTGGAATTTCCTACAGCCTCCTGATATAATGCAGAGTAGTATGTTGACACTATTCTGCAATTGTTTGTTTGTTTTTTACTATATCTTTTTTAAAAGTATTAATTCTCTGATTTTGTAAGAGCTGTATAAAGAAGACATTGCCTTGTCTCTACAAGTAATACATAACTGGTAACAGAGCTAAAGATCGTGAATGTACTGTTTCCTGCCAGTACTTGTCTTTTCTTTGTCTGCCTCATTTTCCATCTTTCTCCTAATACTATAAAATTAAGTTGCTCTCATAGCTTCAGTTGAAAGATCATGTAAATGTGGCTGGGCTATGTGATAGCCCTTCTCTTCTTAGCAGTTGCGGAGTTGCTGGAGCATAGCCTTATAGTGAGTGTAAGAGAGGATATAGCTCTCATACCTCACTAGGTAGCTCTTAGATTATGTCATGGATATTTCCAATAGGAGGGCAGTAGAAAGGCTACTTGGATTAAATGATTCAGTCCATCACTTCAACAAAGTAATTGTTAAACAATGTAATTTAGAGGGATAGAATTATAATTAATCCTCATTGTTGGAAGCAAAAATTTTTTTTCCAATGTGTTTTATCCAAACATATATACATTTCTGAGTCAGGATTAAAAATTAATCTGTGTTTATTATCACAGCACTATTGAGCTAAGGAACAAATACAGAAGAAAAAAGAAAACAGACATAATGTTGTGTGTAATAATAATACTGCTTCATACAGGAAAGTCTGTCCAGCTGTTTGCTGTAGTAGGTTTAATAAACGCTGTAGGGCTTTTTATTTTAAATAATGATGGAAAACAGTTTTTTTGTATTAACTTAAGCTCAGTCATTAAGGACTTACTGACCTGGCAAAAAGAAACATGTTCGTGTGCAGTGGCTTCAGTGGTTTGTAACTAGCTCTGATGTGATGAAGAGACCCAAAACTACTGTCAGTGATGTTACATTTTTCCCTATATGTGGTTAATGAGTGGGGGACTTCTAAGGTAAAATCGTATTGTTGCTCTTTTTGTTCTTATGTAAGAAGTAGTTTAAAAATATTTGCAGCTTCTTTTAAGTTGATGGATCATCTTTCAACATGTGCAGTTAGTGTGGTGGCCAGTCTAACTCATACCAATGCAGTGTTCCCATATATCACATCAGCATGGAGTCCCTACACTGACTTTTAATCGTGATAGCTTTCAGTCAAAATGGAGTGGAAAGACAGTCTATATTTTAGGGGTTTTTTATTTCTGTCATTCTAAACAGCTGTATTAAAAATAAAAGTTTTGCAAGTTCAATCTTAATAACCTTCACCCCCAAAAAGCAGACATACTATGTCATAAAATAACTATTAGTGACTAGTTTGTATCCTATAAATCTAACTTGAGTTGATAATATGGTCCATTACCAGCTAACTGCACAGAATATTTTTCATTTTACACTCTTCAGTTACTTTTTAGTGAAGTGTTAAAAAATATGAAGCTTTCCTCCTCTCTAAAATTGCACACTGTCTGTCTGTTATTAGGGAGATAACAGCTCTTATAAATGTTTCAGTAAGCGTTAAGTAGACAGTTATGTGCACTCTCATTCCACGCTTATTTGCTTACTGTAATAAACTGATAAAATATGTGTGGTTTGTCTCTGTGTATCTGCAGGCATCATGAGTCACATAGATTTCCTTTAGAAATAATGTTGTGTCTGCAGAATTGATTGGTTATTTTCATAAACCATCCAAAGGTACACAAACGACTTCTATTATTTAAACATATGCTGTGTAAGATTTGTAGGGGATGATCTCCTGGTTACTAGATGCTTCTTGTTCTGTTAACTCTGTGGAGGATTATTTTAACCCCAGGGTGTTTGCAGGTATATGCCCTATGGCTTTCTTTAAGTATTGCAGTTGTATGCTTTAAAAAATTTAAAACAAACCCAAAACCTGCTGTTTACTAGACTCATGCTAGTGTTAAATCAACTGCATTACAGTCACACCACCTCAAAACCCTTGCTGACAAGTAAAGGGCTTAAGTAATCTTTTCTGGAACTAGAGTCCTTTGTTCAGCTTATATACATTTTATTTATTTCTTGTACTGCCACATTAAATACAATGGAAAATTAATGTTTTCCAGGAAGGAAGGTAGTTTAAAAATAATGACATTATTCTGACTGTCCTTTGTGTGTGTTGTTCTATATAGTATGATTTAAAATAGAAGTGAGTGGGCTCATGAGTGAAATTCTGACTGAAACATGAGCAGCAGTGCTGAAAAGGACTAGAAAGCACAGGAAGGTGTCAGTAAAATTTGAATCAGTTACAATTTAAATATAGTGAGTGATTTTTGCTGTATGTGTATACATATGTATCCATACATTGGACTTCTGACTATTAACTTTTTATGGTTTTGTTCCTTTTAATAAGTAGTATTAATAAAATGAGCAATATGTTAACACAGAGAAGCTAGTGTACTTAAGCTTGTTTTAACATGAATATTTCTTAGGCTTGTTAGTGAAAAAGGGGTGAACCATTCAATGAAATCACTTTTCTATTATGCATGTCCAGCTCAAAGTGAATTAAATGTTAAAACTAAAAGGCTAAGCTTAAACATAAAAGTAAGATTTAAATTACAATTAGAACTTGGGTTTTATTCATTATTTCAGCAGTAGTTTAAGTAAAAGATGCTAGTGTGACTTTGCAACTGTCTCTTTCTATGAATCAACAAGATATCTATTGTTTGAAGTATCTGCTTCCTTATTTCCAGACAACGGAGAGTTTGAGCTTGTCAATTATTTCTAGATATCTAAGCAGGGTATTAATCTATTGAAGTTAGTGCTGGGTCCAGTCCTGTTCAACATCTTTACCAGTGACCTAGATGAAGACATCGAGTGCATCCTTAGTAAATTTGCAGATGACACTAAGCTAGGTGGAAGTGTTGATCTGCTGGAGGGTCGGGAGGCTCCAAAGGGATCTGAACTGGCTGCACCGCTGGGCAGAGTCCAACGGCATGAGGTTTAACAAGGCCAAATGCCGGGTCCTACACTTGGGGCACAACAGCCCTGTGCAGTGCTACAGACTAGGAGAAGTCTGGCTAGAAAGCTGCCTGGAGGAGAGGGACCTGGGGATGTTGGTTGACAGCGACTGAACATGAGCCAGCATGTGCCCAGGTGGCCAAGAAGGCCAATGGCATCTTGGCTTGTATCAGAAACGGCGTGACCAGTAGGTTTAGGGAGGCTATTCTCCCTCTGTACTCGGCACTGGTGAGACCGCTCCTTGAATCCGGTGTTCATTTCTGGCCCCCTCACCACGAGAAGGACGTTGAGGCTCTGGAGAGAGTCCAGAGAAGAGCAACAAAGCTGGTGAGGGGGCTGGAGAACAAGAAGAGCGGCTGAGAGAGCTGGGGTTGTTTAGCCTGGAGAAGAGGAGGCTGAGGGGAGACATCATTGCTCTGTCCAACTAATTGAGAGGAGGGATTTGGCCTCTTCTCCCAAGTGACAGGGAATAGGACAAGAGGGAATGGCCTCAAGCTGCACCAGGGGAGATTTAGGCTGGACATTAGGAAAAAATTTTTCAGGGAAAGGGTCATTGGGCACTGGAACAGGCTGCCCAGGGAGGTGGTTGATTCACCATCTCTGGAGGTATTTAAAAGGTGGGTGGATGAGATGCTCAGATTCATGGTTTTAATGGCAGATAGGAATAGTTGGACTCAATGATCCAAGAAGTCTCTTCCAAACTGGTGATTCTATGATTCTGTGAAGTTTAGGTTTTTTATCCAAAGATGTTTTGAATTTGAGGAATTGTGAAGAGCTGTACAATTAACTCTTTCTCCATTCATTTTGCATTGGCTGGAAATCTGATCATGTGATATCACAGGAGGCAATGTTTTATAACTATAATCTTATATATTTGTGCATGTAAACTGGCATTGAAGTGAAAGGATACCTGGTCATTATGGGCTTTGTTAAATTTCACTGAATTGTGTTCTTGGAGAAAAGTATTAGACATTTTCATGCTTGTCAGAGATCAGTAACTGGACCAAAAAAAGGACTCGATATGAAAAAAAAAAAAGATGCCTGTGTTCTTCAAGTGGTATTGCCACTTCCGTTTGAAGAGACACAGAAATTTAAGTGTTTGACTGTGAGTTTGATTGTGAATGGCTTTATTTTCTTCTGATCATGTAGGGAAACTAAAAGTGTTGTCCTTGAGAGCATTACATTATCTTTTTAGGGAAAAGAAGATGTCTGAACTTCACCAATTTATTTTAAAAGCATTAACAAATTGTACAGATTCAAAATTGAGTTTGTGGCATTTCCTCAGTTTAGACATATTCTGAAACTGCCTTTAGTCTCCACACGGAAGGTTACTGGTATATAATTAATTTGTTTGTAAAAAAAAATGATAACAGAGATTTTGTGTATTAGAAAAAGAAATGCAAGCTAAAATGTTGAAAGTGAAATCTGATTTGGAAGTTTTTGCACAGGTGTTTGATCAATCTCATCCTGTA
The DNA here is from genome assembly GCA_033459285.1 of Clamator glandarius. Taxonomy (NCBI): domain Eukaryota; kingdom Metazoa; phylum Chordata; class Aves; order Cuculiformes; family Cuculidae; genus Clamator; species Clamator glandarius. The sequence goes on from JAUNZM010001558.1 coordinate 191,244, forward strand.
TATGTTGTTCCAGTTACAGTTCATAGTGTTTGAATTTTGAGGGGACAGGAAGCCTTTTCTGCCTTTTTTCCTTCATTATTTATTCTTCAGCCAGTATAACGTGAGCATTTCAATGCACCTTCTAAAGCCATATTTCAGTACACACTCATTTCTTCAGCTTTCATCAATGAAGTGTTTAGGCTTTTAAACAGGTATTAGTTGATCTTTGCAGATACTCATTTGAGGCAGTGGGTATTATTAGCTTGGCTTTCTAGTTCGGAAACTGGTGCTCAGAGATTAAGGTCAAGTTTGTTACATGCTCACTAACTTCTGAAGGTTCTCAACAAGATTCTTTACATCCTTATTATGTTTTGCAGATACTCTCCCATTTGTGTAGTACCCTGTGGGTTTAAATCCCAGCTCATAACAACTTCTCATATTACTGTAATTGTTTGTTAACTCTCAGATCGGTCCCTTGATGTTAAAGATGGTGGTCAGGAAAACGTAGCAACCTTTTAAGAGTTTTGTAGGCAAGACAAGATAGAAGTCCATTCTCCTTGTTTAGCTGCTTGGAATCTTGAACATCCTGCTTTTTGCAGTTGCATCTCAGTTACACATTCAGGGCTTTGGATGGGGCAAGAGGACGTGGACACTCAGCGGTGGAAACAGATAAACAGATATGTCTGACAGATACACTATAAAGTTCAGTAGGTCGTAGTGCATTAATCAGGCAAATGGGATTTTTATGCTGAATATTTGGCTTTTTTAGCCTCCATGTTTTCTTTGTGTGGCATTACTTTTCATTTAACTTCTTAGCCTTTGCTTAAAAGTATTTTAAAGAGTTAAAACTAACTTTTCTGCAGTTTTTTGCATATTCCTTACTTTTGCACTTTTGAGCTTATGATTATGGTTTTCCTTATGAGCAGTATCTTCTGGGAATTTGTTTGCACACTACATGAATATCTTTTATTCATACCACTCCTTCAGGACTGAATGGAGCCAAACTTCCTTGGGATTTCTCTTGTTGCTTGGGTCAGCAAGACTATTAAAAAGTGGCAACAACATTCTGCTCTATGCAAATGTAGTTGTAGTATTTGACTAATGTAATTGTTAGGTAACATTTTTTTGTGGTTTTAACAAGAGGACAGTTTCTTACTATAAATTTCACAGTACACAGTGGGCTTGGGGTCACCCTTGAGTTCTGGTGCATAGAGTGGAAAGAACTTCTTGTTGGAAACAGCATAATTATTTTAACTGTAACTCTTAAAAAACTCTGGTAATTTAGTAACTATAGTTTAAAAACAGATCTATAATGGAAAGTAAGGCAAATACAACAAAAGTTAAAGCTACTATTTCTCAGCACCAGCCATGTTTTTTTTAGATTCTGTTATATGGTATCTGTTACTGCAATTTGTTTATGTCCTTACTTGTTCATTATTCACTAAAATTCCAGCTAGAAAGCAGGTGTTTTGTCTGAGTGAAGAGTGTAATATTCAATTGTCATTTTATCTGTTCTTCACTTACAGCATTCACCAACGGTTGTTTTGTGCTTAGCAGGTCACTACCCAAGTCTCTGTGCCAACAAAAACACATGAACTGCTTCATCGAATGAGTGGGAAAGGATTAGCAGCTCATTACTGCTTCTCAAGACAGCCAAGCGTTTTTGGTGATCGTATGGTGTCTGTGCAAGTGACAGTAACAAATACATCTGATCAGAAGATAGAGAATATTCACATTGAAGAGAAGAAACTACCTGCAGGCATGAGGATGCAGGAGTTTAATCCAATAGGTAATTATTATACAATCTATAAAAATACAGAATCTTAACCTTCAGCCAAATTTTGAATATAGGAAAGTGGGTTTGCATATATACTGATATTTATCTATGTATACACATGTATGCTTATGTATGTATTTATACGTTAATGCAGAGACTTATGCAACTATCTTTTCTTAGATAATCTGATATTAACAAAAATTTAATTCAGCCTTCCACTACTTATGTTGGACTTTTGAAATAACTCCTTAGACCAGAACATGCGTGCCTGGAGCTTACCTATTTGCTCCATTATATCATATCAATTATATTCTGTCAATTCCAGTTGGTATGATAAAATTTTCCATCTTCCCACAAACTTTCATTCTCTTACAGAATTATTCCAAAATGGCTGTAATGGGCTACTATTAAGAATAAGGTTTTGATTTATATATTAATTTATATATTCATGGGTCACAGGTTAGCCCTACCTGGCCAAATTCAGCACCTAAAACCATGCATTTGAGCTTCCAAAAGCCCCTTCCCCACATACACTCTGGGGGGAAGGGGGAAAGGGAAATGAGAAGAAAAAGACTTACGAGTTAGAAAATAAAACTACTGCTGCAATGACATGAAAATGGTAACAATGGAAGTAATTAGAAAGTAGTAATATATACAAGTACATGAGATCACAACCCAGCCCACCCCTCAGTGACTGTATGTCACCACAAATACTGTAGAGCAAACATGAGGGAGTGGGTCTATGGCTAGGAGGGATCTGGACTCAGGAACTGGACCCAGGAACACACGGATCTGGGATCAGGAGCAACCAGACAGATGAGGTCCTCACTGGACATCAGCCATCGTAGAAGAGAGCAAGACCCTTGTGATCTCTCAGTTTATACTGAGTATGACATATACAGGATGGAATACTCTGTTGGTCAGCTTAGGCCCTATTCGCCCCTCCTCACAGGTACAGCTGCTTGAAGATGGCCTTGGTTAAATCCAAGCATTGGCCTTTTTACATACCAGTGCCCTGTGTTATCTCTTCAGAGAAGAGCACTATTTCAGAAAACATGCAGTTAGTTTTCAGAAGATGACATTACTTACAGCAAGTGAGTTAGTCATAAAACTGACTCCACTTTACCTCAAACTACCACATCACATTTATTTTCTTTTCAAACTTTAGAGAACATCTGTAAATGGGTTTTTTTGGTGTCTCAGAGCATTCTCATTGTATGCCTTGTGAGCTCTTGGCAATGAAGTGAAAGTGTATGTTACATTCTAGTTTGCATCTATCATACTTCCACAAAGTGTGGCTTCTTAGACTAGGTAAAAAGCAATGCTGTAGTCAGCCCTAGCCTAAATTATTTTACTTTCTACCATCTGATCGGGATGGTTTTTTTGCTAATATTCTGTTCGTGGAGAAGAGTAAAAAAACTGACAAAGAACGTGGATCATAGCAACTTTTTTTCAAGGGTAATACCTGTGCACGCTATCTGCTTCCCTTTCTCAGAACTTATTTTTTTAGAATATTGTGGTATAGGCAGAAGGAACACAAATGTCTCTGTTTCAGAATATAATTGGAAAGGACATGCTGCTTTTCGACGCAAGCTTCTGTACTTTAGATATGTTTCTTAGTGAGTGACATTACTATGTGAGTCCATATCATGGTAGAAGAATACAGAGACAGGTTCTTAAAGCACAGCTGCAAAGTAAAGAGCATTTGTTTTCACTAGTTTGTTTGAACACAACTTTTCGCTGTTCTTTGTCACTTTATTGAGAAGTCAGTTTATACGTCCTGTTCTTACTACCTTTTTGGAAACACATACTGTAATTTGCCTAGCAGAACTAACAGCAGAAGTGTCAGTGTAGACAGGTATTCCTACCTAGTTTTCCTTCCATCACTGCAGTTACTGTTGGCAGCTGTCCTGATTTTGCCAGTAAAAATGGGCCAGATTATTTCACCTGCATCAATATATGCACTATTTTTCTGTTGGCTAGTTTCCTATGAAACACCATTTCAAAATATGAAGCTCAAAGACTTTGATAAAGTTTTTTCTGAATTTGAGTTGGAGCCTGTATCTTTTGATGCTTTTACTATTTATTAACTAAATTTGCAAACTGGTGTTACTGAAAATGAAGTCCCTGTGCTGGATCCATACAGAAGTAAAAGTCTGTAACTTCAGTGTATTTTTTTCTGCGAATAATTAGTTTTTCTAGTACAAATCCTTATTTTGTTCATGGTGGGTGGAACTGTAAGACTGAAATGGCAACAATTCATGTGCACTAACTGTGAAGAGGGAGGATCCAAGATATTAACATGATGGTGTGACATTTGAGTGATACCTACTTGAAATAAAACTACAAATATTATCTCTTCTGTATGGAGACTTTTTTTTTTTGAATGTATATATTTTAATTATATAAAGTTTGGGAGTTTGCATCTGGGGTTTTCTGTTGTTTTGTGTGTACTTAACCTGTTCAAAATGTTTTCATGTAGAGTGCCTTGAGCCTGCAGGATCCATTACTGTTTCAATGGGTATTGACTTCTGTGATTCTGCTCAGACAGCCAGTTTCCAGTTATGGTGAGTTCTTGGGAGGGAAGGTAATTTTTTACTCTTGGAATGCAAAAGTGGTGTATATTAGAAGTTTACTTGGCAGTAGCAGACTTGATGTTTATTAAATATTTTAAAAACTGAACAACTGTTCACAACCTGATGTATAACCAAGATGTTGTAGAGAAATAAAACATAACTAGTGTTTGATTTTACTATTACAAGAATGAACATTTTTCTTCAGTCTTTTAAATTTTTTTAGCACTTGCTTCTAAAATAACCAGATTTAATGGTAAACTCAAATCTAGTTTTGGAATCACATGTATAAGTCTAAAAAGTCTTTGTGTTTTTAAAAAGGTTTTGTTTGGGAGGTCCTATTTTCCCTTAGTGTAAATGATATCAAGCAAAAGCATGAACTCCTCTTCCAGTTTAGAATTACTTCTCTGTTTCTGAGCTTTATTTTGATCTATTTCTCTACTTACTGGGATTCTTCTTAGTAACAGCAACTTGAAGGGACCGGTCAGGTCTGACTAGTCTTCTGCAGTGTTTTGTGAGTGTTCTTCTTTATAGGAAATCGCAACTCAGAAAAGCATGTAGTGTGAGTAATTGTAGTTTTTCAGGTGCTTGTTATGGGTGTTTGTGATCTGTGTGATGTGACTGCATGAAACCAACTCCAAAATTTGCTAGGCAAAGAAGTGTATTGCTCATGCTGTAGATTCTTCTAAATGGTTACAGGGAGAATGAAAACGAGTAACTGGCTGGCCAGGTAGATTTTGTCTGATATGCTTGATTTACACTTTTTATGCTCATTATTGGCACATACAGGATGCTCCTTTACCTGAGTTCCTGTTGTGTTCTAGGCTAGCAAGGATTGTGTTCACCCAGTGAGAACTGTGTTACAAACTGGCATTTGACACCAGGGAAAATATGTAGTAGGAGAGTCCAAGTATTAGCATGAACAGATGGGGGAAGTCTATCCACCTTCTTTTAAGAGCTATTCAAGCTTATATAGTCTCTGAAACTATGAAAAGGCAGTAAGTAGTACTTCTTATATCCTGCACAAAATATGTTGAGCAGACGTTCACATTGCCACATTCCAGTTTAGGGGAAGCCCTTTGAGAAAGTACTCCTTTCTTGAATACTGTTGAAATTCTAGTGTACTACTACTACTAAATACAGCTTGTGCAACTTATGGGTTATTTAAGATAGTGGGAAAATCTTTACAATAGAGATGTACCCAAGTGACTCCAAAAGAACTGCTGCTAAAATATGATTTCTTGTTCTAGGGTCAAGGAGGTTTTACTACTGAATTGATATTTTTTTCCCACTCCTCAAACCTTTTCCTATACAATGGATGCTCATGGTAGTGAGACCGCACCTCGAGTGCTGTGTTCAGTTCTGGGCCCCTCACCACAAGGAGGATGTTGAGGCTCTGGAGCGAGTCCAGAGAAGAGCAATGAAGCTGGTGAAGGGGCTGGAGAACAGGCCTTATGAGGAGCGACTGAGAGAGCTGGGGTTGTTTAGCCTGGAGAAGAGGAGGCTGAGGGGAGACCTCATTGCTCTCTATAACTACCTGAAAGGAGGTTGTGGAGAGGAGGGAGCTGGCCTCTTCTCCCAAGTCACAGGGGACAGGACAAGAGGGAATGGCCTCAAGCTCCGCCAGGGGAGATTCAGGCTTGAGATAAGGAAAAAATTCTTCGCACAAAGGGTGGTTAGGCATTGGAACAGTCTGCCCAGGGTTGACTCGCCTTCCCTGGAGGTGGTTAAGGTGAGGGTGGATGAGGTACTTAGAGGCATGGTTTAGAGACTGGTGGGAATGGTTGGACTCGAGGATCTCAATGATCCGGTGGGTCTCTTCCAACGTGGTTATTCTGTGATTCTGTAGTCATTTTAAAGATATTAGTATCTCCAGCAAGATGTCTGCACCATGCAGTTTATGCACATCATGTTGCTGTAGCTGGTCTGTATGCTGTTTGCTGAAATGTAGAAATAGTTTTGAACTGCTGCCTGATGCTAGGTTTATTTGGGAAGAGAAATTCCCTTCTAGGCAATGCAGTTTTGTAATTGCTTCAAAATTATGGGCTTTCTTTCCCTAGATATATATTCAAGATTTTTTTAAAATAAAATATGCTCACTTTATCAAGCAGGAACATTCTCTTTTAAATAGAGCAGAAGTTTTCCTTTCAAGTCTGTATTTTCAGTATACTGATGATTTGGTTCCAAACTTATACCATTTATTGCTAAGAATCTTAGTAGTGATGAGGATAAGCAATGTAGCATAACACATTGATGATAACCTTTATGTTTTGGGAGGTCTGCTGTATTAGTGATATATAAAAACTGATTACTTTCTCCAACATTGCCTAGTAATTGTTTATTATTTTCCTATTAGACAAACAAGACAGATCAATATTCCTGAACACTGACCAGACTATGAGTAACATCACTGTAAATAGATTTGCCTCAGACCTCAGTGGTGTACTCATTTTAATGATTTGGACAATGTGAGTCCAATGACAAATCTCAAGCTAAGTTTAAAATTAAATTAAGAATAGGAATTGCTTACTTTGTTCCTTTGCTAATTGATATGGCCTTGTGTCTTTGACAGTAGTTCTTAGAAAAACAGATAATTATAGGTAAAAATATCATTTGCATTAAATTTACTGTTTTACTGTTAAAACATGTATTCATGTTCAAAATCCTATTGATGTTTGGTATCACTGAAGAAATTGTTCAGTGTGATGTTTTGGGAGCTGTGTCTCAGGGAACTCAGCTGTAGAATTTTTAACTTGTCACTCTTCTTAAAAAGCTTTTATCCAAAAGGAAGACTGGCTTGTAGAAGTTTGTCAAAATATAGTTGAAATACAGTGTACACAAAGTTGTCAATATTCTTGTGTTTCCTGCTAACATATACATATGAAAGACATTGTCAGTTATTTTGCATTTTTGTTAGAAGCATGTTCAGCACTAAAGTGTTCCTGATCATAATCATTTTCTTTACATTGTTCTAGGAGGAGCACTTTGTCTTGCATCAAATGTAATTGATCCTGAAGCAATGTAATCACAATTACTCACTTTCTTAATTGGCCTGCCCAAAATCAGAAAATGGAAACCGATCGACAGTGTTTAAATCAATAGCTTTGTAGTAAAGCTTGTGGGGGTAGAGACTTAGTGGTAATGGGTAGATCAATTGGTCTTAGATGCCAATCATGGACTGTGTGTTTTGCATAGCAAACACTGCCTTTCTGCTTGAGGATGTGCTGTTGTGCTAGTGGTTCAATAAATACAAACTGTATAAAGAAAAAAACTAACCTGAATAATAAAATATTTAGATATCTTTCAGAATTTGTTGTTCAAATCTAAGACAATGAAGGAGAAACTGCATTATAGAGAGGTTCAAGGGGACGAGCTTTGAAGCTTACCAAGATCACACATTTAATTAAAAAGACATGAAACAACTTTAACATGAAAACTATGCCTAATGCATTTATGTAGAATGTGTATTTGGATGCTCATTCGTAAGGAGAACATCTCTTCATTGTGATTTTTCTTGTGCCATCTCTTTGCAGAGGAACATTACTTTAGCCCCACTGGTGTTCACACCAGAAGCACAATCATGCTTCTCAGGCAGAAAGTTAAAGAGGAATAAATGGGGGAACTTAGTCTTCTGAACGATTTTTGTAAGCATTACTGTTTCTGTTTGTGTTACTTTGATCAGATTCTGCAAGCAAGATATACACAACTTAGAAGAGTAAAGCAATTTGTTATTGGCTAACTCACATGCATGGTAGTCTGGTAGCTTGTTAAATCCTAGTTAAGCATCAGTGTATTCACCATCCCAGTAAGAGACCTTAGTTTTTGATGGGCTGATTGGCATCAGTGAGTAGAGAAAATGTTAGAATGGATGTTTGATGGTACAGACTTAGGGCACTACTCCACTGACTGTGGAATTGTGGGTTTTTTTTCCTTTCAGATTTTATAAATTTCCACACTGGTGTGTTTTCTCTTGAACTCTTGAGGTCTTAGTAATCATTATCTTAAAAATCCTACTACTCTCTCTTATTGAATCCTCAAAATAAGAAGGGTCCAGAACTGTTGGAACAGGTCCAAATGAGGGCTAGAAAGATGATCAGAGGACTGGAGCACCACTGCTATGAGGGCAGACTGAGAGACTTGGGGTTGTTCAGTCTGGAGAAGAGAAGGCTTTGGGGAAACCTTATAGTGACCTTCCAGTACCTGAAGAAATGTACAAGAAAGCTGGGGAGGGTCCTTTTACAAAGACATGTAGTGATAGCACTGGGTGGAATGGGTATAAATTGGAGAGGGGAAGATTTAGACTAGACATTAGGAGGAAATTCTTCATAGTGAGGGTGGTGAGGCACTGGAACAAGTTGCCCAGGAAAGTTGTGGATGCCCCACCTCTGGAAGTGTTCAAGGCCAGGTTGAATGGGGCCTTGAGCAGCCTCATCTAGTGGGAGGTGTCCCTGCCCATAGCAGAGGGGTTGGAATTAGGTGATCTTTAGGGTCCCTTCCAACTCAAACCATTCTATGATGATTCTTGATTTTATCATTGTTATCCTGCATGTCTCTACTTATCAGGTATCCTCAGGTCTTCCTCAGAGTTTACCGCTTTCCTTAGATATGTACACAAAGATTTTGGAGCTTTACCATGTCAGAATTTGGCCTTGGATCCTTGGAATGCAGGCATTTGAATCCCTAGAGAATAAAGGCAAGGAAGTTTACAGAGACAGAGTTACTGTGTATACAAGCCCTTATTCCATTTGTACATGTGTTTAGCATTTTGGATTCCTGTGTGAATTTGCAAAACCCAGCCAGCAAATCTCTGTCTTCTTTTAGGGGTCTGGTGAGTATCTGAAGGTGAAGGGGAGATGTCCTCTTTACAACACTTGAGAGCTGAAGAAGGAAGGTTGTCCTTATCACTGCTTCCCTGTTCTTTTCATCCCCTCTTTTCGAATTCTCTTGGCTGTTTCCAAAGCCTGGAAAGAGCCACAGCTTTGAAGATAAAATTAATTCATGAAGAACCTGGTTTCTTTTTCCCATTCCTTTGAAAAGTATGCAGGAACTTGCTTAGCTCTCTTTGAAACAGATTGACATAGGGTACATGTCCATGCCATGCTTCTCTTCCCCTAGTACAATCAGGGCTCCCAAAAAGAAAGAGAAATGGAATGAAAGCAACAACTTCTATGCCTTCCATTCTTTCTCAGAATAATGAGATCATGGGAAAACAGTGTGACTAGTGACAGAAGTTTTTACAAGCACGGGTTGGTTGCCTTCTACTGGCAATTTCCTGTGTCCCAGTGTTATTAGAAGAGTTTGGCTCCCGTACATACTCTGCTACTATTACGATAGAAAAGAAAGCTGTCCATTTGCCTCATCCACCCTGGACTGTATCAAGAGAGCATCTTGCTGATTTTCTTTCCCAAGAAAGAGATTTTTCCAGCGTGAAGTTCTCTTATCTCAATCTGTGTTGATACAGGAATCTTCCCGAGCAGAACTCCTACCTGCAAAGAGGAGTAAATGAAAAGAATCAGTTGGGTAGCAGTCAGTATTTGTATTGAGTGCAAGCATGCATTCAGGTGTAGATGCTTGCACAAAAGCATCTGATTAAAATTATGTAGTTGAATATGTGATGGAATATATTTAAAGCTAATTTTAGAGATGCAGGACTGTCTTCAGATCATTGTCGCTTGCATTTTCACTTGTTCCTGGCTGTTTCCTTCCCTAGTACTCTGTCAGCAGTTCACCAGGTTGTTTACAGATGTTGGATGTTAAGACAACCAATCTGGTACTTTCCTCCTTACTTCATTATGCTAGAGTAGTCAGTTGGCTCAGTTACAGAAAGCAATTATATCAAGATAGATAACTGACCTGGAAAAAAGAAAGGTTGGGCATGGAAAAATGCTCTCATTTCTTCTATCAGTCTGACCTTTTTTCGTGTAAAAGCAGGATGGTAGGGTTTCCTTTCTTCACCAAGACTATGAGCAGGGTCCCCTAGACATCTCCATTTCATGTTTTGCAGGAACTTAATGTGTTGCTCATCCTCCTCCCTTCTTAGAGTTTTATTATCTGTGGATATACTCTGAATACCAGACAAAAATAGTCAGCTGGTTTTAGGTAGATGTATTCTGGGTCAAGCAGCTACTAAGACTGAAACAAAAAAGAGTAATATGAATAGCAAGAAGAACGTTCCCCAGACTCTTATTAGAATAGTGATTTTTTTTAAAGCTTTGAAAATTAAGACTTTAAAGGCAGCCATTGTGGAATCTTTTAAGAACTCATTCACAAGTGATAATATTATTTGTATTAGTTTTAAAGAACATCTTGCTATCATTATCCTCAAGTCGTTTGTTACAGCAGAGAATATTTTTCCCAGGAACCATTTGGAGCCAGTTCTTTAAAAAAAAAAACTGAGGAAAGAGAGAGGGAATAAATGAAATAGACACTGGTTTTAAATGACAGGTGCTAGCTGCTCCCACTGCAGCCATCTGAAGAAAAGTTAAAACTGTGCGTCTTCTAAAGGATTGAATGTTAGTCTTGCAGAGTCATTTATTACAGAGATGGTAAGTCTCTCTGTGTTCCTGTGGGAGCATTATCATCTCGCATTTGTTCATCTTAATTGGGTACATCAGAAGATAAATTCATTTGATCCTTAGAATTACATCATGAAAGGGGTGTAAGACTTTAACAAATACAGTAGGTGCAGTTGAACTGTTATTAAGGCAACAGTAAGAGTAATGATGTCTAACATTATTTGCCCCTAGGCTGACAATGAAATACAAAACAGATTTTACAAACTAGTGGGGAGGTACTGTTATCAGCCATCACTATTTGTTTGATTCTTTCATAGATTCCCTTCAGCAGACTTCTTATTAAGCACACGCGTTCCCCTAAGGATGTAACTTAATAATTGCACTTGTTAATAGGAGAAAATGCAATTTTCAGTTTTTGAAATCTAAAACCAGTTATGTTTCGCTGACTTGAGAAACTTTACTTTTTTTTTTTCTAATAAGCTTCTTCAGCTTGATCTTCCAGGAGTGTTAGAGCAACACCACCCCAGAGATGTGTCAGTGCAGCTTGAACCAATTGTCTGTCAGATACCTAAATGTTAATGCTCAACTTTAAAATTACTTCTGCAGTTTCTTTGTTTAAACATAATTTATACTAATTATAGTATTCAAAGTATTAATAAATAAGTTAAATGCAGTGGTATTTAGTTTACTTAGGTATTGAGGGAAGTTATGTAGTTGTACCACAAGACTCAATCTATTATCATGAAATCTCTATCTTTGGAGACACTCAGAGCTCAAATGGACAGGAATCTATACTATGTGAACTAAGGTGGCCTTGGGTTGAGCAGCTTGAGCCCCTTCCAGTCTGAATATTTCTGTGATGCTGTGGAACTATGAAATTACATTTGTTAAAATAGATATTACTAGATCTCTAATATAAAAATGCAGTGAAAGATGCAGATCAGTAAATGAAATCTGAATATTTAGCCTGTAAAGTGTGTGATAAAAAGAATGATAAAAAGGATGATTATTTTCTCTCGATGAAAAACAAGTTTACTGAAGTAAGCTGAAATTAATATAATGTAAAAGTAAACCAGATGCTGACTAAAGTGAAATTAAGAACCAAGTGGTTTTGAAGAAGAACTAGCAATCAGAATTTCTGCTTCTAGGCAATGAAGAGTTGGTTTATCAAAGAACATCTATTAGCTTTTAAATCACTAAGGGATGGGGAATTGGAAAGTTTGTTAACAGTAGATGTGTCAAGTGATCCTCTTGAGCAGTTACAGGCATATAAAACTCAAGCTATGCTTGTGCTTTCGTATTGTGAAAAGATTGTTGTATTTCAAAGCAATGTAATCACTGATGTTGTAAGTCAACTTTATGTACAAGTGGCATATCCAGTCAATGTAGTACATGAATCATTGCACGCAAAACTGTTTATCTATTTTATGCCAAATTATATGTTGCACAGCTTGCTTAAATATGAAGGATAACATTGGAGAAATAATGAATTGAACAATACTAATGAAGGTATTGTTAAAAGTCTCAGTAATATAGTCCGAGTAGTATATAAAATACAGACAGCAAGAAGTTATAAGGCAGTTGATTAAAGAGAAACAAATTCTTCTTTAATTTTTCCTTTGAAAACTGATCAGGAACCCCATCAGATTAAGAGATGAAGGAAGGTTCTTAAAGAATTTGTTTCTTATTTTACAGAGCACTTCATCAGGCCAGTCAAACAATCCCCTCTCTTTTAACATGCTAATGACCTTAGAGATTGGAAAAAAAGAGTGAGAATTTTTAGCCAAACAAATTTTTAAGAGTGGCAGGTCAAAAATGATTTTCTGTAGTGGAAATACTAGCCAGGTTTTAAAAGATTGTTTCACTGTATGATTGTAAACTAATAATTTTCAACAAAGTTAGCATTAACGCTATATTTTATTTGTAAAGCCCATACTTGAGATTGTATCCTTAAGCATAATTATAACCCATCAGAAGATAATAATGTACTGTTTCCTAAGTATTTCCTTGGCAAATTGGGTGATTATGGTAAGCATCAGAATTTTAAATGACAAGACCATAAAACACTCCCCCTGATATCAAGTGGTTTGTCTCACACCTATAGAAAGGAGGCACATATACTTTCTGTATTACTGATCTAGTGCTGTTTTTTTCTGTCAGTCCATCTTATTTCGGAATCTTGAAGTCATGAAAACTCAGTAACACATTTGAGGTTAACTTAAATGCCATGGATATTAATTGATTAAATGCGTTTTCCATTCTAATGATTGTACCATTATTGGTAAGTAGGCTATCTGAGGCACATTAGCATTCAATATGTATTGACTATTTGGTGTCTCTGAAAAAAAAGAAGTAGTATTCTTTTCTAAAAAATTTTCAAAGCATTAACCGAGATTCTGACTGTATGTACTGATCCTGAATTGCTAGATGAATCCTTGATGGTGTAGTTACTCAATCAGACATAGCAAGAGTGAATGTGTCTTGAGTTTCTGTAGACTTGCAGAACTCCAAGACGAGATGGTTGAAAACTCAGAGAACTGAATGGATAGGAGGAGCAAGTTTACTGTGTGGTATTTAATTCTAGAGGATGAATCTATAGCATTTTATACTAGTAGTCATATACTACTACTGACAGTCATTTTTTAACACTGACATTCTGAAAACTGCATCAAATTCTGTGATTTTCAAGCAGTATGCTGTGTGGTTTTGCTTAAATATACAGAATGTTGCAAAATTGAAGATATTTCCCTTTTACTCCTGAATTTATTGTTTGTTTTGTTTGGGATTTTTTCAGCCAACAATAATCTATTTTGTCTGCTATCATACCGTTTGTAGGTTTAGCCCTATTTCTAGGACAGCTGTCACTGATGACAGAATTTGTGAATAAAGGTTCTTTTAAATGAATTGTAAAATGCATAATGATTTGTCCTTTGCAAGCAGTTAGTTTGAGTGTGGTGCCTTAAAGATAAAAATAAATACTAATATGAGTAAAAGTTACACATTCAGAAATACAAGAGCATGCATACTGCGTTAATACTACACATGTATTTGAGAAAATGGATCAGCCTTCCTAATGCAAGAAATTAGCAGACTTATGAATTAACAAGGTAGAAATCATGCAGGTAGTTCTTACGCTGTCTATAGATTCCACAGTGAATTTGAAGCTGATAAGTATATATTAATATGTGTTGAAGCACTTGGTTGATTCTCTGTAATTTCTTTTTTACCAGCACAAAGGACGATCGTTTCAATGTTAACATTCAACCCCCTGTTGGAGAGCTGCTTTTGCCTGTCACTATGTCAGAGAAAGACTTTAAGAAGGAGCAAGGTGAGAAATATATCAGCAGCTTCAATAAATGTACTTGAATGAGAAGAGGACCGCATGCCTTTCCGTTTCCAACCATAGAGCAAGTACTTCAGTGTAGTTGTTTGTGTTAGTCTCTGTTAGCATTCAGTCTGATACTAGTAATTTAACAATGTCTTTAAAAAGATGTGCAACGGTATTTAACAGCTTTTCAGTGTATCCTTAAAAGCATAAAGCCCACCCTTTACCCTGAAACAGTCTTTTGCTGCAGAGAGTTTTGGCTTCCTATCCTGAACTGTGAATGTCTTCCCTACTATCAGCAAAGCAGAACGTTGGAACCCTGGCTCAAGGAAATAACCCAAATATACGTTGATATGTTATTTGTCTTTACTAGTATTTATTCCAAGGCTGTTTTTAGCTACTATGAGCATACCTGTTCCTCTTTCAAGCTTATTTTAATCTTTTTCCTTTCAAACACTTACTATAAAAATATTTTATGTTTTAGAAAGGTTACATCATTTATACTTCTGCATGCTTCTGATGTTGCATTTTTAAAGAATCTAAGTTTCTGTTCAAACACAGACCTCTGTACAAGCTCTTAGTGGCTTAAATATTTATACAAAATAATAAGAGAAAATTGTACTTAGCTTTGACCATGTGTAAAATGGAATAGTCCGTACTGCTGCTCTTAATTTGGATATGATTCTTGGATGTTTTAAAATATAAATTATTAGATATTGGTTGCATTCAAATGTAATAGTGTTTACTCATCTATCTCAATATATGGGGATTTACATGGGTAGATCTCTCCACGTTGAGATGAGAATATACCCAGGGGTCCTGTCTCATTGCTCTGCAAGGCTCAGAAACTCAGTATATCCATCAAACAGTCAAGAACATCAATGAATAATGCTATGTATTATTAATTATTGCTTTTGAGCATTTCTTGGTTTTGTATTTTTGAATGATTGAGAAAGTGGTTTAAATATTGCCTGGATCATTTTCAGTTAAGCTTATGGCTGCAGTGAAAAGTTAGGTTTGTGCTTTATTTTCTTAACCAATTGATACTTATTTGCTGTTCTTACCCTTTGCTGGCTAAAGCCTGCCTCTCTGCTTTATACCTGCTCAGCAAACCAAGGTGAGTGATTGAACAAGGCTGTGGCACAATTATTTTAAATTGTTTCCTTCTAAAATTGTAGTTGAGGTTGTAGTGAGAGGAAGTCTGGTTACTGTGCTTCTTCCCCTCCCCATTTTTATATTTGCTTTGCTTTGTGGTGTTTTGATAGAGTTTTTGTGTGTTTTACTGTGACTGAGGGCATTTTTTCCTCCTGACCGGCCATACAGAACCATGAGCACATAGAAGAAGTGTACTTGGAGAATAGCTGTGGTCCTCTGTGGAGTTGTTGCCAAAATTCCTTTCTCTTCTGCCATTTTACTTCTATGGTTGTTGATTATTTGTCTGAATAAATCTGGCAGCTGTTTGCTATGTTTAATAGAGCAGAAAGGCTACTCTGAATAAAGCTATTTGAAAATTTGTTTATATGAGGTATTTGTAAATCCATGAAGGTCTCTTGGCATTTCTGTATTGCTCTCTCTGTCTTCATGAATTCATACTTTGATGCAGGACTTGATGCTGGCAAATTTACCACAGGTTTAAAAATGTTTTCTATTGCATCTTTTTTCTTATAGGTATCAGCTGTTTCAGAATATTCGTATTAATAGAGGTCTCAGTTCTAAATTTTACAAAAGTATTTATTTTAAAGATACAGGAGCAACTAGCATTTAGGGAGAAACTACTATGTGATCTTGCTAAATGAAAATTCCACATTACAATAATAAATGCAGGGCAATTTAGAAGTTGGTATATATTATTCTGTTTTGTGTTTAACTTCAATTTGTCTGTATTCTCCAAATGAATCTGATTTATATAACTTGTTTTTCCTTTGCCATGCTTTTTTTTTTCCTTTTTTTTTTTTCCTTTTTGGACATAAGATGTTTCAAGTCTTGTACCTGGAGATGCCTTATTTTATTTGCAACCAAAACAAATAGGTGAAAAAATAGTGAAGAAGTGCATAGAATATTAGAAATGCAGTATTATATTGGAGGGGAATGAGAATATGTGTGGATTTTAAGGATTTTTACATCTACATTGCATGTGTAACCTAATAAGAATGCTAAAGAGGAAATAGCCGGTATTATACTGCTGTGTAGAAGGCAGTTCATTGCTACACGTCTTTACTCAATTACAGTCTGCTGTTTTGCATTGTCTGTTACATTTGTGTATGTCCATTTTTTTCCTGATGGTATAAGGAGAGGGGAACAGACAGGTTATTGAATATTCATGCCTGTGAAGGTTATCTAGTGGTAGCGGCAGAACCTCAAAAGCTGGATTTATCCACATGCTGTGCTTGATATGCTTAGCTTTACTACACCGTCTTCCCTTCCCCTCCTGAGCTGGGGAATCCTCCAGTGAGGTAATTCCCCAGAGCAGCAGCTGAGTTAGTGGCTGATGTCATGATTGACAGTTTGGAGGTAGTGGATAAAAATGCCAAATTACTGTTTACTTTTCTTGTTAAATATTTTTAGCTATCTTCAGGCCTCAGTATTTTATACCCTCTTTTACATCACGTCCTCATGCAAAGTCCAATTTCTGTAGCAGGAATTCTGCATCAGTACAGCATGCTGTTGGGAACTATGTATCCAAATTTTTACTTGTCTGCTGGTTTAAAAAATCATTTGCAAAGCTCCCCTTGCATTAATTCAGAATAGAACTAGTCTGGTAGCTAACACACCGTGTTACTTATCAGTGTAATTTTTCCACTTTGATTTCTTTCTATTATTGAAAATATATACAGTTATTTCATTGTATCAGTTAGTTAACCCAGATTAATTGCTGCTCTGTGCTCTGACTAGAGGTTTCTTAGATTCTCATGTTTCAAGCAATACTAAGGTGGCATGCAAATGTTATATCTGGATATTAATCAGAATTTTTATGAACATGTTTTTTAAAGTAGGCAGTTAAAATTACTCTAAGTATAAAGACTTTTTCCCCCACAAGTATGTTTCAAAATAACTTTGGCATTTTTTTTTAAAAAATTATACCTGGTTTACATTTAAAAACTCCAAAACCCAAGTACCTCGGTTAAGTAAACAAATTGTTTGCCTAATTTTATTAAGATTTATATATCCAACTTGTCTAGCAAGGTGCTAATTCTTTAAATGGTTGTGCATTTACTATTTTCTAGCCCTTGACTACCACGAGCAATCATATTTGATGCCCCTTAATTAGAGCACCCTTTTTGCTTTCCAGGTTCTTTTCCCCCTCAGCAATCGAGACAATACATTTGCTTACCATGCTGCTCTCCTAAGTGTTCTTTTGCATGTAAATTAATCTTGATTCAGTTTACACTGTCATGCTGAGTGGTACAAATTGCCTATAACAATAAAACAGCATGAGTTAAAAATAAAGGGGGGTGAAAAGGCAGATTGAATGTGTGCCTTACTTGATAGGATGTTACTTTGCTTTATGCCAATACATTAGTCGACGATAATGAATCTTCTGTTCTGAAAAGCATGGTTTAGTTGATTTTTTTAATTTTACTTCAATGGAGCAGTACCTTGTCTTTTATAGAACAAGTTAGACAAACCATTAATGACAAGAGTGTTAAGGTTAAATATGAAGCAATGCATTCACTTCTCTGAGTGCTATCCATCTTTCCATTTACAGGAGCTTGACAAAAGTACTGGCTTTGTACAACATTTCCTTTAATTACATGCTGCGGGAAACAGGCTTTTAACATAAACATAGTTGCATTCATTTATTCAGCATTTGCTCTTCAATAGAGCTTAATGGAGAAGGTTTAAATCCTAAATGAGTACACACATCTCAGCAGTGTTATGTCAGTCCCTGTGCTCTGCTTAAAAGCAGTTTTAGTCTGCGTATGTAGTTTTTAAAGCTTTTGCCTAATACTAAAGTTAAACAATTTGAAACAGAATGTTCTATTCTCAAGATAAAGGTGATCTTTGTCTAAGTTGTATGCTTATTTTTTCTCTCTTCAAGAGCAGATCATGTTCTAAAATAGCCCATTATTTACTTATTGGTTGTTCCATTTTTACTCTGATATTTCTTATTTTGTGACAGCAGCTAATGCACATTCTAATGCATTAAAATATATAATTTATTTTTAATTGTTCTATTAAGCATCTTTGAGCCATTTGTTCTGGGTTAGAGCTGTGTGTGCAGCCCTAGAAAATTAGCCTTTTGAGACGTTTGTGTTATTTTCATAGTTAGTGCTGTTGTGGGTTTCACATGCTTCCTATTCTTGCCTAAAGTACTGTGCTTCATTGTTTGACTGCATTTTCAGCTTCTGAATGCAGTGCAAAAATACATACCCAATGTTTAGTTGTATTTACTATTGGATTTTAATCAACACAAGCATCCAGCATATCGTTCTTTTAAAGAGTGGATGTTGATTGAAGAGAAAAGGAGGGGGGTGTTTAAAATGTCCTTAAACAGCATACTTTAGTTACTTTTTTATCATGTGTTTGGGTATAATTTCAACATTTCTGTTCTATTTTGTAGTTGTATTGAGATTATTTTAATGGAATAGTTTATCGTAGCATTTAGAGAGATGGATACTAACTGAATTATCCAGTTTCTAATATGATGACTTTCTCTTAATGAACTAAATTGAATGAATGACTACTATCTGAATTTCAAGACTATTTTTAGCAATTGGAAATGAAATTATAATTAAATGCAGAGGTTTTATGATTGAAATATGAGAAGATGTCCTTGTATATGGTCTTACTTAAACTGGACTTTTCCAAATCAATCTTGCTTAATATTTAATTTCTGTATTTCCATTCTTCTTTTAAGTTATACTTTTTGTGGAAAAGAACCATCTTGGTTTCACAGTTGCATCAGTAGCACACATAATTTCTCAGCTATTAGTAATTTATTTCCAATTAAAGGGCATTGCAAGTGATACATTAAACTAGTGTAATTGTGTAATTCCTTAGAAAACTGTTTTCTTGCCAAATGATTTTTTTAATGTAAATGAGAGGTTTTATTTAAAAGTCTCTTATTTTGATTTCGTACTTAATAAGTGACCAAATCTTAAAATATTCATAATGAAATACCTAATGTTTCAGGGATGCTGACAGGAATGAATGAGACATCTGCTACGATAGCTGTTGCTCCGCAGAATTCTACTAGACTTGTAATAATTGAGAGGGTAGTCAAGGCAGCAAACCTGGGTGTAGTCCCTTCTGGTCAAGATAACATACACAGGTAAGATTACATGTCATTCGTTGTAGAACCATCTTTTAATATGGATTTGTTAGTTCAAAATTCGTCAACATTTGGTAATATTAGGGAAAATTTTATTGTCCACACCTTTAACTGTTAGAGTATACTGTTATACTCTAACATAGAATCCTAAGCAGATATTAACTTGAGCCTAAATACTCCTCAGCTCTTTATTTGAATGTATGTAGAACCATCAACTATCTACACTTCACTGTGCACAGTTAAGAGTGAGTTGTCCTTGCCTGGCTTTCAAAACACTGTACTTTCAAGAGCATCTGTGTAATTTTTTGATACCTTTGTTTCTGTTCTTGAAAGTAAGTTGCCTTACTTAGGTTTATTGTCTGTGGGAAGCATCTTGGTTTTCCCATACTAATTTTTGCCATGTGATATCCAGCTAGTTAATCCCATAACCTGATATTTATTTTTCAGTTGGATGAAGATATTTTTTAAATGTAGGCTGAACATTAAACTGAGCATTTCCTTGTCCTTCCTACACAGATATGCAATGAAAACCAGTGATCAGCCAAGAAAGTCATTGGCCCTGTCTAGATTCCATATGTTACTTGTAGATCAATCCATTTAATCCAAAATCTGTGGTACAGAATGTCAGTAGAATTGATATGATTGTTGGTTAATGACAACTTTTATTGTGATTGACTTAAAATATTCAGTCCCGTGAAGCTTTATGGCTTCTTAATTGTGACAAGAACAAACAGGAAAATTGCCACGAGTGGAAAACTGAGTGGACATGAATAACAACAGCAAGATGTAATTGGAAGCTGTTAACCTGGTTTAGTATAAGAAAAGGTATACATCTCTCCTAGCATCTATTAAAACTGCTCCAGAATGTGAATTATCTCTTTAGCCCATAGAATTTTGCTATTTCAATAAGAGTAAAGTATCTTCTTTTACAGCTTTGAAATTTTGCTGGCTGAGATGGCTATTCAGAATGGTGAGAATCCTGTAGCCTACGCAGGACTAATAACCTGATATTTCTCTTTTTGGATTTAGTCCTTTTTGCATCACTGGGCATTTGTTAATGCAATGCAATATATTAGCCCAGCTGGATTTTCCTATGTATTTGATACGGTCAATGATAAAATTCTGTTTAACCATAAAAACATGGTACAGCCAGTGCAATTGCACTGAAATGATTGTCACTATTGACACCTGCTCCTCCATGAAGGAGTCCTCATTTGTTGCATCCCTGAGGGATCTATACAGCCTGTATTCTCAACATCAATTCAAAGACTAGGTGAGAATGTCAATCAAGAGAGACTGAAGTGTCTGCACTATACAGGTGTTCTCCATTTTTACCCTGTCATCACATGAGACTTATCACATAGGGATGGATTGTTTCGTGACTGAGTCTCAAAAAGGCTTCCTGAAATAATAGCTTAGTTCCTAGCTCAGCCACAGGTTTCCTGATTGTAGATAAGCTTCTAATTCGATCTTGCTTTTTCTTGCTCTTTTTTTTTTTAAAGGAGTGTCTCCACAAAACAGAGTCTATGACCAACAGTAAGTAAATTGAAGAGGTACTTCCTGTTGGGTACACTCCTTCAGAGGCAGTGGTTGAAGGCATGTTCTGGTTGAGCTAAAGTATTCAGAGCGCCTCAGAGCATCCTGAAATCACCTTTTCTTTTTTGAATCAAAATAGAATGTATTTGGTCTGCCACAGTAGTTACAGAATAGTTTGCATTTATAATGTCCATCACGCATTATAAAAACTTGTTTAGAACAACTTAAATGGCCTACCAGAAATGTACAACAATGAAGCATTTAGAAAATAACCTTTCATTAGCTTCACCATAAGTAACTGGAGTTCACAAATATTATGTAGTCCTAAGTGCACCTGATTTTTACTGAGAAGACAAATGGGAACATTAACTAGCTGATACTGCGATGAACCAGTTCATCTTTTGAACAGTATCATTAAAGAAATTCCTAGTTCTAGACAAATGAATATTTGACATAAAGATGAAATAACGAATGCTTTCAAAACTTTGAAACAAATTACTGAAATATATATATATATTTTAAAAATGTATATATATGTTTGGATTAAATCAGTTCTGCCATGAAAGTAAACAAAAATGGTGCCTCTTCTTGCAAAATCATGTGTATGCAGGAAGTATGCTATGCTTTATTTAGGTAACACATAAACCATTTTAGGATGATAAAATAAACAGTCACTTTTTGCCTTGACAAAGCAGCTAGGGATTCAACAAAAATATGTTAAAAGTAATTGTTTTTCTTCTGTAGAGTATCATTGTATATCTTATTGCAAGTGGTATTTGAGGAAAAAAGATTACATACAAGAACTTGTTTCAGTTCATCATGCTATTCTGTGAGGACTACTTGAGTTCATTTTTTGGAAGTGCTTAGAACATACCCTTTTACACATGGAAAGAAGTACTACTTTTAAACTGACGTTTTGCACCGTACAGCATGAATTATATTAACCTCTTAGTTGGCCAACTCCAACTGGAGTATTACTACTTAATGGTGGCTAATGCCAAGAAATTTGTATTGCCTGGTAATGCAATATACTAATTCAAAATTAATTCAGATTGTATAGTTCAATGCAAGTGTAGCTAATGGACTTGAACAGGTATGTGTTTCTTGGATTTTTTCAGTCTAAACATATTTGCGCTCCTGACAAAGATGATCGTCATGCAGGTGAGACCAAATTACTGCTCGTTAAATTGATAACCTATTTAGGACCAAGTAAAAAGACTTAGAGGAAATACAGTGAAGATTTGAAAATAAATACTTGAAACATAAGTCAACAGCATACAGTCACCAATGAAAAATTAAATAAATGTAAACCCATCAAAAACATCAGCTATATATCAGTCCGTATCACAATAAAACAACACTTTCTTACATGCATTTTTTTCTCTCTTTGCCATGTGACCACTGAGTATTTATAGTTATATTTACATTTCTATTTTAAATATAATCATTTAACTGATTTCAACAAAATGCTGGACAATACAGTCGATTTTATTTTAAGTTCTTTTCTGATCTGTTTTATTTGAGGCGATAGCTGCAAAAATTTTGAACTCAATAGCCAATATACATATCAGCACACAAAGGTGCAGATTTATATTCATATATTTGCAAAATCATTTTGCTGTACTATTTTACTTCCTTGAGTGTAGTTACCTGTATGACAAATTAGTTTATGCAAGCTGTTAGATAACTTGGCCTTGTAAGGCTGCACACAGAGCATTCTCATGTTCTTAATAGGATTTAACTATTTGATATATTGATCTCTCTTGCTTTTCTTATCAAGGGGAAAGATTATTTCAGTTTTAAAGGCTTCTGCTGAAGACAAGAATGTGACATTCATTTCAAAAGAGGAAAAAATTTGGCCAGGAAATACGATTTCTCCTTAAATATGAAAACTCCAGACAAAAATGTGTAATATGTATAATTATTTCAGAAGAGTGATTGGGGTCATTGTTGCAAAATTTCAACATTACAAGAACTGTTATTTGTTAAAAATATTTTAAGAAATGGAAGGTTGAAAGTGGATTGAGGTGCACATAGATGTTGACAAAGTAAATTACAAATGAATCAGCTAAGGCACCAAGCTTCTGTCTTGTGCTTCAGACCACATCTGTGGATATCATTTGCATCTAAAGACAAAGATACTGAACGAAAGGTATTTGTTACTGCAGGGAATTAAGTCAGTCTGAATAATTACATTTAGGGATCAAGTACTTTTTAGCAGAGGTATGTCTGCTGTTTGTTGTCAGTAGAGAAAGCCTACCAGGAATTTTTTCCCAGCTTCAAGATAAGAGCATACATAATTGAGGACCTTGGTTCTTCCAGTTCCCTCTCTCTACCTGGGCAATAACATTCATTGCTTTGTGGATAGAAAATAAATTTTAGGCTTCTTTCCTATTTCAAAATGTGATGAGATGAAGATACTATTTGACTCAAGATTTTCAGTAATTTTCTTTTTAACCAACGCAAGCCTTATTTATCCAGAAATGCCCTTCATGCTCGAATTACTTTCAAGATGTGTTGCTCATTACTCTCTGGTGAATATTCTAAAAGTTCCTCACGTCTCTTCCTCCTTTATTCATTTTCAGCACCATAACATCCTATCAGGATAGGTAATCTTCATTTTCTTCACTTTGAATATAGCAGAAGACAATAGACTGTAGTAGAATGAAAAGACTAGTTGCAGACTTTACTTTAACGTTAGGAAGTTTTGAATGCTCTTATCCTCTTGAAAGTGTCAAAATATTATGTACTAGTACATAAGGCCCTTGCATGAAGGAGAGGCATTTCACGGTAAATTGGCTTAGAAAAAAAATAATGGAAATACGCATAGAAAGCCTTTCTTTCCGCCACCTATAAAATATGGTGCAAAAGCTCTTAATGTGTTGGTAGTAGCATGGTACAGAAAAGTCCATTCAGAGCTGGGATCACAAACTGGATTTGCTTTTGCGCTCTTTCACTTTGTTTTGCGCTTGCATGATTCCATTGATGTCGGTATATAATGTGTAATGGGATGAGGAATCAGGCAGTCTTGAACTGCCTACCTCTGCTTTCCACTTCCTGAAGTATTTCTTAAGCAAAATGCGTTGTACTCTTGTAGATTATTTCTCTCTATGCCCATGGCTCTACAACATTATGTAAGGTAGAACACCTTTTCCACTTCTTCATTGTTGAAGACTTTACTTGCACATTGCCCAGTCAGTCAGTGGGGCAAAAGTCTGAACACATCAGAGTGGTTATGATGAATAAATTTCAGTCAAACTCAACTCATTTAATAATCCATTGAACTAGTCTGTTCCTTCTTTTTTATTTTGGAAGGAATCCATAATTAGGAACAGGAAATAGTTGTGTTAGAAAGTGAATGTAGTGTCATCTACATATGTTTATTCTGCAGTTCATCAGGATGGCCTTAACCATTGACCAGATCTCTGAGATATGTGACAGCATTCATTTAAGTCATTTAATTTGAGATTGTCGAGGCTGTAATTTCAATGACCCAGTATAGAACAATATGAGGACTTGGAGAAAATCAGATCTCAGTGTCTTTCAACACAGAAGACTTAATCTGGTTCAGAACAGCCATTTCACGTTTTGAAATGATGAGTTTAATATCCTTCTCCTTACAACCATGAAGAGGGTCATTCTAATAGATTTGTCTTCTTTCTAGAGATCACCAGAACTTGCAGAGGGAGGATTCTCATCTCTTAACATGTTGTTGTAGTAGACACTTGAATTAGCTTTTAAACTAATTTAAACATGCTAGCTTTTAAACAAGAAGCATAAAATAGTGCTTCTGCTCATTGCTGGAGCAGATCTAATTAGCTCAAGCACAGCATTGCATATGGTGACTATGCTGCTTCTGGAACCTATATTTGACTTGACTGCACTACATAGGCAAGCCTGTTTGTTCAGAGCTTGCTGTGTGTACTACATCGTTGTTTAGTGTGCCTGTGTGATTTTGTGAATAAGCAAGCATTGAACAAAATGTAAAATATTTTGCCTTTTGGAAGCGTGCATTATTATCCTTTACCAAAATAAAAAACATACTTTATAAATTATGTCATGTGACAGTAAGTACACTGCAATGGTTGAGCACTGTAATCCTGAAGAACATGAAGACACCTAGGCCCAATATAGAAACCTACATAAAATGCTTGAAAACCAGAAATCCAAGGATCAACACTTGTTTGTCACCAGCCTTTATTGCTCACTCCATGCATCAGCCTGACAATCAGGTTGTATTCACCTCTTTTTGTCATTTTGCAAGCTGTCATGTCCCATTTATAGTATATTGGCAGACTGATTCTCAGAGGAAAGAAGGTTTTGTTTACAGACAATTTTGATTATCAGAGAATGGCGTGCTTAGTAATCAGTTATCCTCCCCACATCTTTTTAATCCAGCAGCACCTAGTGTGGGGAGGAAAGGTATGCAATTGTGTATATATCTAGATAGCTTTGTATTGAACAACAGAAAAAACTAACTTTTAATGGAAAAAAATTTCTGTATATGTCACCTTCCATTCTGTACTACATTTGGAAGAATTCTCAGGCAGAAAGTTGGTAATAAGACCCCCACAGTTTACCATAACTAACAAGTGTGTCTGCTTCCAGCATGTCAGGAATGAAGGGCTCCTGCTCATCTGTTGAGGATAAACACTGTAGAAATTTCTGAGACATATAAATTGTTTAGAGTGATTCCACTTCAGTCCAAACATATGTTCTCAGTAGCTGACAAACAGGTCTTACAAATCCAGGAAGACTTCTTAAAAGACTTTTACTCTGGGCTTATCTTTCCTAAGAGTTTCCACGAAGCAATTGTCTTTTTGGAGAGCTCAAATGAGATGAAGTCTGCTTCTTGTAGGAGCTCCTTTGATGCAGTTATGTGATGCAGTTATGTGATGCAGTTATGTGATGCAGTTCTACTTTTGTGTTTCCTTAGCTGTGGAGTTCAGTCGTCTTTTTTCACCCTTCTGTAGAGCTACAATGGGTAGCTGAGTAAATAAACTTGTAATAGACATGCGGGCTTGATTTTTCTTCTAATTTTTCAGGTAGGAAGTAATTGGAGAGCTAAATACCCTAGGCAAAATAGTTTTTCTGGGGAGCCTTTACCTGCAGGAGACAGAGTCCTAAATGGAATAGTAAATCCATGTCCACCATATGTCAGCCTTCATTGTAGCCAGAAGTTTTAAACTCTTAAGGCTTTCATGATTTGTGACAGAAATAATTTTACCTTTTTTTTTCAAAAAAAAAAAAAAAACACACCTCCAAAACCCCCGCTAGGCTAACTATTTATATTTCTTTTGTCAGCCAGGACTAAGAGTCTTTCTGGTTAGTCACTATTCTTAGATAAATATTTTTGTTCCTAGACAAAATGTAAAGAAAATTAATATTTTAGATATTGAAGTGCAAACTCATTAGTTTCTACTAGATAGTCTCTCATTTCTTAATCAAATCCTTCCAAAACCTTGCCATTTTCTCTGTGCTAACAAAAGGACCTTGTATGTATTAAAATAGTTTTCATGTACTAGCAACATATGATGATTTTGATTAACTGGTACAAAATTCTTGACCAAGAGAATGCCTTTCTACAACATCATCTTAAGGCTCTTAACATTTAAAATTTATTATTGTAGTTCAGGAGTTGGTGTGTAGATTGCAAAATTTTATAATAACTTGGAAAAATTAAATTTTATGTTAACATTGAAAGTATATGAGTGAATCATTTTAGATATGAGGTTAATCAAAGCAGATTGTTCTAGCCTAGCTTATTTGCTGTCCACTAGAGGACAGCACTGCTTTTGTATCTGAATGCTGTAAAGTGAAAAATATGTGCAGCATTTTCTTTGAAAAACAAACAGGAACCTTTTGAGCTAGTTGTTTAAACAGAAAACATTTAACACCCAAAAAACTGTTGATTTGAAAGATCTCTGAGCAAGTTTAATGTTTTAATTTATTTCTGTAAGGTAACTTACTTTCTTGGAATTAAATAATTTTTCTCCATAGCCTGTTTTTAAAAGGGTCTGTATATAATTTGCAAATACATGTCATATTAAATGCCTAATTCTTTAAGAAAAGTAAGAATAATAGACAAGATGAGAAAACAAAATGGATCAAGCATTACAATTATAATTTCCAGAGTGTGAGGACTAAATATTTTGATTCATGCTTTTACCTTACTCTAGTTTTGGGGATGACATATAAATAACTACAAATAAAAATGCCAACATTTTTAAACTAAGGGTAAATTTGAAGGACAATAAGAAGTTCATGGAGGATTATTTTGAATGTGTGCGACTTATTGGACAGTAAATTCAGAGGATTCACTTGTATTCTTGCATTTTTCTTAAATAGTGCAACAACTCACTGGCAACTAAGGACAAACTGAAAATCTTATTTCGGCAATAAAACTAAAAATAATAAAAATACAGTACAGATTTGATTGTGATTTATTTTACAAATCTGTTATATTCTTAAACCTCAAAATATTTAATATGGGAAATAATTACACTATGGTAATGAATTAGGTATTTTGAACAATTTATTCTAAGATAGTGTTAAAATAGCTCAAAATGTACTAGAAAAAAGGCCCATCAAATTATAATATGACTTTAAAGGTAAATATCAAATTTTATTGTTAATCACCAATGTTAAACAAGGCTTTTCCTCAGCAGTTAAAATCACCAGGTTCAAAAAAATGTTTTGTGTGTGAGTGTATTTCTGCTTCTGTTTTCAGTATTAAGCCTACTCTGTCCCCAGGTCAGAATACATAATAATGCTATTCTGAATAGTTCTTTTTCATGTTCTAAGGCTGACTCAGAAAATGAATACAAGTAATTAGTAATTTAACCAATTTTTAGATGTAATGTTAATTATAAAGTCGATCCTGTACGTGAACAGAATTTATCAGAGAAAAGTGAAGATTCAAAGTACTGACGCTATAAATATTTGTGTTGTCCAATTGATACACTGGAAAGTTCTTAATAGTTTTTCATTCTTATATTTACAAATTGAAGACTAATTCACAGCAGTATTTTTTTCCTCTTTGAATATATTCACTGCATAACTTGATTACACATTTGTCAACTTCGGACTAATTATTTTTCTACAGCTAGGGCAGGGCATTGCATCTTCTGATCGTCTTTCTTACTAATAGGATTCTGTCTGCTTCAGCAGGCAGTAATTGAAGGATTCATGTACAAGATTTAAAGGAAGGGTGGAGAAAAAAAAAGTTTTAGCCTCCATTGGCCATTGTCACTGTTTCTTATAAGCAGTAGAATAGAAATAGAAAAAGAAAAAAAGTTAGCTTGAATAGAAAAATCAAAGAAGGAGAAGAGCGCCCGACAGGAGAGAGAGTATGTTTTAGTGCTGTTGAATTATGCGTAACAAAACCCGCTCTGCTGTAAACAAATGTCCTGACAGTGAGTGTTCAGGTGTAAATTTACTTTCTCCAATGTTGAATTTTAAAGAGCAGGTTTTGAGTGAGTTACTCTATTGATGTTTATTCACTAGCGTTGTATTTTCATGACCTTTCCCTATAAAAATGCGTATCCTGTGTATTGTAACTGTTTTCTCTCTACAAATAAAGGGAGAATAACTGCTAACCTGTAGTTAAGCTGGTCGTCATTATAAAGCCAGTGTTTGGTAAATGGCTGTCAGGTTGTGGTATCTGGTGCTCTGTGTTTTCCCTTCATATTAACTGTAAATCAAATATTTCTGTGTGATAATCATTAACAAATCTTATTTTCATGTAAAGTGACCGAGAATATGCTCTTGATCTTTAACTCTTGAAAGACTGGATGACTTTCTAAAAATAAACAGTACTTTGTTGATTTAGAATTTACTTCTTAATACTTATTTCCTTGATTAATGACAGGTACTATATTTATGTAAAAATTATCCATGAACTCTGTCTCTTTTTCTGCACGTCATATAGCCTCAGAATAGTTAACATTCTTTTTAAAGTAAGAAAAAAAATTGGAATAACTTAGAATATACTAGTATGTCTCACTTTGCTGTGTTTCTAATCAGGCTTCATTTTCTTAAATGGTGAAGGTACTAGGAGCTGCAGATCTTCCTAAATGTTTTTAATGATGTGAAATCAGGGCTGGAATTAATATTATCACAGAAAGAAAACTAGAGAATAATTGTAGTATAGCATCTTGAAACTATTAGTGAATATTTGGTTCTGTTTTCAGAAAGGTGTTATCATTTACTTTCTTTTTTTCATATTCACTGATGCATCCTTTTTTGCCACAGAACCATGCTCATAATATAATATCTCACATTCAGAGATGTCCACAGGACAAATACTTTCATTTGGACCTAGAAACAACCAATTTACAAGCTAGATGTCAACATACTACAATTCGGTTCCCAAGGCTTCTTTCAGACTCTTAAGTTCTGATTGGTTTCACTGTCGTTTTTTCAATCTTTTTGTATTCAAAATCTAACCATTAAGGCACTATCAACTTTCAAAAGAACAAAAAAAATTAATTACTGACCTTGTGGGGAAAACAAGATTTTCTCACAAAGAATAAACACTTACTACATAAAGTGATTAGGTTTTGTTGCCAAAAGGGTTTTTTAATGGCTTTCTGCTCCAAGTATTTAGTTGAGCACAACACACGTTTCAGAAAATCTATGTGGACTTATGATGAGTAAGCATATAAGTGCAATAACATGTGCTTAGTCAAAAAAACCCAGCTATTAACTAAATCCTTCAAGGACATATATTTAAAACATCTAAATAATTAGCAAATCAGTTTTACTGCTAGTGTCTTCTAACCAAAGGTCAACTGCGTCATCCTTCTATAACTGTATTTCGTTTCACAGATCATATAAGCATATTTATGTTACAGCTGTCTTTAGAAATCAAACTATCTTCCCTGTTTTAAGGAACAGATTTTTATTTCTGAAGTTCAAAAGCAGTGGTAAATGCATCGTGTGGCTGTTCTTCTGTAACCTTTTTTTAGTGTTGAAATAAACCATCCTGTTCTGTTCCAGTTCTTTTTTCACTAAGTAATTCCAGATTGGTGACTATTGATATAAACCGATTAGCCACTGTTATGCAAACTAACACTTCATGTAAAATTATCCAAGTATCAGACCCTTTGTATACTGCAAACCACATACAAACTCACATTTTATTGATTTTACATGTTTTGCTCAGAGGTACGGAAAAATACTATTGATCCCCTATGTGATTTTGCAAAACCACAGGTAAAAGTATGAGTGCAAAACTCCTTCTGATGCGTTGGGCCTCTGATGCTCTTGGCTTTCACAGAACACTGACTTTGTATCAGTTTCAGGTTTTATTAAAAGATGGTAAAATCAAGCCTTGGGGCTATGAAACACAGCAGGAGTGCCAGCTACCAACCTATTTACGTGCATACTCAGACATAATCTGCTTCTGTGTTGTCCCAAGATACAACTGTTAAGTAAATAAAGTGACTAATAAGACTATTGTTTCTATAATTATCCCCCTGTCAAAATCAACAAGAGAAATAGTGATTTTCTGCATGGTAGTGTAAATAGATTAAATAATTGATATAACTAGCTGAGTAGATAATTTTACAGTAATAATGTTATTTTAGAACCACCTATTAAAGGGAGAGGTCTTTGAATGTATCTGTAGTCCAGACAAAAGAAATAGATTGACCTATGATGAGTGACATTGGAGAAGTGCCCCATGTTTCCTTAATTAGTATAATGTGTTATGAGATTTTGATATGCTTAGTTTAAAAAGAAAAAAGACAGAAATTACTTCTCGTTTGAAGAGGACCTGCTTCCTGCTTAAGTGGCTAATATTTTAATTAAGTCTGGAGTGAAGTTTTTTTAGTACCTCCTGATAAACTCCCTCCTTTATGTTGATGGTAATTAAACAGGTCCCCAGGGGCTGGAGTAGGCGCTTTGCAGGGCCCGTGCTAATTGTCAGACATGAGACACTGACCAGTTGGTTTGCTCTTGAATAGCCCACAGTGGTGCTGTCAGCCCAGCAGTTTGATTTTTCTGTATTGTGAGCTGTTGTCAGGGCTAACTGGGTCCTATTGTGGCTGAAGATGTTGCGCAAATTGAGGCAGATGGCTCTGATTCAGACACGTGTCATTCAGAAAGAGGAGAGGAGATTGGCCCTGCAAAGTGGGGTCAGACTGGGTCACAGACCTGCTCTACACTTGTTAGTGTTTTCAAAAGCCCATGTGCAGCAACTTTGTTGTTGTCAAGTAACCAAGGGAGGGGGTGAAAGGCAAAAAAAAGCATGGGGTGCTCCTTGTGAAAGATGGAAGACGAGGCTGTTACCATCCTCTCCCTCCATCTCTTAGGTCTGGCTGTGCATGCAGAATGAATTAACAGGATTGACAGAAGTTCATTGTGCCTAAAATGGCTTTTCAGTCAATTGTCGTGCTTAAAAGGCTAGTTTTGGTTTTAATTCCATGTAATTAGTGGATTCTTTATGTCTTGGAATTTAGTAATGCTGCAGTAGTCCTGTTTTGCTTCTCTGATAGGTTCAGGTTTTTTTTAATTTGCTTTGTAGGATATTAAATAATTCTAAAATATTTAGAAGTATTGTTTACATTTTTATGTTTAAATATTCTCACATTCTGGAGATAAATTCACAGATGGTATGATTTGGTGTCTTGCTGTTTGTGTTGGATGTTTATATCTTTGTGGTTTGAATTAATTGTCAAGATGGCAGGAGGATGCACTTTTCTGAATGTACAGCAATTTAGCTTTTTGGAAGTGTTCTACTATATTTGACATAATTGCAGTTTCTTTGGGGCACCAAATAATTTTACTTGTCCATGGAAAAATCCATACAGCTGAGTTCAAGTTGCCAGTGTGCATGAGTATTGCAGATGAACCAAAAAACTAGAATTTTACATAAAAGTTTTATTTAAGTAGGGTTTTTTTTTTACTGTTAAATACACTGTTTTGCGTGATACTTTTTTTTGTCTTTCTTAAATGCAAAAATATTTCCAAAATGTGGAACAAATTCCTTCTAAAGAATTTATGGATGTTTTTATGGTTTATCCCCTGAAATGCATTAATGAAATTGGAGACACTTTATTATATTTGAGCTCATTTAACTTTTGCAGAAAGATATATTAGCAGTCTTCGACCTTAAGATCCTCACTGATTTTAATTTTTATTTTTTATTTTTCCTTCCTTCTCTAGGTTTGCAGCTAAGACTGTGCACAGTGGGTCACTCATGCTAGTCACAGTGGAGCTGAAGGACAGCTCTACAGCACAGCTCATCATAAACACAGAGAAAACTGTGATTGGTTCTGTTCTGCTGCGGGAGCTGAAGCCTGTCCTGTCCCAGGGGTAACCTGCTTACATCTGGACTTCAGAATCTGGCAAACAACAAAAGTGCCTGGCATCCACTACTGCTGCCTTTCATTTATAATAATAGCCTTTCCATCTGGCAGTGGGGGAAGAATACACTCTTGACATTCTTGTCTTCTGCTTTAGAATGCTAGTGTGTATCTGTCATATATGCAAGTCCCTTCCTTTTTTCTGCTTGCTAACCAAAGAATATATATTTTGCTGCCAGTTATCAGCACTCTTAAATGTAATTCCCATTTGTTCTACCCTGGTCCTTCCCTCTCTGCTCCCTTCCCCCGTACCTTTCTTCCCCATTGATTTTCCCCACCGTAGTGGACAAATATTAGATAATAAAGTTCAAGGGAAAATCACACTGCTTGAAAACTGAGTTAAAATGGCAGGTAGGTTCCAGCAACATATGCAGCTACTATGTGGTTTGGGAGGCTTTGTTGCGTAAGTATAAAAATACAATAGGTACAAGAAAATAATGTTTGCTTTCTGGAAGTGCTTGTAAACCTGAATTCGTGTATCGATTGTTCCTACTTACTGCAATTTTCTCAAATATTTCTGTTAAGTTGCCAATAAAGTAGTGCTATGAGCAGAGGCTCCCTCTTACTTGTTTTCATAAAGAACTGATAAGGTGATTGCCAGTGTTGTATATAACTGGTTAATTAAAGACCAACAAGGCTGGACACTACATATGCATTAGCAAAGTGTTCTTGTGAAAGTAGTGAGTGTTTGTGCTCCTGTTGTAATTTTCAGTTATACAGTTGCATTTTTGTTAATTGTTAATTGCCTGTTTTCAGATTGGCCCATTCATAAAATATTGATTGAATTATTAGAAAATATATTAAATACTGATTAATAGACTATTGTGGCAAATTCTGTCATCTAACTTAACAATCTATTCAGATCTTCGCTTCAGATCTCTTTTGAGATTAAAATGAGATTAAAACATCTCCCACCTGTGCATAAACCAGGGCGTGAGACACAGAGAAATTCATAGCCATATCTACCTAACTAGGCCTGAGAAGACAAACAGCTGTGCAACCTTTGTTGTGCCCAGTTTTCTGCCTGTAGCCTGGGTGTCACTGATTTTCACCTTCCCTTCGCATTCTGGCTATATGGTAGGACCGAAGATACCAAGTTTTGTCATTTCCTCTCACTTCCAACACTATAACTTATAGTAACTCCCGGCTCTGTTATAGATGTTTTCATGACAGAGGTATTGGGGTAACTGCAACCTTGCTCTGTCACCAGGATCATTGCATGGTCTTCTAATGCTGAGAGGTGTTGGTTTGGATTAGCTTTCTGAATGCTAGTCTGTACTGCTTCATCAGAAATGCTGCATTACTGCACAGTTCTTCTAGAATTTTCTACTAAATTGGGGAGAATTGAAAGCATAGTAGAATTGGCAAATTCTAAAGAAGGGTGGTTTTTTAGGTATTTAGGTCACACTTAAGTGGGAAGTGTAGTTCTGGGTTTTGCTAGCACTCAAAATATACTGGCACTTCTCAGACAAAGAATCTTATGCTCTCAACAGAAATGTACCTGTTCTTTATTAATGTTTACACTGTTTTCTGAAGTTCTAGTCCTGTAATAAGCTTCTTCGTGAATTACAGTTTTCAAATGTGATGCAAAAACTATTAAAACAGATGAGAAATTATTCAGTGTTGAAAATACCATTATCTCAGAGAAAATGCAGATTGGTCTAGATGCTATTTGATAGTAAGACTTAGTAAGAAGGTGGTGAGGGAAAGATACAGAACCATGCTTCCTGAGAAACAACTGAACTGCAGAACCTTCATCTGTATTTGTAAAGGAGGAAACAAGCTAGAATTGTTTCTTGTACCATAGTATAAATCAAAGGAGATCATATTAATGCTGTGTAAATCACACGTGTTCCTGAGTTAATATCTGCCTCCCTTTAACGAAGCCCAGAAATGTGTATAGTAAGGGTATTTGTGGAGTTTCTGATATTAATTTGCATTTTTTCAACAGTTTGCGATTTGGTCCAGTAGTTCAATAACTTGTGATACAATAACTCTCAAACTCTTGATGGTGGTGTGATTGAAAAATTGATGCTGTCTTCCCCAAATAGTAATACAGAAAGAAATTTTCTTTAAAGGCAGATATTTAAATAGTCATGTATCTCTACCTGCAATGAAGCTCAACTTTTCAGGAACCTGAACATGAGCGCATGTAGAAGTACAATTATAATACTGGAAGTTGCACTCAGTCATAATTCAGCCAGTTAGCAGTAGTTAACAATTGTTTCTTGGGTTTGCTATATATCATTTTTATTCACTTTCTTCAATACTTTTCATCATTTATGGAGGCATATTAAAGGTAATTAGGATATGAAGTAGATAACTAGTCTAAATTGTAATCTAGCACTCATTTCAGAGTGATTTGCTGCTACTAGGTAGCAGCAGCTCCAGTCTCTGTGGGTAGGCTTTTCAGTCAGGAGCTATGGCCTGAGAACCACCCAGCTTCACTGGAAATCCAGGCTTGCGCAGCCTTGGAACGTACCTGCATGCGTGACTCAGGAGGAAGGCCAAAGTATAGCATTGCAAGACCAGTGAGGTGAGTTTTGCTGAGATGGTTAGGAAATCGTATCAAGGTCTGGTTTAGGGAGTGGGAGCTGAGGGTTAATCTCTTAAATTGTGATGGGTTCAAATACAGAAACATGCAGGAAAATAAGAAAAAAATAACTGCAAACTGAAATATATTATCAAAACCAGGAGATTTGTGTATAATTTTATTAAATTTAATTCACTCATGCCCAGCATATGTTTACTTACTCAAAAAGACCCAAAGCTATTGTGGTTTAGTCCAGGCTGTAAAACTGATGCTGGTAATTATGAAGAATCCATCCCACAAGAGCAAGAACAAACAGATCTGAAAGTTTTTATATAGTGAGAGGTTGATACTTTGCCTCTTCTTTGTTTCCTGGTTGTTTAAACGCACACACATGTTCCCCCTTGTGAAGAGGAAGGGGCTATTGGGTTTTTTTTAAGTAACTGAATTTTTAAATTCAGTTATCCCAAAATAATTAAAACCATTTGGAAATAATAAGGTATGGGGAAGAATTATGTTATTGTGGATGGCAGAGTATAAACATCAGCTTGATGAATGAAAGTCAACATAATTCTTTTTTCTTGGTTAACTTTCACATTTTATGCTGTTGTATAAAAGAATGAGGTTTTTTCCTGCGTATCCTGCTTTAATTCTAGTAACCAGTATCTAAAGAAAAATAGCAGAAATAAAAATGGGTCTAGAGCTAGGAACAAAATAATGGAAGATATAAATAGAATACCATGTGAAAGGATAGTGGAAGAAATTAAAGTGTTTCTAGAACAGGGACATGATACAATAAATGAAATAATGAGTGGCATAAAAAAGATAAATTGGTCTTTCCTGATGGTCTTTTCTACTAACTCAGGAACAAGGTGGTGTTCGGTAACATTTTTAAAACACTACATTTAAATCGGAGGAAGGAATTGACTTTTCTCCTGTGTTTTTAAACACAACATGTACTTAAGCTCTGGTCACCACTGTTACAAGATAATACGATGTTTACTAAATTTGGAATAAAACTGGAAATTTACATCGGCAAAGAAATACACAGATATGAATTGGGTAGTATATGAAAAACCATAAGGGCTCAAAATCCTCTTAGTCTGAGGCTTAGGCTAATGACTGATATTTGGTGATAGGGTGAAATCCTTTCAGACACTTTGTTTTGCAATGGTCCATTACCATAATCAGTATTAATTCTTTTTTAAAAAATATTCAATTACTGAACTGTCTGGTTTTGCACACAGTTTCTTATATGCTTGGATTGATTTTAACTTAGCACTGAAATGCTCCAACAAAATTTCTGTAAGCAGTGTGCGTGTCCTCATCTGACTTTCAGTGGGTGCCAGAAACAAGCATATGAGGACTGGACCCTGTTCCCTTCTTTTTCTCTCAGCTTTTCTTCCTCCCCTTCCCCATATTCTTGTTTGTTTCATCATAAGGTATGTGTTCTTAGAACACTTGTGTGTTATATTAAATGTTTTGTGGTGCAGACAGCAGGCTTTGCTGTGTTTGCATCATGTGCTTTCATTGCTGATGAGAGCCTTTGTGCACAACGCTGATAAAAGCAACGCTCTGTTCAGGTTATTTTCCTCTTATCTGGTATACTTGTTGTGCTTTATGTAGCATAGTTCAGTGAACCTGTTTGGAAGAGAAAGAGATGGTGAACACCACTGCTTTTCCAGTCCCACAGTTAACTGGTTTTGCCTCAGAACCTACAAGTTGAACTGCTTTTCAGTGGCTGGTAACTGAGCCCATGCTGTGACGATACTGCCCCAAATCCCGATCCACTTAAATGTCTCTGTACATTCTGGTGCAAACAGCAGTATTCTAAACTCCTTTTTCCCATTGTGTATCTATAGAGAGAGGGCAAAAATGAGTTTACCTGGCTTCCACCACCACTTTGCTAGTCCTCTGCAGGTCCCAGTCTGCTCTACCCCGATCTCCTGGTGACCTGCCTCTTTGACCAACTTCCCAGTAATAACTTTGAGAGAAGAGGGCAGCAGCTCTGCCCGTAGCACCATCTAATTGAGCATGTATGTTGTGTGTCCATATCTCCAAGCCCCCTCCTCTAGCTCAGCCCAGACCTGGTGTTACTCCTTGATGGGAAGGATTTAGACTAAGCCTTGCAAAAAAAAAAAAAAAAAAAAAAAAAAAGCTAACAACTCAGCTTGCTTCTTCAAGAATGAGCAAGACCTGTTGGTGCACAAGGGTCCTACTCACTTGCCCTGTAAAAACGCTGGTGGACTCTGAGTGGGTGGTAAGAAGATGGTGAAAGGTTCCTCTTCGTCAGCCACAACTGGCAGCTGTTCAGCCACTAGCCATGGCAAATGGCAGGTGGGTGAGAGAGACGAGAGGGAGTACCCTGGTGCTTCCAGCTGACCTGCAGAGCTTCCACCTTGTCTTGGACCCTGGGACACCACCAGCTTGGGCTCACACAGCACCTCAAGTCCAGCAGCTGGAGCAGAGGAGGCAGAGGAGGCAGAGGGGGGACAGGAGCCTTGGGAGAGGCAGTGTCAGCTCTTCTCCTTCTGCAACACATTGCATCTGACCAAAACAGGTACCTCTTGTCCCTGCCAAACACTGGCAGCAGCCACAGTGTTCACAGGGCTTTGAAGCCAATACAGCCAGGGGGGCTGGAATGAGGCAGCCCCTGCAGGTGCCCCCAGAACTGAGGCTGGTAGATGCGGCTCCACAAGGCCAGTGGAGTGTCCTCTGCCCACCCTGCAGCCCTCGGGCACACCTGTCCCAGCCGGGATGCCAGAGGGTCTCCCAGCAGCCTGCCTGGGTAAAGCAGGCGGGCTGGTGGAGAGGCAGCAAGACCCTCAGGAGTGGTGTGGAATGCTGGCCTCCAGAAAGGGCTGGGCTTTACTGGAGGTTACTCATTAAATCCCAAGAGGAGGGAAGTTGTGGGCTGGTCAGACTGCAGCCATCCCAAGGAGGGTTTTCTTGGGTGCCAGACCTCCGCTCCCGCAACCTTGAGCAGACTTGCGTGAGTGTACATGGAGGCTGCAGCCTCACAGGGGGCAGCTGTCCCTGCCCTGGTGCTCTGAGAACCCCACAATCTTCTTCCACATGGTGCCTGGAGGCTTGTATATGACCTAACTCACTGCAGAGGCCACTTCCTTCTCTTTGGGGATGTATAATTTGATCCCACATTATTTATTATTTCTATCATTTTCATTTTGCTTTGTCCTCATTTTACATGTTTATGTGAGGATGTTTAGGTGTTTAGTTGCACCCTGCATGTGTGCCAGCAATGCACCAACACTTGCTGAATCCTGTCTGGAAAGTAAATGGCATTCCATATGACTCTAAAACATTGGTTGTAAGGGAGGTAAAAAAGATGAAAACATTACCAGTTTGGTCATTTTTTTTGTCTTTTTTCCATTCTGACAGAAAAGTAGATATCTGTCCCACTTGGTACCATTGATTCCTCCCTCAGCTGTCTGTCTTCAGATGTTTGCAGATTTATTATATAGTTTTAAAGGCCTCGTAACCTCTTCGGTGAGGCTGCAGTGTTTTCATGGGGTTTCGAGTTTGTTTTGGTGGTCAGGTCATTTTACTGATGAGGCTTGGAGTGCAACCTTCCAGACACTTGGATTCAACACAGCTAAGAGAGGTGAGGCAGAGAGAGGAGCCTCTTCTGTCCCTCTTGCCCATATTATCATGTCCTGGCATCATA
Source organism: Clamator glandarius (assembly GCA_033459285.1). Lineage (NCBI taxonomy): Eukaryota > Metazoa > Chordata > Aves > Cuculiformes > Cuculidae > Clamator > Clamator glandarius. Next base: position 229,805 of record JAUNZM010001558.1, read on the forward strand.
CCAGAACAACAGCAAAGTGGCTTCTTCTATCAGAAAAAGAAAATAAAAGGGGGGGAAACACACCTCTGACTGCACAAAAGAAACTTTTCTGCTCCGTTTAGGTCTGTGGGCCTCTGCCAATACCTGAGTTTGGGCAAAGTTAGTTGGTGGCTCAGCTTCACATCATTGAAAGTCATTCTGATTTCTGCACTGTGGTATAATTGCTTAAAAAACATGTTATTTGATGATTAAGATTCTGGAGTGAATTGTGTTCTTTTGGGTTCTTGCACTGTTTCTCCATCAGGGACTTGGTTTCAGCAGTGTGCAGCTGCTGGAGTTGATTTACAGTGCTGCGGCTGTGGCTAGTCATAAATAAATCCTCTTATATAGTTGTTATGAACACCTGTTAGATCATCTGTCAGCAAAGCGCTGTTCACATTTATCATGGTGCGGTAGTTATTTTACCTCAATCCATTTCCAACTGACTCGGCCTCCATCACTGGATTACTATTACCACACCATAATCGCTCGTTTCCACTCCATGTTACAACTTGCAGATAAAAGATTTCACTACTTGGCCAAATTTCATAAATAAAGGAGCAGTTCAGTGCAGTAAAAGTTTATTTTTGTCATCATTTGTCACCCCATTATTCTATAAATCAAATGGAATAGCGCTATTGCTAGCTCAGGCATTGCTGTCAGCCCTAGGCATGGAAATGGTCCGTTTCTTCTTTTTAGATGAGATGACATGTCTTTCAGACTTAACTGGCTTATGGCTTTGTTTCACCCATTTTATTTTATCGCCTCTTCAGAAAAATCCTTGGGGACCAGAGAGACTAAAGGAGTAAAATGGAATCAGAAAACACAGTAAAACATGCTGCTTTAGCTGCGTTATGTACATTTCCCTCCCCCGCAATCATTCATTTACAAACTCCTCCACAAAAATAATGGATCTGGATATAAACAGCCCCTCAATGCTTTCTCTAGCTTTGCACAGATTTTATCACTCATGTCAAAATCCTGGGACTGAAAAGGCACTGGAGACAGTGCTTCAAAGTCTTGCTAATGCACCTGCTCCTAAATGGACTCCCTGGCTCCCTGCACAGGGGTGCATCACGGGGTTGTGCTTTTGTTCTGAAGGTTTGCACTGATGAATTCCATCTTAGACGCTGAACGATCTAATAACGCCTTGCTGCACCTTGCTATGTAGCTTCACAACCAAAACCCACAGGATGTAACCCTGCACCTTCCCAGGTGCAACCTTCACACAAATATTGTTTACTTTTTTTGGTTTTCAATGTTTTCTTAAATCTAGCTATAAAATCTGTTCCTGGGCCATGTCTTGATTTTTTTGGCCCTGTGTCCATTACAGATGCTTGAGGTTTGTGTGATTTATTGAGAAGCTAGGAGATGGATCTCAGACTAAATTTTGAAGAGCGTGCTATCCCTTGGTTTAGAAAGAGCAGAGTAGGATGATGATAAAGGAATGGGGTAATAGAAAAGGGTTTATAGTTGATACTATACTTCTGAGTTGGTTCTAATTCAAGTTACATTCTTCATAGTCATTATGTAGCTCATAAATTCAATAAAGTGTTTTACTATTACTATAAAAATGACAGGAGGGGGGTTTTATGTTGTAAGTTTCGTTAGTTGCTCTTCCTGTTTTATGTTGAAGTTCTCAGGCCATTATGTCATTAAACTCCTTGGAGTCTGAAGGGCTCAGGCCCCTCCATTCCTTATTGCTGATGTGGCACCTGCTGCAGGGCAAATGTCTGTGTGGTCAGTCCTCTCACTGTCGCCTTCCTCATCAATGACTCTCTTTGGTTCCATTTTGGCTTTGTTTTTCATTCAGAAACCGAGGTACCTGCCTTTATGAGGAGGCAGTATGAGTTTCAGGAGGGCTGTGGCCCTGCTCTGGGTGTCAACACTCACTTGTGGCTGATCTACTCGTGTGTGGAGATGGCTAAGCCCTCTTACTGCAGTAGGTCTTGGGTGGCTGTGGGAAGAGCCTGCAGCCAAAGAGGAATGCTGTGCTTTGGAAATAAAATGCCTTTGGAGAGTTCACTGTCCCCTTTGCCTTTCTGGGAAGAATTGCTGTGACTTTTCTCCAACCACCTTTGTTGTAAAATTATGAGTTCATCATGGTTTGAGAGTCTTGTTCAGTTTGCCTGTGGGCAAATGCTTGCAATCACAGTCTTGCACATTTGCTGGAAAGGTCTCTAAAGGCAAATCCAGGAGGGTTTTTGCCTTTTCATTGATGGGTGGAATTTTTTTCAATGGCACCGTATAATTTCTGTTATTTCTGCTTCATTAGAGGAAAGAGGCATTGAATATCTGACCCTGGAGCCTTTGCTTTCTCCAGATGTTTGCTTTGCACACAAATAATCTGCATGAAAACAGTAACTGCTAATTCTGTGGCCAAAGTGCATCAGGACCCTAATCTAAAACCTCCCAATCCATCCAGCTGTCTGGCATTTGCTATTAGAGGGCACCAACAGAGAAATGAGGCTGTGGCTTTATCACTGCACCCTGGGTGACAACTTGATTTTCTGCTTTCACCGCAGGCAGCAGCAGCCCAACATGATGGGGCTGTTAATTTGTGCATTTCATGGTGTCTGTCAGGGGGCCGGGAGAGGAGGGTTTCAGGGGAAGGGAATGGAGCATGTCCCAGCCTCGGAAGCACCTGTCTGCATTGACGGCACAGAGCACTTCTTATTAGCGTGCAGGTCTCTAAATGCAGCCCCAGGATGACAGCCTGGCATTCCCAGCACCCACACAGTGTGACAGGCGCAGGCAGCCGGTCCCATTGTTTGCCCTTGATGAGCATGTCATTAATGGAAATGGAAGAAAGTGAGGGCCACATCAGTATTCAAATAGCCTCCATCCTCTCTGCCATTCAACTGCCTGGCTCAGGCGGCTGCAGATTTCCTTCTGCAGCTCCACTTACACATTTTCGCAGATTTATTCCCACTGCATACAAATCCCCCCCATGTGGCTCTGGCCCCATGCACACACACCACCACCACCACGACCCCCCCGCACGAACATGTGCTTCTGCATCATCTGATCTGCCAAAAAGAAAGTGGGTATTGTCCCCTTTCTCCCTGTTTTGTGAATTGCTAAGGTATCATTAGCAAATACTTGCTGTTTGCAACCCAGGAAATGGAAGGTGCTATTATTTAAACTTGAAGCAAAAGCCTGGTGTATTGCTGGTAATATTACTATTTGCTCCCAAGCAGCTATTTATGCTTGTCTGGGTGACTTCTTTCTTTATAATAGATCACAACATATTTGTTCTGAAACATTTTGCCTGATAGGTATGGAGTGAGAGGATTGCAGACAGAAGGAGAAATAACTTAAAAATCTGTATTCCTGCTTAATGACGATATCGCTAGAAACATCACTGAAGTCATGCTATTCTCCCTTAAAACCTTTTTTCAAAATGCTTTGACTTGACAACAGCTGTATCATGGATACTTGGATAACCCATCTTGCTGGGTGCAACATCTTAGGCTACCTGTACCCCTCTGATCTCACAGACACAAAGTGATCTCTTCGGGGCTGGGTCGTGTGCTGGCCTCCTACCATCGTGTGCAGTTTTTATGGCATGGACCACAGCAGGTTGTGGGTTGATGATTAGTACTCCTGAGCACTACAGCAAAACAAATCACACAGTATCATTATTCAGTGTGAAGAATGTGCCTTAGGCACAGTGGCATCTGGCCAGATCTTAAATGTATGTTTCTGTGCTTTATTTTTGTGTTAGTCTGTTTTTGTAATAATATAATTAGTGCTCACAGGGGAGGCTATTGACACTACCACCAGGCTCAGTTTGCTCTTTGCAGTATTTCCAAATCATTCTCGTTACACATCCAACTTGCAGGTTGGATGTGGTGCCCCTTGTTTTTTGTCTGGTCCTCTCCTCTCCAGCCAGTGATTTAGCCTAAAATTTTAAGCTCCCTCCACCAGTAGCAGCTGGAGCCAACAGTGAATGGATGCTGCTGGGTGATTTCCAAACCTTGCTACATTTTGTAGCCCTCTTTAAACCCAAGCAGCATGGGAGAAAGTGAGCCCGCAGATTTTTTTGTCACTCAGTTCCAAAATGGATACTGCAGGACTAAATAGCAGAAACAAAGCTGTTCCAATGCACTTCTGTAAGCACAACCACTGCCAAACCATAGTCCTTCCTCACAGTCCTTGCAGCCACTGCTTTGGACTCACAGATCCTCCTGGGATGTGACAGCATTGGTTCTTGGAGCCTTATGAGGCCTGACATGTGCTTTTCTTCCACTGGTGACTGTGGGTACTACCTCGGCATTCTTTTTACCTGCAGCTTAGCTTCTGCCATCAGCTCACTGGTGATGTCTATCTGGTTTTGGCCATGAACTCTGAGGGCAGGATGATGAAATGGCTGCGTATACATTTAGGTGGCAGAAGTGCATCCCAGTGCTATGACCTGTGTGAGGGTAAGTGCATCCTCTTGTCTTGGCTCCTACTGCTTCCCCTAATCTTCTTTCTTTTGCTGACAAATTTAATGTGTACAGTACTTTGTGCAATAGCCCTCTGATTTCAGTAGGAGCCTCTAGGTGTTGCTATAATATAAATAATAATTGTCTTCAGGGATTAATTCAAAGAGGGTAGTTAAAGTTGAGTGAGACCAAAGGAAGAAACCCATGAATTATTTCTCATGTTTAGAATGATTAATAATTTCTGCATTCAATGAACCACAGAACTGCACTTGATCAGGCTTCCTTCAGCTGAAATTAAAAAAAAATAAAAAGGCCTTCCCATTGTTTCCATTGGCAATCAACCAAAGGCCAGTCTGCCTTCACTAGAAATCTGTCTAGAAATGGCTGCAAGGATATGGCCTCCAGCTCCACCAGGGGAGATTTAGGCTTGAGATTAGGAAGAAATTCTTCACGGAGAGGGTGGTTAGGCATTGGAACGGTCTGCCCAGGGAGGTGGTTGAGTCACCGTCCCTGGAGGTGTTTAAGGTTAGGGTAGATGAGGTGCTTAGGAGCATGATTTAGGGATTGGTGGGATTGGTTGGACTCGATGATCCAGTGGGTCTCTTCCAACCTGGTCATTCTGTGATTCTGTGATTCTGTGATATCCTGAAAACTTTAAAATCAAAGCTGGTGGTGGTCAGAGTCAAGAACCCTCTTTCTGGGTTACAGCCACAAGCAACCTCCAAACTAAAATAGGGGGCTGGTGACTTACCTAGAAAAAGCAGAAAATTTTCAAATCAGTCCTTAGAAACATTATGTTCTAGAAACCAAAATGTCACTGTCTTCGTTATTAGTATAAAAGTATTTTATGGTAACTATCTTGCAACAGGACCTTGCACAATGTACGTATCAGGAACAAGACGGAGAGGTCAAGAAAAATTGTAAATCCTAATTGGGAAAGATTGGCTGCAGTTCCGCTTTTTAAAACAGAGCCCCCATCTTTTTAAAAGTAATTTAGGAGATGTGACTGATGCACACCTAACATGGCATCAGGAGGAAGAACCAACCAATGGAGAACACACATTTACATAGAAAAAGCTTATGGAGTGTATTTTCAGAAGCAGTAAGTAATTATAAATGCATCACATGTCCCTGGAGACTACAGACAACAGACAGCACCTGATTTTCTCAGTTCAGTTCATAGTCCTCTGAGAGGCAAATCCCTAGGCCATCCTCAGCTGGACTTGTCATGGAACTCCCCCTATTGTGCTTTACTGCTTATCCCTCATAGGAATTCAGTGGAGATGAGAAGAAGTCAATAATTTATTTTCTTTGGGGTTGAACCAGTCAAGAGTAGATTTTCTCTTTGGCTATGCAATTTGGAAAATTGGTGGATGACAGATGAAGAGCAGATCTAGATTTGCCATCTAGGGAGCAGATCTGACTGCATGCATGTGCGTACAAGTTGTGCATGCAACAGTGCACCATGAAACAGAGGAGAGTTTTACAGCTAGCAGCTAGTATTTTAACTTACCGTGCTTGTATGCTCTGCTCTCCAAGAAAGATGTCACTTTCCCTGTGTATATGGTATTACAAAGGTTGAGATTCGTGATACAGAGCCTATATCATTCCTTCATAGAAGATAATATAAGAGACTTGAGGTAACATGCAAATTGTTCTTGTGATACCAAAAAGGCACTTGGGAAGATGATGGAATAGCTTGTTCCATGGAATAGCTTGTTCAACATGCCTGTGATAAATAGGAAGTAGTGTAGTAAGGCTTGGTTTAAGCACTGGGAAGCTACTTGACACTAAGAGCAGTACAGCCATGAAGCAGGCTGGCTAGAGATGTTGTGGATGCTCCAAAACCAAAAGTAATTACAAGTTAAGCAAATAACCTAATAGCAATGACTTAGAGTACACATAGTCCAGCTTTAGGGCACAGGCAAGATGATTTCCAGTCCTTTTTGTTCTGTGACTGTTTAAGGAATTTTTCAAATCTAGTTGACTTCTCATCCTATGTACTCCTTACTTAGGTTTATGTACTTGGACAATGCCACTAGGAAACAAAACCCAGTTTTGCTCAGTAGTATCCTGCTCTTTCCTGTGCTTCCATCTTATGGCTAAGTTTCTGCCTTTCTTTCTCCACAGGCTCCTGGTCTGTGGAGTAGTCAAAAACTTAATTATGAAGATGTGCAGTTGTGTGTATCCTGAATTAAAATTACCTACTTTCTGGCACCCAGATAGTTGCTAAGTGGAAGCCTCCAGCTACTGACTTTTATACCACTAAGTGCTGTCAGCTCCTGACTTTTCAGAGGAGAAAAGCAATTCTGTGGTGACTCTCTACAGAACAGTATCCGCTATTTTGCTGGCCATAACTATATACTTCTCAGGAGGTATAAAAGCTTTGTAATGAACAGTTAAGCAGTAGCATATCACAGTCTCTACTACTAATTTTCCCAATGCACATACATTTCACTGTTGCTACATTCCATCATATCTTTCTTGACAATATCTCTGTAGTAGCTTCCTCTCACAAGGCCTTGTTAGCAAACCAGTTCTTTATTGCCTGGCACCCATTTAGTTGCTTCAGCTTTTCTATGCATCTTTCCATTCAAAAAGGTGCAGTTTGTTTACTAAGCATTGGATTTGGTATGTTAGAATTATACCATAAGTAAACACCTGTTCTTTTTAGAGTCAGGCAGACATCATAATTTATGTTAGCTTTTACAAAGTACGTCTTTTAATCATGCAGAAAGTTTGAGGCTGAATTTCCAATGTCCCTTTAATGTTGGGGGGGTGGTTTATTGCATATTTTCCTGCAAGACTTTATGCTTGCCTTCAATTTCATAATGTATGGAGCACATCTATCCATCTTCTCTTACCATTTTTTCCTTCTGGAGTTCTGATAGCTGCAAGCAGAGTTTTCAAGGAAGTCTCAGTTCATTGCTCTGCTTCTGAAGGCACCTCCTCTAACTGAGTTGCAGAGCACAAGGAAGTAAGAAAAGCTCTTACAAGTGAAATGCTTCCAGCAGCCTTCTCACTGGCAATGTGGTTCTTCCCAGTAACTGTATGTAAAAACTGGTGCAGCTGATAGGGTTCTGCGGTATCTGGGTTCACCTCCTAAGCAGAAGGTACAGTTGTGTTGTGTTGCTTAAAAAATGTCTCGTTTTCTCTGCACGTGCTTTGAAGTGAAGTTGCTGTATGTACTTCCTGTTAGATGCTTGTTTCAGCTGCAGCTAGTTAGTGGCGTTATGTGATCTGTTGACCCTTGCTGGACACCATTTGCCCATCAAAGCTGTTTTATCACTCTGCTTCATCAGCTGGACAGGGGAAATAGAACTAAATTCTTGTGGTTCGAGATAAGCACAGGGAGATCACTCAGTGATTACCATCATGGGCAAAACAGACCCAACATGGGGAAAATTATTTTATGACCAATCAAATCAGAGTAGCATAATGCTAAATAAAACCAAACCTTGAAAACACCTTCTTCCCACCTCTCCTTTCTTCTTAGGCTTATCCTCACCCCCAATCTGCTCTATATCCTCTCCCCTGAGCAGCACAGAGAGACAAGGAATGGGGGTTGTAGACAGTTCATCGCATTGTCTTTGACACTTCTTCCTTGTGCTCTTCCCTTGCACCAGCATGGGGTCCCTCCCTTGGGAGATAGTACTTCACAAACTTATCCAGGATGGCTCCTTCCCAGTTCTTCATGCACTGTTCCAGCATGGGTCTTTTCCACAGGGTGCAGTCCTTCAGGAATGGACTGCTCCAACATGGATCCCCCAAGGTGGCATATGCCCTACTAGGAACCTGCTCCAGTGCAAGCTTCCTGCAGGGTCACAGCCTCATTCAGGTGCACCCACCTATTCTAGTGTGGAGTCTGCCATGGACTATGCGTGGATATCTTCTCCACCATGGACCTCAATGGGCTGCAGGGGAACACTCTACCTCACCGTGGTCTTCACCATTGTCTGCAGAGGAATCTCTGGAACCTGGAACACTTCCTCCCTCTCCTTCTTCACTGACCTTGGTGTCTGGAAAGTGGTTTCTCTCATATTCTCACTTCTCTCTCTTCTGGCTACTGTTCCACAGCAGGTTTTGTTTCCCTTTCTTAGTTATGTCATCCTACAGGTGCTACCACCGTGGTTGATGGGCTCAGCCTTGGCCAGTGGTGCATTCATATTGGAGCTGGCTGGCGTTTGCTCTATTGGACATGGGATAAGCTTCTGGCAGCTTCTCACAGAAATTGTCCCTATAGCCCCCAGACTACCAAAACTTTGTATCTGCACACCCGCTATAGATGTGTGTGTTTTCTTTCCTTTCTCACATGTGAAAGAACTGTTATTTTGACTGCATTCATCCTGTACAGGTATGGGAGACCCACACCAACCAAGGTGATATCATGGTGGCACAACATCTGAATGTGGCAAAGAAAATAGGTAGCCATAGGACCAATGGCTCAAAAGTGTGGGAAGAATTATCAAAGTGATCACTGAACAAATTTAAATCAGAAATTAGATGTATTTGCTGCCTCTGTTTTTAAAGGAAAAATAGAATATCTTATTTAGATCTCTTTAGTGCATTTAGAGCCCTCTGTGCTTGTCATATGACAAAGCCCTAGCTGTGGAAAAGAAAGGTTTCTCCATTTGTATTTACAGCCAGGTTGATAAGCGTGCTTTATCGTATTTGAATATACAGAGATATTTATTTTTTTATAGTGCTTTTCTGAAATTTTAAATAAAGTGCATCAGGCCTTACGCACATGGTACAGGGTCCTTATACATTGCACCTCTTTTGTGTCTTTTTGTGAGCAGTAGAGTTTTTGTCCTGAACTCTGTGTAAAATGTACGGGCAGGGGAAAGTGCAGTGCGGGATTTCCTTATGTGTGTGGAAGATTGATTTCATAAGTAGGTAGACACACATTTCTCATGGCATACACATCCAGAGAGCGGCTTTGGAGCTGGGAAAGCTTTGATCCACCTACCACTTCTATATAATTTTAGAAGCTACCATGCTGCTCCTTTCTCACAAAAATACCCAAAACCAAACCAAAACAGAGAAAGCCACACAGGCTTTAATTTTGTCTTGTCACAAGGTAGACTCTTCTTCTGAAAGTCCACCAGGTGTGATTGCTTTGGTGGTACTGCAGATTATTTAGTATGACTTTTTGTCTTGTATCATTGACAGTTTTGAATGTTTTCTGAAAATGTGAGCCACAATTTTGGTTTATTTCTGCTGCTTTTTTGAGTTATTTAAATAGCAAAGGAATGTGCAAGCATCTTCTTTTATTTAAGAAAAGTCCATATTTGAACGCAAACTAAACATATAGCTTCTTTCAGATCACATATGTAATATTTCATTCCTCATTATATCAGTTTTGTTTCACTGACCATCTTCTGTAGTCTAGTATTCTGACTGTATGCCCTGATATTTATTTTTAATGAGATGCACTTCTGTTCTTTCAATGCTTACTAACACTTTAATTTGAGAAGCAGTTTTCCCTAGCCGTGCAAATATCCAACGTTCTTTGCAAAGTTCATTTCCTGAAATAACCTTGCTTTGACCTGTTATCAGTTATATCACAAATTATTCAGTCTCTAATTGGTTCATCTTTTACTACAAATTCACATGACTTAGCTTTATTACATATCTCTGTGACAAGCTTGTGTGGATCAAAGTAGTCTCACATTTTTAAGGAACTTTCTTTAGCAGCTAGCAACTCCCTTCGTTCTGCTGCTTGAATGTATTCTTATCGTTGTTAGTAATAGCTTTTTACACATATTGCTGCTGTTCTTAAGGGTCTTAATTGTGTTTTAGGCCTCATCATGTGGAAAAACCTCACAATTTCTTAGTATGGAGAGCATGAAGTACAGCAGTACAGAGGATTTTCCTCTCTGTAGTTATTGCCCTCTGTTTTCTTGGAAAATCTGAAGATGCTGTAGCTTCTTACTCCTTTTAGCCAGATCCTGACCAGACAGAGGGGTGAAGTTTGCTTGATGTCAAACCAAAAATATAGTTTAATCCTATAACAAGCAAATAACATGCCACATGCTTGTGGATAGTAAAAGACTAGCTGCTGTCTCTCTGACCCCTTGCATTTTTAACATAAGACAAGGTCTCAGCACATGTTTTTTTTATAAGAAATAAACATCTAAACCAGACAAAAGCCTTACAGAGGAGGACTTTCAAGACAGTTCATAATCCAGGCCGCTATTCAGACATTGGCTATAAAAGTACATTGGAGCTGGATAGCTAGAAAGGACTTGCCTCTCTACCACAGTCTTCATAACGAATGTTTTTTTCATTAAAATAAGCAAAAGGAAGATTTGTTGTATTTTTCCATGCAGAACATTAAATTATCTGCTCTGCTAATGATTTGTGTGTTGGTAAGATCCCCACGCTTTATTCAGACGCATGGCTAGGTCTCTAGCTGCTGCTCAGGATCACAAAAAGGGAAAGTCTTTTCCTTGATGCAGCCACCACCTAAAACAATGCTTGAAGGAGAAAAGCTATTCAGTCAGCCCAAGCATCCATTCATGTTGCTTAGGGCATGTTGTGCTGCAGTCTCTCATCTCTCCATTAATTAATGGTGAAAATACATAAAACTAGGAAAACAGCAAACATAAGCAGGGAATTAATTTATTTTTCATAAATAGGGAATGCCTCATCAGTAGAAAAGCAAAGGCTTGAAGTGTCTCTTCATGTTCCAATTTTTGTTCTGAAGCTGCCTGTTTGGTTGCTTTCTCCTCTCTTCTATTTAAACCAAACAAAACCAAACAACAATCAATTTATTATGACATTAAAAAAAATATTGTGGCTAAGGGAGAAAGTACTTTTGAGAGAGATTCAAGTTCAGCAGCTGGAAATGAGGGGGAAAAAAATTGGGACTACATCAGTCTAATTGATTTTGTTATAGAACAAAATTAGCTGAAGCCAAAGAGCAGTAAAATGCACTCACCTTTATTGTAAGCATTTGAAGCTGTGCTAAATGAAAGGGGGGGGGGGGCGGAAATCAGCTCTTTGCTCATGGCACAGGGCATTTATTAGAAAATAAAAATAATTAGTTGTAGAAACAACAACCGAATTGTGCAAAGTGTTTTTTCTTGATTCCTGGAATGGCGGCTTTAATGAGGCCCTATGCTTCAAAAATGCTAAAGCAGTTCTTAAATGGGGTTTAATAGGATATTTTCACTTTCTTTCAACTCTTTGTTCTCAAATGCATAAGTCCCTAAAGTGCATACATTTAATTTAGCAGGTTTTACCCAAATTAATCTCCTGTACCTGATGAATATATTACTAAATGTACAATAACTCCCTATCAGATCCTCACACAAGAAATCAGTGGTTTTCACATCAAATCAGAGGCCTATTTGCTTCCTGTGCTCTGCATTACAAGAAAGAATTTAATTTAGGCATGAGACACTGTTCCCATTGCCCATGAAAGGCAACTGGAATCATGATTTCTCAACCACACCTAAGATTAATTAACATCTGGGAAATAATGTTTAACAAGCCACCCTTGGCTGGAGTTACAAGTATGACCTGCTACCAAACCATAACTATCTGATAGACTTTATGCTCCAGGTTCTGAATATAATGATTTAATTTCAAATATGTGTCCGTTGAAAAGGAGGGAAGAAATAAAACAGTGCTGGTATGTTGTCTCTTGGAGATGCGCTGACCATTAGGAATTGTTTAGTGTTCAAATTTCACTCTACTTCGCCTTCCCTAAGGGTCAACATGGCAAACCTGAGTCACAGATGGACCATCACTTCAACAGGTATCAAAAAAGTGAAAATCACTATTATAGTAAGTGTTGTCATAACGCTGCTAGCACCCAGCTAGGTCATAGAATCTTAGAATCATAGAATAACCAGGTTGGAAGAGACCCACTGGATCATTGAGTCCAACCATTCCTATCAAACACTAAACCATGCCCCTTAGCACCTCATCCACCCATCCCTTAAACACCTCCGGGGAAGGTGAATCCACCACCTCACTGGGCAGCCTCTGCCAGTGCCCAATCACCCTTTCTGTGAAAATTTTTTCCTAAGGTTCAGCCTAAACCTCCCCAGCAGAGCTTGAGGCCATTCCCTCTTGTCCTGTCTCCTGTCACTTGGGAGAAGAGGCCAGCTCCCTCCTCTCTGCAACCTCCCCTCAGGTAGTTATTGAGAGCAATGAGGTCTCCTCAGCCTCCTCTTCTCAAGACCAAACAACCCCAGCTCTCTCAGCCGTTCCTCATAAGGCCTGTTCTCCAGCCCCTTCACCAGCTTTGTTGCTCTTCTCTGTACTCGCTCCAGAGCCTCAACATCCTTCTTGTGGTGAGGGGCCCAGAACTGAACACAGGATTCAAGGTGTGGTCTCACTAGTGCTGAGTACAGGGGGAGAATAACCTCCCTGGACCTGCAGGTCACGCCATTTCTGATACAAGCCAAGATGCCATTGGCCTTCTTGGCCACCCGGGCACACTGCTGGCTCATGTTCAGTCACTGTCAACCAACACCCCCAGGTCCTTCTCCTCCAGGCAGCTTTCCAGCCAGGCTTCTCCTAGTCTGTAGCTCTGCTTAGGGTTGTTGTGCCCCAAGTGCAGGACCCGGCATTTGGCCTTGTTAAACCTCATGCCATTGGTCTCAGCCCAGCAGTCCAGCCTGTTCAGGTCCCTTTGCAGAGCCTCCCGACCCTCCCGCAGATCCACACTTCCACCCAGCTTGGTGTCATCTGCAAACTTGCTAAGGGAGGACTCGATGCCTTCATCCAGGTCGTTGATAAAGACATTGAACAGGGTTGGACCCAGCACTGAGCCCTGGGGAACCCCACTTGTCACTGGCCTCCAGCTGGATTTAACACCATTTCCCACCACCCTCTGGGCCCGGCCATCCAGCCAGTTTTCCACCCAGGAGAGTGTGCGCCTGTCCAGGCCAGAGGCCGACAGTTTCCAAAGCAGAATGCTGTGAGAAAACGTGTCAAAGGCTTTACTGAGGTCCAGGAAGATACATCCACAGCCTTTCCCTCGTCCAGTTTGTCATAGAAGGCAATCAGGTTAGTTTGGCAAGACCTGCCTTTTGTGAATCTGTGTTGACTGGGCCTGATCACCCGGTTCTCTTGCATGTGCTTCATGATAGTGCTCAAGACCACCTGTTCCATGACTTTCCCTGGCACTGAGGTCAGACTGACAGGCCTGTAGTTCCCTGGATGCTCCCTGCGCCCCTTCTTGTAGATGGGCACAACATCAGCCAGCCTCCTTCCTCAGTCTTCCAGGACTGTTGGAAGATGATGGAAAGGGATTTGGCCAGCACATCCGCCAGCTCCTTCAACACCCTTGGGTGAATCCCATCTGGCCCCATAGACTTGTGAGTGTCTAGTTGGACAAGCAAGGCTCTTACTGCCTTCTCTTGGGTCATGGGAGCCTCATTTTGCTCCTCTAGCTCCAGGGTTTGTACACAGAGGGAACAACTTTCTTTACAATTAAAGACTGAGGCAAAGAAGGCATTAAGTACCTCAGCCTTTTCCTCATCCCCTGTCACTGTTGTTCCTTCTATGTATGGTCTCCCTAGTCCTAAGTAAAAATATGCAAAGAATAACTTCTGTTACATTTTGATCCCTCTGTTAACTTTTTATCTGCATAGAAAACATTATAATAATAATTCTTTAACATCTGTAAACACAGTCCAAGAGGAGGGATGTTGGTGCTGGTGTTGATTTTTCTTTCATTTGTTTCTGCTTTGCTTTACAAATTTGTTAGTTGGGTTTGATCTGTCTAAAACAAGAGATGAGTATAAAATGGCAGGATAATAATTTTGTGGGTTAATACTTTGTCAGCTTTGGGAACAGTTTGCCCTAGGCTGAAATCCAGGGGGATGTTCACACCATTTGTTAAAGATTCTTTCAAGAAATGCATGTAGATGTGTGTGTATTTGAAGTAGTTTGGGGAGTTTTATGTTAAATCTATAGGTGGTTTACTTTTCCAGCACTGCTATTGTCTTTTACTGTTTAGGAAACAGAAGGAATTCATCCTGCCAGCTGTCTTCTACCTGCTTGCTTTAATTATTGATATTTTTCTTAACCTCTTCCTAGCATTGCTAGAATACTTCTGCTTGTCAGCACATTCAGAACACAAAGCCAGTAGAACAGATGGTACATGATTTACAGTTTTAAAATTTCTCAATGTTAAAACTGCAGGCCTGGGCTGAAATCCTCTGTGAGTTGAATGGAGAGCTCCAAAGTGTCTACAGAGCCTTGTCTGTTGCTACCAATCCCACAGCTGACAGAGAGCCTTGATGGCCTCTTCCAAACCATATGAAGTATTGTTTCAGTTTCCAATGCAGAAATTGTCCACTCTATAAGAAACAATTATCACACTGCATAGCAATTTAGAGAAGATTCTGAATGGATATGAAGACAGGGTGATGGAAAAGAACATGGCCTCCAGTTCAGAGTTGAAGGTGCTTTTGTGTTTGCAGTCTGCTCTGCTTGTGAACATGAATAGGAATTGATTGTGAAGGGTCTAAAATTTTTGAATTGAAGGAACTTTCATACTGGTATTGGCAAGGTGGCTAGCATTTGGGACGTAGATTCTTGAACTGCCTGTTCTCATGATCACTAGAATATTTTTCTTTGCCTAGTATACAGTCTGCATCTCAGAAGGATGGATTTGACAGTGCTAGAAAGTGTTAAATCTACCTTAAATTAGGAATCAGTTTGCACTCACCTGAGCACATCTGGTAACCTCATAATCCATAATATTCTCCTGGGTATGTCAGCAGCACCTCACATAGCATGGAGATGCACTGAATTTTATGGACCTTGTAGTACTTCTCACAGTGAAATCAACTAACAACTGCAGAAGGCAAATTTTCAAACCTTGGGGTGTCCAGCAGGTAATGTATTGCAAACCAAACAGAAAAGAGAAATTTAATATTAAGTAAAGAATAATCAGTTCTATGTCCCTTTAGTTTCTTTCTTATCTTTGACTTTGATTGTACAAAAGTGGCGTACAAACACCTCAACAACAATTTGTTCTGGAAAGCATTATATAAAGAATGTATCTGAATAATATGTGAAACAAGCATATAGCATGTAAGTACTAAACTTCGACTGTCAGGAAAGCCTGTTTAAAAAATGTAAAGTACCTGTTTAGTCCCTTAAAGGGGATTGAACCAAAAAGGGGAGTGCATTTTACAGCCAATCCATGAAACAGTTACAGTTGTGCATACTTCAATATATTGCTTAGTGAAAAGTCTTCTGGGTCCCAGTATAGATTTGTAAGTGTGTCACTGATAGCAGTGATTCCATAAGAAAATAAAAATAACAAATGTTTCATCATTGAATATCCAGCCAAAAATGCATGTATACATCTTGCAAGAGTAAATACACTGTTTTAGGAAAGTGTTGCTGTTCTAAAGGAGAAGAAAGATTAAGAGCTTCTTTCCTACTGAGGGGAAAAATCATTGTATATCTTATATTGTCCCTCTGATCTAAATCCAGATCAACTGATCAAATGTCAGTCAGGACAACCTCAGTCTTGTTCACTTATTTACCTGGAATAAGAGAAGGGAGAAAACACATAATTGATTCCCTAGCAGAAATAGACTGTTGCTTTGATCATTGAAGCCAAGAATGAAATCTGGATGCTCTGTTACTCAAAGCTAAATAAATATATATTGTTAGATAATCATCACTTATGATAAAAACAGATTAGAATCTGAGACTTCAGATTAAATGTATATCTAACTGTGATGTAGAGTTTGAATGCAGGTGTACTTTTTACATCAGGCAGCTACTGGAAAGCAGCACAGCAAACAATTCAGAAACCAACAAGATAAACAGTTGCCAAAACATGTTGCCCATTATAACATCAATATTCCAATACAGTAATTAGATTTGGAATTAAAATTATGTTTGCTTTCATTGGAGACCTGGAATAACAATAAGAAGAGTGTAATGTTGTATTGTCTATCTCTCTAGAGTGGCATGCACAGTATTCAGTATACGTAGGCAAAATAAAATGAATATTAGGCCCACTCAAATACTCTGAAACTGTCATATATATCATATTTTTAAAAGAGAGGAACAAGGCTAAAAAGATTCCTTACATAGGGAATAAATTAACAACTTAGTAATTATCCTTTGGAGGAGAAAGACATCATTTTATACATTAAGAGATAAAGCTTTTATTTGTTGTCTCACTAAGCCACTAAAATTTTGAACCTATAAAACATATTCCACTTTCTATCTCCTAATGTACCTAGCTTTGTGGTGAGAACATTATATATATTTTATGATGTGGATATAGGGTCCAGGTGAAAACTTTGAGATTTACATTTTTATCCTGCATTGACCTTTTGGCTTCGTTTCTTAATTAAGCAAGGCATGGTAAAGAAAGAGATTATTATGAGGTGGCTGGGTCCCCAGGGCGTTATGAGGTACCAGACACAGTTAAGCTATCTCAAGACAACCATGTTCTCTACAGTTACTTTATTGCTATTATAAAAAATCTTTATTATGGGGAAAAATATGTATTTTTATGCTAGAAGAAGATGAAGATGACAGTTTAGGATGTCGAACAGTAGTTTCAGCTGAGCATTGTGCCCACAGAGACTGTAAAACATCGTAGACTGGGCAGCCTTTGATTGGCTCCTTTGGATCCTAAAGGGGTAGATTAATCTTTGTAAAATTCATAGTTGGAACATTGTACCATTAACTGGCACTTTCCAGTTATCAAGATACTTTATGAAACTGAAAAAGTCCTATTATACTTGCTAAAAAGGCAACTTTGGGGGTGTGGCTGTCATGAAACCATTTCACCTCTGGAGTATTAGATACTTCCCATTGTGCCCCGTGCTTCATAAAGCCCCAGGATGTGGATCTTCATCTGATAACCTCTTTTAATTTCTTCTCTGTTAATTACAACCTAAGGACCCAATCATACAGCACACTGATATTCCTCAATTTTCTTCTTTTTCAGTTGGAGTTGAGAGTATATTTAAGCCCTTGTGGGACCAGGCCTTAGATCCTCATTTTTTAAATCACATTTCTATTTTTCAGGTATGACATCTTCCTTTTTACCTCTGTGATAGACATGTGGTGCACTCACAGGAGTTGGTATCTTCTCAGCATTTGAGGTGAGTGAATATATGATATTCCTGTTGGTTTTAAGTCCTTTGCAGACTTCCTCACATTGAAGCTTTTGTGTTTCTATCCTCTGCACTGCTGCTAATGACCACTGGGTATCAGAAAATACACATATATTTATAAAGCTTAAAAGGCAGTCCTACTTTGACAAGCTATTCCAGGAAGACAATGATCACTTTAAGGGACTTAGGTTCATGAGGTGCTTCTTGTAGTATAACAGTATGAATGCCCCATTGACCAAGGAAAGATGCAGAACAGACTTATGTCTTTAAGACTAGATAAGGCCTTCTTGACAACACATTGATTTATGCCCACCAGTGTTCTGAAGCTGGCTTAGAGATATTTGATTTACAGTGGATAGATTGCCTCCTGTTAAATAAAGTCCTGGGTCATTGTTCATAAACCTGAGCTGCATATACCAATCTCAATGCATTGTTAAAATACTGCACTGGAGTTCACAGTGCCTTATTAAGCTCTTTAGTTCAAAGATTAATAGTTAAAAGGATAAAAACTGTTGTGCAAACATCTAACAAGCTTCTTAAGCCAATGACAACTAGCCCTGCAAAGTACTAAGGAGCTGTCTGTCAAGAAGCTCAAACAACAGCAACACAGCTTGGTTAAAAAGAGTGCCAGTTGCCCCAAACCCCATGTCCAGTAGGATAATGAATTAGCCCTCAGAGGCAGTGCTTGGTCAGCTCCCAGAAGAAAAGCTCTGCTTGCCAAAGTTAGACACTATAATTAATAGGCAGGGAGGGTCCTAAGGAAGAACAGACCATCTATAAATGATAAGCAGGAACAGACCTAGCATGCTAATTTTTCAGATGATCCAGGGTGCTGGTTACACCTTCCAGGTGAGCCCAGGTGTTGAAAGAGCTGACTATGTTGCAGTAGGTGGCACTGTTCCCCTCCTCCAGCTGTGACAGCCCCACCACTCACAGGGAAGTGCCATCTTTGGGATGAGACATAAAACTGAGGCCTTGACCAGTTGCAGTTATTAAAGGTCCCATTGCACTTTCCACAAGATTAACTGTGTTAACCTCAGTGTCCTGGCTGATTGCATTCTGTCTTCCTAAATTCCCTTTGTAGTTTCAACTGGACAAGTTAATCTGCACTTCCTGTTTTAAGCAGTCATGCAACTGTTGCTATGCTCTGATACACAGCTGCTGCCCTTCTTCCCAGGGTGGATCTGCTCCAGTGAGAGACGGTACAGTCAGTCCAAACACTGTATGCCTACACTGGTGCCTCAAGGAGAGTGGAGGGGGATGCCACAGTTGTACTTTGTTTTTCTAACCAAAATGATGTGACATGGTGAGGGAATGCACTCGTTAAAGTAGACCGATAGTTGCAACACCAGCAAGCCGTGGTAGCAGTTCTTTGGTGGGAAGTCCTGCTGAGCCATGTAACTCCATCTGTTCAAGGTGCAATACTTCACAGACAGTCCCCTGGAGCAGGTGGTTGTGGCTGCCCATTAGACTGTAGACTTTCCACTTGGACAAACCCAGTCCTAGTGTTTTAGCTCTGGACTGGAGAGGCAGAGCAAGAGCATCCAGTATTTTGGCAGGTTCTAGATAAAATTGGGACCAAATTTTGAAAGTCATTTATCATGCAATCAGCCCTTCCTAAGGCAAACAGGAATAAAGGTCTGTGTGAACTAAGCAGTCTTTTTACAAGCAGAGATTGGCAGCAAGGTGGCCCACGGTGTGACTCAGCATAGCTGATGCGTGGCTTCCACTTTTCTCACAGTTTTGAGGTTTGGTAGCTAGAGTCAAGGTTGGGGAAATTACATACTTTCTACCTTTAACTATTCCTACTGTTTCAGTTGGATACTCCCTTTGTCACTTCATATCCCAAACTATTGTGTTTTATTGCTGGAAAATGTGTGTTTCATTTCAGCGACTGGGGATTACACACACATACCATTGAGTGTAATGCAAGGACATTAAGTAAATGTAAGGAATGATTATTTTTCTGCTTATCTAGAGAAAATAAAGTAATTGTTAACATATCAATAACTAGATGGGGAATAATATTAATATTTTAACTCCATGGGAAGCCTGAAATATAGTACGGAAATAACCTAGCTGGGTGATCAGGTACTTAAAATGAGCCAGATGTCAAGACAGGAAACCTATAATTATCATGGTATAAAAAATGAATTTTTAAAAAATAGAACATGTTCAGTTGTCTGGTTTCTACTGCATGGCATTTCCACTGAAGACTGTAATTCCTTTTTCTATCTCCCATTCCCCTTGTACAGAGTGTCCTCTTGGGAAGCTGGGCCCAAGAGCCCTTTCTAGGATGGGACAGGATAGTACAGCTTGGTTTGTGCACTAGCATCCTTAATATTTCCTTCCTTTCAGAAGCAAATAGAGCATACCCTTATCTGAATGCTAATTTCCTAGTTAAAATCCTCCCTTGCTGACAAGGGACTGAAAGAGTTTTAAATCACAGATGTAGAGTATCAAATGCAATAATGCTCTTGCAATAGTGCATTGAAGCCTCAATTAATTAACCCTTGGGCTAAGTAGGCAGGTACATGGTGGTGGCCACAGGCGGTGGATGGATGAGATTTAAATGGGCATCTCATTTCCTCAGCACGGAACATGCCGTTTGGTTCAGAAAGGAGTCATTTTACACACTCGCCTCATTTACGCTCAGCTTTAATCCTTTTAATTCCACCTGAGATCCAAGCAAGAATGGGAAAAGAGAGTGAGGTGCAAAAGGCTATAGAGCTGGGCTTTGTTTACATATCTTTCCTTGGGGACATCCCCCCCCCCCCCCGCAGGGCCAGGGCTTCTGGCCTTTTCATCGGGCTGTGGGGATCCAAAGCAGTTGTCATATGGAAATGGTTAAACAGAGATTATCAGGAGCTCTTCACTGCAATCCACCCCATTTAGAGGCTGAAAAGTAAGGAGCAGGGAGAGGAGGCTGAGAAAAGGGGCTGCAGCTTACCTCTGTGGCTGTTGGATTGCAGCAGGGACTCCGTGGTGGACAGTCCATTTACAGAGGCCATGGTGGTGTGAGCCTCCTGTAATGACAGCTGCCACTTTTGCTTCAGTGTACCATATGGGTGTATGTTCACATATGATGTAAATTGTGTTTCACGGGTGATGTAAATCTCTGCCACCCTTCTGGCTGGCTTTTACGTATGCAATGTGAAAGCTTCCCTACCAAGGAAGGGGATGTGTTCTGCCATAAATCAAGGGTAACAGGGTAATGCCGTAAAAATAAAAAGATCCCCAATTATATCTTTGAATCATTTAAAGGCTTTTGGTCACACTGTGGTTTGCTTTTCCTTTGGGCTTGCTTTCCATGGCTGTCTTAATACAGGGATCTGCTGGCAAGAGACTGTGCCAAAATTTTAAGCAAATGTTGCAGAATATTTAGGGATAATGAATTTTGAATGTATTATAGTTATTGCACAGGAAATATGATAGCTCAGCACTGTGCTCTTTCAATCAAAGATATGCAGACAAATGCATAACCCACGCAACCAATTAACCCAGGTAGAATTTAAAATATCGGATACTTGCAGCAGACTTCACCTGAACAGGACTGGGAATTGTTCACTGAAATTATTCAATGATAGGTTGAGAATAATGAATTTAATTTAATTTAAAAAGTCAGAATCTGTTCCTTGCCAACCTCTGAGAATAAAAATGCAAAATGTGTCATATTATTCATTATAGTTACATTACATGCTCGACTCTGCTGAAACAGCTGTATACAAGGTAGTGCTACCTATTCAAAGGTATATAAGGAAAGTTTGAGAAAGGATCTTATTTTTAAGGAGAACCAAGCTGTAACGCACTTACATGAAACACTCTGCATTGGTGTATTTGCTTCCACCACACGTAACAGTGCTGCAAGGATAAAGCCGAGCTGCTTCTGATGGGACAGTATGGATGATAAGTGGATATTCCTCCAGACCTTGCTTTGTCCCAGCTCCATTTGCACACATCTAGAGGCTCTGCAGATAAACCCACCCAGCAGTAAGTACAAAATGAGAGGACCCACATACACACCCTTTTTCTCCTCTACCGGCACTGCTGGCAGCTGAGGCCAGATACATTCATTGCACCCATAGGCCACTGCCATTTTGTGCAATGTGTGGAGAAATGTCACCTGGGTCCAGTGCCATGGGATGATGCACTGCCAGAGGGGTACACCGGCCTCTCTGCCCTCCCTGTCCCACCTGCCACCCCCACTGGGCCACGGGACTCTCCATCTCATTTCCCTCCACACAATTTACCATCTGTGTGCTTGTCTTTAACCTAATAAAAATCATCTCGCTTTTGACTAACAAGAAAAGGAAACAGTGCTCATTGTGAGGTTTGGGGAAAATGGCCTCGCTAATCTGCAGGATGAGAATGGAGTGATTTATAGGCGGATTTAACTGTGGGCCATGATTAGGGGGCTGGTAGTAAGTGCATTAGATGTCTAAGTGTGGCAATAGAGTAAATAGGCGTTTTATTTATCGCAGTGCCAGGGGCCTCTTAGCGGAAGAGCGCTTCTCCAAATTGAAATATAGCAGAGTTTACACTCCTGATTAGGGCTTCAAGCGCAGAGCCCAAGGCTATCAGCGAGCAGAAACAACGCTCGCTGACACCTAATTGTCACTGGATTAATGTGCAAACAGGGACAGCAAACAGCAACAACAAATAACCTGGTGTCAGAGCTGCTGGTGGCAGTGTCCACTAAGTGACTGGGGGCCAAATTGAAGTTTATATCTCAGAATTCGCTGAGATCAATGCATCAGCTTGGTAGCCAGAGCTACAAATGTTTCGTTGTTGTATGTATTTGCATACCATACAGGTGTGGAGCTAGCTACAAAAAAAAAAAAAAAGAAGAAAAAAAGGATTCATTTTTGTGCCTGGTGTGAGCTGTATGTATATTGTGTTATACTGTCAGGCCCTGGCAGAGGCTCCCTCATCAGAAAATCAGGTACTCCTTTGTATGCTCACAGATTCCCCAAAATTAATTCGTTATGAAGATACCCAGTCTGTGTGTGTATGTGTGTGTGTGACTATATCGGTAATAAAAGAGACAAGGCTTGCAAGGGAGAGTAATATGTTTTAGTAGACCATCTGATGCTGTATGAGGAAAGAAGGGCACCGTCTAAGCTCAGAAACCCTTGCTTATGTAGTAAAATGCATAATCTATATGCACGAATTCATATACCTTAGCACAAGGAACTGATCTTTCTTTGAATTATTAAAGGAAGTATGTATCCCTGTTATTATGGGGTTCACAAATATGCCCATTGTTGGCATGTATATCATGTGAAGCTACATACCATATGTCGGTAAACTAAGTATGTGCAATATTGTTCACTTTATTTCCTTTATGCTTCATAGCCATTCAGGTAATTTATGTGAATAAGGTCTTTTGCTCTATGATCTTGTGACTTTCACTGGCATCTCCATATAAAATTTTATAACCCTGTTTGTGAATCAAATCATTCCCACAACAACAGATTCAATCTGGGTCGCCACCTGTCCAGTTTTGGACTGGAGGAAGCAGTCTGGGCATGCGAGCTCTGTTTTTTCCACTTCTGAATCTGGTTTGGCTTGTTTGCTCCAAGGCATATCTACTCAAGATCTCACTACTGCTGATAAATTCTTTGGAGGTAAGACAGATAAAAAAAAACCCTGTGCTGTTCATTTACAACAGCCACTTTCTTTTAAGCTGAGAAATTAGCATAATTTCCTTGGAACAAACAAAAGCGATTAAAAATCACCCTGAAAACAAATGCAAGAATAGGTTAGCAGCGAAGGAGTTCACATATTCTGTCCTATTTTCCCCATAATTATCTATTGGAGGAGGAAAAGTCACAAATATATGATTTATATCGCTAAATGTATTTCTAAAGTTCTTAAGTTTTATTGACCATGAAAGTTGGTCTTTCCCTGTGTTAAGAACTGAAGGAGCTATAGAGCTAGGTAGTAGCTCAATGGTGCAAAGTCTTACTATTTAATCTTGACACTTGCAATTTTTTGCTGTAAAATATTACTTTCTTTATTTCAGGACTTTAGTGTAAAACCTCGTGATTTTCTTTAAGCTCCATTTGATTGTCAATTGCACAACTCTCTACAAAGCTTAAAGCTTATGATTTTCATACACATATGATTTATTTCTTTTGTACCACAATATGATGTACTTTGGTGCAAATTCTCCTTACTTCTCCTACATCCTGATCTTTCCTGCCTTGTAGCTAGGACTTTTTTGTGTGTGCCAGTATTAGGGTATGTGAGCTTTGAGCTTCCTGTAGATTTATCTAGAAATGTTTCAAATATCCATCTCTGGGACTGAAACAGCTGCATATCTGATCTGTCCTGCTTAATGATTTCCAAGAAGCAGTAGTCTTGTTATTGGCATATTTGGAGAAAGAATGGGATCAATTTCCAATATTGAAGCCAGTCCAATAGCTATTTAAGCACAGTTTATTTCAAAGATTCTAAGCTGCACAGGGGTAGGAAGAAAAGGTCTATACTACAAAATTATAAACATTTCTGGTTTTCTCTTAGTTTGTTAGAGTCAGAAAAATCATAAAGCTGGGTTTGCAACAGGGAAGTCCCAAGTTCATTTTACTAACAATATGCTTGATGAATTCAATGTATTTTTAATCCAAGTGTAAAACTCTAAGGACATCCAAGGTGCTGACTAGAGCATGAAAATCTAAATTAATGCTCTGCCAGAATGACAGTACTTAAACAACCAAAATATCACCCACAGGCATTAGGTTTTCTGAGAAGTTCATAATCTATATATTGTTATTGTAAAGATTGTGATTTCATGCAGAAAATAATTCACAAATCATAATTAACATCACTCCTGATAGATGACCAAAGGCTTTAAATATACATTTTACATTTTGCTGTTTGAAAAAACTGTACAACCCTGTAATATATAATTACTACAGATATATATCACAAAACGGCCATACTGTTCAATATATCAGCAAAGACTCATAAATCAAGGGTTAGGTTTTTTTAACTATATGTAATGCTGACATTTTACATTTTAATTATGTAAAATCTGCCAGTTAATATCCTTCAGACATACAGAGCCACGTATGCCTGTTTGCAGCCAATGGACTATTTGAAACATCTTAGGGCTGTTCATTTATACAGACTGCTGTAAAATGGGGCCTGTTTCCTTACTTGGGCAAAATTCTCACTGGAGAGAACAGGAATTTTGTCTGGACAAGTACTGCACAATTAGCAGCCAAGCATGCCAGTCAGAGTGTTTTGCACCGAGGAGCTCTGAATAGTGTTGCCCCCAAAAAATACCTGCATGTCCCCCACAAACCTGAATACGTGTGACAATTTAGAGCCCTTCCTGTGGAAAGAGAAAACAAATAATATGAGTTGATTTGCAGTAGTAACAAGCTAAATCCAGTAGTGAAGTGCCTCACTGCATCATCCTGTTTCCTGGTGAAGCCTGCTGCCAGGCTCCACACAGGCACCGGGCTCCCAGCCAGCACAGCCAACTGCAGGACTGGGGCCTGAATCTGTTCCTCACTAGCAGAATTAAAGCTTTCAGCCACAATTTTCAAGTTGATAACACATGGACACAGCAATCCCACCCACGTGATACAGATAGCAGCGTTCGGGCACTAGACTGTAGGCTTCTCTGGGCAAAGACTTCTCCTTTTGTTTATTTATAAATCATTCAAGCATATCTGTCAGTCTGTATGGATGATAATAATAAAGAGATGCTCATGGCTCCCAATACAGATGCAGCAAGAAAAACACCGGGACGTTTTAGGAGGAGTAAGAAAAAAAAGTGAGAAGACAATAAATTGCATTTAGTTCACTGAACTGTGGAGGAAGAAAAAACAATAAAACCTTAGCTTTAAAAAACTCTTATTGAGACACTGATTGCTCTATAACGGACATGGTTGTGCTACGCTAACATTAGCTCATTAACCAGTCATGAATTTGTCGCACACATAAAATACTAGTAATGAAACATAATGAAAATAATGGTTTGCCTTTTAGCCCAAATACATGAAAGGTGTTAACATGCCTACACAAACATCTGGACCATCACATTAATATATGTGCTTGGACAAATATGAGTTGAGGGTTGGTTTAAATCATGACAGGTTTCAAGAATATCTCATTGTAACAGAAAGCAGGTCTGTTGTGTAAGAAGAACAAGAAAAAAATGCAGCTTTTTGAGAACTGTAGGGCTGCCAAATTACTCTGCCAAAACTTCCATTATGGAAAGGTGGGCTGAAACAGGAATACAGGCTTGGTCCTGTTGTGTATTTGTATACAACAAAATGCTGTGGCATAGATCAACATCTCAGCATGGAAGACCTAAATTGCAGAGTTTCATTTCAGTGAACCAGCTTTTTTACTAATCTTTGTTTTTCTTACTACTATCTTTTTTGAGCACAAGCCTGTTAACGGTAAGTTGCAACTATTCTCTTTACCAATAAAAGCAATGCTGCTGCATTTAGAAGGGTTAATAATGTGAGTTAATGAAGCAGAGTTTACCAGTGAGCTTGAACTTCCGTTAAAGAAATGTGAGAAATTTATCAATTCATTTGCTGCATCCTGTACAATGTCCTGAAGTTTTGGGCTGCTTAAGTATGATAGGATGAGCTAATCAACTAGCTAGTTCATGGCCATCAGCGAGGAGAGGTCCTGCTTCCTCTCCGTTTACCCCTCCCCTCTCTTCCTGCTCCCAGCCAGGCACTTCTGCCACTTGGCATGCACACTCACCTTCCTTAGGTTCCTCTGAGAGCTAAAAAGGCGTGATATTCTGATGGGTGAATGAGTTGAAAGAAAAAAGGGATGTTCTGATGAGCAAAGGAGATGATGCAAGGCAGGTGGTGGGACCATGTGGCTTAGGGTGAGAGAGAGAGGGAGTGGGATAGAAGAAAGGACTAGCAGACAGAGCAATAAAGATAGGCCTCTCTGATAATCATAGAATCACCAGGTTGGAAGAGACCCACCAGATCATCAAGTCCAACCATTCCCATCCATCTCTAAACCATGCCTCTTAGTATCTCATCCACCCACACCTTAAGCACCTCCAGGGAAGGCGAGTCAACCACCTCCCTGGGCAGACTGTTCCATTGCCTAATGACCCTTTCAGTGAAGAATATTTTTCTTATGTCGAGCCTGAATCTCTCCTGGCAGAGCTTGAAGCCGTTCCCTCTCGTCCTGTCCCCTGTCACCTGGGAGAAGAGGCCAGCTCCCTCCTCTCCACAACCTCCCTTCAGGTAGTTATAGAGAGCAATGAGGTCTCCCCTCAGCCTCCTCTTCTCCAGGCTAAACAACCCCAGCTCTCTCAGCCACTCCTCATAAGGCCTGTTCTCCAGCCCCATCACCAGCTTTGTTGCTCTTCTCTGGACTCTAGAGCCTCAACATCCTTCTTGTGATGAGGGGCCCAGAACTGAACACAGTACTCAAGGAGCGGTCTCACCAGTGCCGAGTACAGAGGGAGAATAACCCCCCTGGACCTGCTGGTCACGCCATTTCTGATACAAGCCAAGATGCCATTGGCCTTCTTGGCCACCTGGGCACACTGCTGGCTCATGTTCAGTCAGCTATCGACCAACACCCCCAGGTCCTTCTCTTCCTGGCAGCTTTCTAGCCAGACTTCTCCTAGTCTGTAGCACTGCATGGACTTGTTGTGTCCCCTTGAAATATATGCAGCCACTCCTACAACGGCAGCTCTGGATTGTGATTTTGCTGTGTGAAATGTCCAGTGACAATACCAACTTGAAGCATTCCTGCCCCAGGACCATCAATCTAAGTGCCAACTTGCTACCAATACTATTAGCATTCATGTGTAGTTTATGAATTGAAGGCATTAGGACACAAGCCCAATAAAAATATAAGGGCAGCTTGGTGGACTGTACCTCGTCTAGCAGAATAAAAATTTAATTGCATCTTGTGTTGAGTAGTGAAAATAACTCAAGGCGTAGAAAGCACCCTGCTCTTTAATACTGCCAGCCACAGTGGGGTAGTTTTGACTGAACAGGCCACCAGTATAGGGTCCTCTGAGAATAGCCAGTTGAGATGAACAGGTTATTCCATTGAAACTACTGAGGTATACAGAGCCTCTTGTCTTAAACTATCCTATATCAGGTATCAACACTTATGCGTTCTTTTCTCGAAAGGAGAGCTGTAACTGCCTGGGAAAAGCATGCCCTTTACTGAGGGGCCAAAGATATTCAGATGAAGGCAAATTCTAGCTCTTCTCTAAATGCATGTGATATCTCTCCTGACTGTTTATATCTATGACCTGGGTGCCTTCACAACAAGACAAGGACTCCAAACAGTAACAAAAACATCCGATGCTCTACTAGCATAATAGTTTTAATGATCTGAATTTGGAGTTCTTTTTTAGGATTAGAAATGCTTGGTTTAGTTCTGGGAAAACAGAGGTTATACACAGAAGAAAAAATACTTTTCCAGTGTATTCTGAGTTTGGAAGTGGTTACTTGTTTGGTTTTAAGTGGTTTTTTTCACTCTCTTAGAAAAATTCCATCTAGAACATAATAACCTAGTAGAATATTGTCTGTAAAGGCCATAATATAAGCAGTGACAGCAGTGGTTAGGATGCTGACTCTCCACCTAAAACAACAACATAAGGTTGTAAATACGCTGACTGATACGCAAAAAAGGCATGTAGTGAAGATGTGTAGGAAACATAGCAGATTTTGTGTGTGCACAGAGATAGTGAGGTGAAAGTAAAATGGGCAGTGGCTAGCAGTGATAATGTGAAATGAGCCAACATGCTTTGTTCAACCTGTGTTTTGAACTCTCCTGATCCAGGAAGGTGTTTTGTTTGGAGGTCCCCAGACAAGGGAAGGCTGCTCATATTGCACTCCAGAACTTGTAGTCTCTAAGACCCTTCATATTAACAGGAGAGAAACCGAGATCTATGTTTTATACCAACTAGGTGTAGCCCTCTTAAAGAGAGTGAGGAAGTCCCAGTGAGACATATCTGGGAAGTTCCTACCATAGGAAAATGGCCATCTTGAAAAATTACATTAATCCCATAGTAGTATATAAATCTGTACAACACAGCTTTTAGAAATTTCCTAACTCTCAGAAGACCTAATCAATGTTATACAAATTACAGAATCATTCATGAGTGTTGGTATGAAGAAAAAGCCCATGCTTCCGTCCCTGTGGAACGTTAACAATATCAAGACAAGCTGCCTATCCAAAATAATAGTGAAATTACATATATTCTGCCAAGGTTGATGAAATTATGGTAGCTACATGTCAGTTTGTTCCTGTTTAAAGCAAAATCTATGGTCAAGTATGCCTTGAAGTTCTTCAGGTTCATTAACAAGGTCAAAATCAATGTTATTTTACTGTTTGGAATCATTTTTGGTGGAACAATGAAAAGAAACCATAGTAGAAGTAGTCTTAATATAATCATTTTCTTTTCATAGTTCTTTATGGGAAAATAATTTGGCCCGAAATTTAGTGGTCCCATCAGGGAGGTGATATCTTTAAAAAGGTGGTCTGAAGGACAGGTTTTACTGTACTTTAATAGGCATATAGATTAATATAAATCTTAATATTCATAATCTGTACTATTCCTTTTCTCAATATCTCGTCCATCTATACGTCTATTTGTAATGTGTGTTTTAAACACAAGTTAAACTTGATTTTATTGAAAGGACTTATAGTATATTGGTATAATAATTTCTGAAAAAGTCAGGAGGGCAAAATACAGTTTTCCCTTGAAAAAAAATTTAATTTAAAAAATCAGATACTAGTGCCTTGTAGCTGAATTTTCTGTGAATGTTTTGAAATATCTGATTGCCTGAAATAAAATAGCTAAATTAAACAATAGGTATTTATTGCAATTAAATGCACAGTTATCAACCCCAGTAGTATGCCTGTGAAGAGTAAAAATCTGGAGCAATTCCCTGTAATTCAGTGTCAAAACCATCAGTTTGTTTTTACTAGAGCTATTCTGAGTTTGCAGAATTAATAAGATCATTTTAATATTCGGGCCAGAAATGCAGCATTACAAGCTTCCCATTAGAGAAAATTATGTAAGTAGAGTGTAAGCCCACTTTTCATAGCATTCCTTTTTGGCTGACAAGCTGCTAGAAGGCATAACAAAAAGATATCTTAGCACTTGAAATATTTGCCCCCAAGGACACCTACAATATTTATTCTAGGTGCAGTGCCTTTAAATGGGAGTAGTTGTTGTCATTTGTTGTTGTTGTCATTAGTTTTTATGTAAGCTGTACATAG
Source organism: Clamator glandarius (assembly GCA_033459285.1). Classification (NCBI taxonomy): domain Eukaryota; kingdom Metazoa; phylum Chordata; class Aves; order Cuculiformes; family Cuculidae; genus Clamator; species Clamator glandarius. Next base: position 259,614 of record JAUNZM010001558.1, read on the forward strand.
GAAAATTTACAAGTGTCTGCTAATGCCTCTTTGTATTAACAGAGAACAGCAATAAGCAAATGCTGCTAGTGTGAAGTGATGAGCATTACTTTGTAATACCCAGCCATTAAATACTAACTGAAAAATTAGTTGAACTTTGGTAAATTGCATGCACAGGCCAGTACTTATCTACTTTCTGCTGATTAGAGCATGAAATATTTGCATGATTTGAATTGCTTTTACAGAAATTAGAACAGAGCATGTCAAATATCCACAGTGCATGAAAAAGTAATGCCTGCTACATGGAAGATACTGGACCAAATTTGTGTGTAGTGCAAATTGTGGTAATGGGCAGGATTACTGTGCAGGTATAGCCGGGTTCAGAATGTGCCCACAAAGGCTACTTACTTTTTTTTTTTCTGTTACCCCTTAGCTGTACAGAAGCAAGTGATTAATGTATTACTTACTGGCTATTCTAGAGCTGTTGGTCTGTTTTGACTTTCTTTAGTGTGAGCTGAGCAGGAAACCACTGCACATTCTAACATGAATACCAAAAGGCATTTTGTAACTAATCAGCAAGATAGCCCAGATTTTGTCTGCCAACTATTAGATGACTGATCTTGGACTGGATTATCATGGAAAAAAAACCCTCAAAACCCCAAACTGGAGAGATATGTCTGAATGCTGAGAAGCATTAGCAGAACTTTGCAGTCAAGCTGACCATCTGGAATAATGGACAGTATTGGCTGTCTTCCATTAGAGGGAATCATTCAAAGTCATATCAGGCAGTAGTCACTAGAGAAAGGGACGGAGAGAAAGCTAGTCATTCTTTTATATTTGTGTGGAGTATTAGTGAAGATTTATTAAAACACTTGTCTTATTCCTACAATTGACAGTTGTAGTTATTTATATCTTTAGCTACCTTTGATAAAGATACTGCTTGCCATATATCAAAATGGTTTACAATATTATATCAAGTTCAACCTCTTTACTGTGAGATTTCAAAGACTGAAAAAAGATGATTGTAATGACACAGAGCTTTCTGTGGTATAACAGCAGAACAGGAGGTTTTGTAACATTATAATAATCTAAAGAAAATCTGGTTCATCCTTTAGCTGTATGACCCCATATGTGTAATAGCATTGTTTTATGTATAATTACTTGTCTTTTTTGATTAGAAGAATTTATTAATGCACTCACACTTCATGTGAGGGATAAAAAGAATTCAGTTATTTGTTTTGCTATGATAGTAGCTTGCATAGTGAATTACAATAAAACTCAGCTGCAGCACCCTCAGATAATATATAACCAGCAAATCTTATTCCAATCCTATGCAGTGATGTTAAAATATTGTTGCTTTATTTTTATATTCCAGGAAAAGAATAGGCAACACACACGTTTATAACAGAATTGCTTTAATAACTGAGTTGACAGCATTTCTTTATAAGTGCATTTCCTCTGATTTAAATGATAGAAAGGAACAATGAATAAGAAGAGGGCATTGAAAAACTTGTTTGCTTATGACCCAGTTTTTGATATTTGTTAAACATTTTCCCAAATCTTGAAGTGCATCTTGCCTCCTAAAATGCATCCAAAGGAACAAAGGATTAAAATAATATTCTAATTAATGATTTTGAAAAGCCAAAGATTCTAACACTCGACAGATATTATTGAAATGTCACTTGACAAGTTTAAGAGCACAATATTAAGGCTGAGTAGAACACTTTTTTTCCTGAACAATTATTTTTCCACAAATAATGAACATCACCATGAACACATCCAAACCAAAGAAGTGCCAGACCAAGTTCTGACATTGTTTACATCTCACAGCCCCAGGGAGTTAATGACTTGCAAGGCTGTGCAGAACTTAATCCTCTATGTCTTTAACCTTATCTGATAAGTTTTGGTATTTACTCATAGATACCAAGTAGGAATTTCTAGTCAGATATTTGGTCCATGCTAAAATATAATCATTCATATCATGCTTTTAAAAAGCGAAAGTTTTACAAATTTACTGATTTTAAAGTGGTGGTAAGCAGGAAAAAAGTATCATATTCTATCTTTCTTGTCCAAAACCAAACACAGGATTTGCTAATAATAACATCTGAAGAAAACTTCAGATCCCTGGTACAGGATGGTAGACTTCCTAAAGATCAGCTTATTATTCCTATATGTCTACCTATTGTTCCACCCTTCCAAGCTGTTGCATAATAAGGTGTATTCAATGAGAAAGCAGTTAGCTTACTGAGCTCCATGGAAATACTTTGCCACTTGCCGACTCATTCTGGTTGTTTGTGTGTGCAGCAGTGGGAACCTTAAGTTTTTGCTAAGTTTTGCAACAGTCTGTTCTCAGCCATTGCAGCCTTCCCCATCTCTCAGTTCTAGATGTACCACTAGCCATTTTAAAAGGTTAACAAATGAGAAGCTAAACCAACCATACAAATAACAGCCAAAAGAATAGTTTCCAAAATGTGTTGCTGTAGTGCGGTTTCCAATTTAATATTCAGACAGAGTAAAGCTAAAGGCCACCAAACCAGGTGGATGAAATAGTTCTGCATTTTATGACTCATTCTTAAGTGAAATCTCTTAAATATTGCTAATGAAGCCAGTTATCATATACAGACCTGTAATGCGCCCTTTCTAAGCTGGTTCAGTTACATTTCCCTGTCTAGCAATTTACCCCAGGCCCCTATTAAATGAATTATCACGGCTCCTAAATCTTCTCTGCGGGGGTTTCCACTAATCCCATCAAGACACTTACACTCCCTTTCTTCCCTCCTAGTGACATAATGAATTATTATTTCATGGGGAGCTGTTAAATAGGCCCCTTTGGAAGAGTTTAATGTGCAGTGTGGGGAAGGGGAGGGAGCTGCCTGCGGAGGAAGCTGTGGTAGGTACCACAGCCCTGGGATGCTCTGTCGACGGCAGTAGACAAAGGGCTCACTGCATCTCCTCTGGGGCTGGCTCTGGAGATGGCAAGCAAGCTGGCTCCCTCCTCCCTACTGCCTCTCGCCCTCTGCTTACCCTCATTGTCATGAAATGCAAAGGGAAAGAGAATATAAATGTTTTCCTTAACCAGAGGAAGCACCCTGCTCACAAACCACTTGCGGAATCCATTAGGCTAATTTATTAAACACAATTTGCCTTGTATGGCTGAACTGAGTAATGGTAAAAAACATAAATAAGGAGAAAGTAGCAGCACTGAGCCATGGACTCTGTGGCCCCATGCCCTGTTGTGATGCCCCTGACTTGCAGGTGCCATGCCCGTGTTACCCCTTCCTTCAGCCTTCCTGGCACCCCCAGAGAGGGGCAAAGTGTCCATCTAGGGGAAAGGGCATATGACTGAGTCAGGTTCATTCCCTGTTTCTGGATGTACCCAGCTCTAGGTGGGATAATTAACAACTATAAAAGGAGAAGGAGAACGTTAAGCAGTAGTAGAATATTTTGCCAAGAAAAGGACTACATATAGAAGCAAACTTTCCCCTCAGGTAGGATAAATTTCAGACCTACTTTATTCTCTAATCAAACTTCTGCAGATGTCCTTCTGACCAAGAAGTTGATTCTTCCCCATAAAGAGCCATAACACAGGTTGGTAGTGCAAGGTTGATCACCAAATCGAAAAAGCACCCAGAGATTTTTTTCCATGGATTTCATGCCATGGACATCCTCACCATTCCCATGACATCAGCAGTGTATGGCAGGTATGGATAACCTCAGAGGTAGTCCTGGGGTTCGTAGGAGATGGACAACGTTCACAGAGCTGCAAAGCAGGTCTATAGCAGATCCAGAGGGACTACAGGGAGAAGAGCCCTAAAACAAGTCCTGGTATGCAGGTCAGACTTACTTTACCTTCCTTATTCATTAATTTTGTGCATCAGATGAGGCAGCACAGTGATCACCTGTAGCATGTTTGCCTGAAGAGCAGGAGCAGAGCACTTCCAGAGGAGATGTATTGGCTCCCCTTTATTCTGTAATCTGGTGGACAGTGTTAGATCATAGTCCTGTGAAAGCAAATTTTAAGTCTTGTCAGTTTGCAAAAGCTTATTCTGAGCTTTTGGTGAAGGACTGTAAACTTCTCGGACTAGGGGTATTTTAGGTTAAGCTAATGTAAAAATACATGAAAAGTCCTCTATGAAGGATCTGTCTGGTGTAGTTTACTCTCCAACAGAGGCCAGATGCCCTTCCTTGTGGAAAGTTTAAAGGTAAACATTGTGATCCCTTTCCTTTTTTGCAATTGGAGATTTAGGGATTTTAGTTGTGTTGGAACCCTGTATTTATTCGATTTTGGTAGTTCTCCCTGTCATGAATATGTCTAATTTCCTTTTGAATATGTATATACTTGCAACTTCCCCAACAGGCTGTGCAGAGGTGATGTTCATGCTCCATGAAAAGGCACTTTTTTTAAAACCTGCTGCCTGATCTTCTAGCTGTCTGAGCCTGGTTATCATTCTGTATTCACCAGTTTATCAGCTCCTGATTTTACCTGTCTCCAACATCCCTACCCTCAATTGTCTCTTTCCCAAGGTGAAATCTCTTTATTTGAAAGTTGTTCCATGTCTATGACCACTCTCTTTGTCCTCATTGGTACTTGAGGTTCTTCAAAACATGCACTTGAAGTGGAATTGCAGAAATCAGAATAGGCAGTATAAAGACAAAAGCAAGTCATGGTCTTCTGATAAACTCCATATACTATGCACAAATAGATTATTTTAATATGGTGTGGGGCTATATGTTTACATTTGCACAACACAGAATTTCTGGTTTTGATTAATAAAATCTTTGAGAAGAAGGAACAGCTACCAGTGCTATTCTCACTCTGTAGGCTAAACTGCTCCTCACTGACTTTCCCATTTCCAGTTTAACTACAGAGCTTCCTAACCCTGAAAGCAAGCACACTCCTCCCTTACAAAGTTTAGAAATGAAAGATGGGTTTGGCCAATGTGTAGAGGAAATTATAGAGTACTCACTAGATCTGGCTGTGGTAAGAGACATGGAAAGCAAGGCGAGGGGGGGACAACAGTGTTTCCTCTGTAATCTTTAACTGAGTAACTATAAATACTCCTTTGAAATTGTTATGCTATATCAGGTAAAACCAGGGGCACATGAAACATTACATTTTTAATTTATCATCCATTTCTGTTTGCAAGGATTTCCATTACCTTAGATTATTTGAATATCTGTTCTAAGGCATAATATCAATGACAAAATACAATTCAAGAATAACCCAACAGATTTTGCCAAATTTTAAACTGGCAAAATCACCTTCTTGATCACCAGCCTTTGAAAGTTTACCTTGATTTTGATTAAAACTTAGTGGTGTGGTTTCTATTCAAAACTACATTTTTGGCTCATGTTTAATACTCATGAAATCTATGAACTTAGTCTGAGTTTTAGAGTTGAGACAAAATTCTCAAAATAGTCAAATCTAATCTGATTTCAACTGAAATCTTGAAAGGTTTGCGTCTGTCAGACCAAATGCATTCTGCTATATGCACAATTTGGAAACAGACAACTAACCTACTGCAGAGAGAGTTGTAGTCTGTGCCTCTTGTTAGCAGAAGTTTGGTGGAACCAATGTCTTACTTTAAAAAATGTCAGACTAGGAAAATGACCATACTTGCAGATATGCAATTTGAGCACTAAATAATAGCTTAAATTATAAACTCTTCAAGTTTGGGGTCTGAATGGTATATTCAAATGAATAAATCAATTAACCGTTGACATCTGATTATCCTAATTAACTTTACCGAAAGGAGTGTATTTTAGGCACCGGCATTTTGGAATGGATGACACGCATGTTTGTGAACTGCCTTATCTGAGTGCTGCCATGTCTCTGTCAACAGGAACACCTTAAAATAAAATTTAAATAAGTGCTTTTGCCACTAGGAAATGTGAAAGACCAATTAGTTACTAAACATTTAGAAGCTTGCAAATGTGACTGGAAGCATATCCAGAAAGTTATGAGCTTCCTTTGATAATTTAAACAGCTCATTATTACCTTAATTTTTGAAACAATAGAGAAAAAAATATGCATCTTACTTTTCATTATCTGCATTCATTTCATTGTCTTCAGTCTGGAATAATAGGTATGACTTTACTATCATCACTGTTATCAAATTTACTTATTCCAAATAGAAAAATTGCCCAGTTAATCTTGAAGAACATGTTTTTTTCTCAGAGCTAGAACAAAAAATTTTACTTTTATCAACTCAGCTGGGATCTAGATTCTTTTTTGGTTTGGAAACTAAGATTATTGTTGCAGTCTTTACATGAGTAGGACTTCAAAAAGCAAAAACTGATTGTGGTTTAACTTTTTCATGCATATTTGAGTTCTAATTAAGTGTGGCACCATGATATGATGTAATACTTGCCTAGTCAGAAATATTTTGCTTGTTTCTCTGAATTGTCCAGGACCTCTGTCCCAAGTAGACCCTACAGCATAAAGTGTGTAACAACAATTCTACAGGATAAATAGTGCCTGGATAATTTTATGTATGAAACTTTGCCTGTCTTTCTTGCATATGGATTGTAAAGTATCTGATGCAGATGAGAAAATTCATAATTCAAAGTTCTGCCACATATGTGAAAGGAGAAGCAGGCCTGGTTGCAGCAAAACCTAGGACATTTCAATGTCCAAATGATTTATTACTAGAGTAAGTAGAAACATAGCAGACCACAATATCATTTATCATTTAATTACAGATCTCACTGAAACACCTAGTGTCTGACCACAAAAATAGTGTGGGACCTTCCCTGTGTATTCTACTCAAAGAAATTTTGTATGATATTCTGTTTGGAATAATTTAATTGACAGTTTTCCTGAAAACCTGCTCAATAAAATTTAGGCTTAGCATCAAACTTCTAACACACTCAAATTTTCTGTGCTTCCTTTTCAAAATGATAAGTCATTTTTGGTTTTCTATTGTAACTCCACAGGTGGAGTTAGAGGTCAGAGCACATCAGAATTTCTGGTTTTCTTCATAGCATATTTTGGATAATCAAACAGAAGGAACGTTTGAGACTCTTGCTTGGGTGGGTTTTTTTCTGTTAAGTTATTTTATTTCAATGTATGCTGAAAACATGTATATTCATCAGTCCCAGTAGAGCTGTGAGGCACTGGTTGGGGGCGAAACAGCCCACAAGCTGTGTACAATACTTATGTTTTATTGTCATAGAATCTCTAATTATCTGTGGATCTCAATGTGTCATGAAAAATATTGATTTATTAAGACACACAAGGCCCCTGAGAGATAAGTAAGTAGGATACCCTTTGTTCAGAGACAGAAATGGAAGTGTGTGGCAACTTATTCAAGGTCACACAGGGAGTCTGTGGAAGAGCTGAGAAATTGGGAGTTATGGCTCCTGAAAGATCATAGAATAACAAGGTTGGAAGAGACCCACCAGATCATCAAGTCCAACTTATCCCAAAATCTTCCCCTGGAAAATATTTTGCAAGACTGGTGACAACTGAAGGAATCTACTACATATACTAAGGGTTAGAAAAGTCTAGGTTGTAGAGGTTAAAGGACTTACTAGCTGGAAACTCTGAAGATCAAGAGAAGCTAGATGAAGTTTGATTTTGTATGGAGGAACAGTCTGAAATCTTTCTTGGATACTTCTTATTGGTATTGAGTTTTATTGCTGTTAATATTTTTCCAGTTAAACTAACCAGTTATTTCAAAGATGTTCATTGCTATATTGGATTTTTTTTTTTCTGTTAAACTGTGATTTAGTATTTCCATATTTTAAACATGGTTTCTGATCAGCTTTCATGTCCCAGTTTCCAAACAGAGTTATGGCTCCTTAGACTAAAAATTAGTTTTGCATTAATTTGTGAATTCTCCAATGCTCCCAGAAAATTTGAATTAGGGTTATATTCTTGAGTTCTTACTTGTTGAAAGCAATTCAGTAAAATTTTGGCTGGAATAAATGACATGGAATTAGGGATTTAATATTTGTGTTTTCTTCAAAATAAAAAACATCATCTCCCTCTACAGAATCCTTGCAAGGAGTGTGAGTTCAACCTCATTCAGTCTTCTTACAAAGGGAATTTCTTAGAGAATCTTGTCTGCTGGGGGTAGGTACAATGTCACACTTATTCTAAACAGACTGTTGTAGAGCAAAGCGAAGCTGTATTATTTGATGATCATATCCATGACTTAATCTTTAGCAGATTTTCTTCATCTTCTTCTTGTGCAATAAGACAAAGGAGAACAAATCCTGAAGCCATGCTGGAGTGTCAGAATCAAACTGAAAAGTTATTTTAGAAACGCTGGTCAAGGGACAGACTACTGTTCTTCAGTTCTGTCCCCTATCTAAGCCTCAGCAACATGTTCCCACCAGCTCCTGGGAGTAACTAATAGTGATCATGTCATCACATAGTGAACAGGGTCAACTCAGTGGCCCAGCTTACCATCAATAACATTGAATTTCAGCTAGACTGGAGAACTGGTTTGACTCTCTGTGCGGTCCTACATTAAATTGCAGCAGCACAAAGTACTCAGAAAGGAAGGATTACTCTTTTTTTTATGGCAGTGTGGCCTGAGATGAGCTTAGCCAACCATGAAGATTCAACTCACAGCTTGATAACATCCCCTGAATTCTGGGTGCTTATGCAATACCAATAAAGAAAACATAACAGTTTTTAAAGCTAATTATTTATGAAATACAGCATACAGCTAATAATAATGATTATGATAATGATTCTGATATTGATTCCGGTGTTTATAGTCATATTCACTCATTTCTAATACCCTGATTTTGTAGTCCTCTCTTCCAGCCTGTAGGCCTGGTAAGATTCCATTATCTACTCCTACCCTGCTGTTGTGAGGCAGCAGTCTTGCATCATTAACAGAAATTTTTCTGTTTACTGTTTTTTTTGTCAAAGCAACTCAGTTCTTTTTAAACAGACCTGCCCTCAAGTAGTTACATAAATACTGTGTGTATGAAGCAGTAAAGTCAGTAACAGTAGATGCAGATGTAATAGGAAAAGGGAAGAAATATTGTTTTGTTGGTGTACAAGTCACTGGTGGTCACTCATGGCAGCTCTAATTTCAAAACCTCCAGCCTAATGAAATGCTCACAATGCTGTTTGTACATAAAATGTTACTGTTCTGCATGCATTTCAGGCTCCGGGAAGTCTCTACTTAGATTCTGGGTGGAATCTGCCCAAGGAAGAGAGTCTTTTCTAGAGTGTATGCAAACCGGAGTTCATTTTGTTGTGAGATAAACATTGAATTTGGACCATGGTTTCAAAATTCTGTTAAAAACATTTTTAAAACAGGAAGGCAAGAGAGGCACAATGGCAATATAAGGCACAATGTCAATATAATAAACATCTCTTTTGGGATGGTTAACTTTCTCTCATTAGCTGAAATACGGATAAAGCAAAGGTTTGAAAGATATGCCTAACTTTATTTTGGGGTAACTAGATATTAGACTACAAGCTCAAGCTTAAATATCATGTGCAATCAGGCCATTGTAAAATGGGGGCCTGTATCATACATTTCTCTCTGACTCATTTTGAGTAAGTCAAAGCCTCTCTGCCTCAGTTTCTCTGTGCATCATACAAAGTGAACAGTAGCTCCCCTTGCTTGCTTTTGCAGTGATTTGATATCACCGTGAGAAAGGTCCTATACTTGCAGAATATTATTCATAGAGGGCTGAGGTTTTATAAATGCAGTTACAGCAACCGTGTTTTGAATATTAGAAAACTTAAAACCCATCAACTTTATTATAGCTGTCTGTAACATTTATAATGTTCTAAACTTCCTAGAAATTGTTGCAAGGTGAATGAAGTGAAATATGTTTCATACCAAACATTAGCATCCTTTAATATTCCTGTTTCAAATGTAACTCTCTTTTCTTTACCTTACACAAAACAGGCCTATTTCCAGTTCCATCACTTCTCTGTTAAGTAATTTGCGAAAAGCTAACAAAGTCTGGCTACATCCTCATAGCGACTGTTTAAACCCATTACTTTCTCTTTTAATCAAATCGCTGTTGTGTCAAAATATACAATTCTTGCCATGAATCTCACTGGCTTGTTACAGTTCACCGGTTGACCTTGAAATGTTTGCTCTCCTAAGCGTCTTCTCTTCGGCCTCCAGCTAAATTGCTCAAGACCAGGCCTGATCATTTTTCTATACACAGAGACTTCTCATTAACATAAACAGAGTAGCAAGCTTAACTGCAACAAACAAAAATCAGGAATAGAAAAAGATAACTCAAGAGAGCCCTTGGATGCAGAATGTGGTCTGTGTTACTTAGTGTTCTGTGTATTATAACTGATTATTTCTACATTCATGTCTTAAATTTTCTGTGGGAATAATCCCCCAACCTCAAAAAAAAAAAAAAAAAAAAGAGAAAAAACAGTGTACTCCCTCTGCTTTACTCCATTTTATTTCCTTCTGAGTTACCTTTCCTTTAAAAAATATCTTAAGCTGTTGAAAGGCCATGAAGGAACAGTTTAATAGCATGCAAAAGCCTCTCACTCATTAGCATCAAAGATTACAGATCTTAAATGAGGGGTTAAGTGCCAGCGGCTATTTTCATTGTTTAATGTATTAAAGTAAATAAAAATGTATCTAAGATGTGGACACACAATTAGTTTTGAGTTATTTATCTGGAGTTTGTATGGTTTAGAAAAACTCCATCTTCTTGGCTGATCCTGTCCTAATGCATTTAACTTCAGCCATCAGCTATGATTAAACACCTGCTGTTGTGGGGAAACAAAGCACACTAATCCAATATGTATTTCTGACATCTTAAATATCACCCAGTCCCCTGACATCAGGCACAGCTTTTCAGCGGGATGGAATTCCAGAGCATATTTTTCTAATTTATGGATGGACAATAAATCAAAATTAAGCCTTGGGCAATGAAATATACATCAGTGCAGAATGAACTGACTGCAAACTAGGGCACAGAACAGCAGCGGGGAGAGGGTTGCATTAATGGAGCCCTGAGCTGAAAACACTGATGTGAAAACTAAGGAAGTTCCTCTCATATTTTATTATAGAGAACAAAAATAAAAAGATAGAAGAAGCCAAGTGTAAGTTTAATAATCTCCTGTTCACCCCTGCTCTGGGGGAAATTATCCCACTGGTTCTGATGCCGCTGCCTACAAGGATGACTTAGTGTCATTGCCTCTATTCAAACCAATTCGGATATGGAGAGCTTGAAAGTTTAACTGGAATGTTAATTTTACAGGTTTGCTTTCTTCATTGGGGATGCTGTCAAAGCCCTTGGAGGGAGAATGGAAGGAACCTAGAAAGAAATGAGGGGTGCGGAGTGAGGAGACGGTAGGAAGAAAGAGAGAGGAGAGAGAGGAAGTGGGGGAAAAGATGGGGAAGACAAAGAACTAATTGGAAGAACAAAATTCAGAGGGAAAATAAGAAAAATATATAGACATAGTCTGTAGTGAAAACCTGAAAGTGATATATACCCCATTATAACTCATCGTAACCACTTCTACTCCTGAGGAAACTGAGGACTTGGGTTTTAGGTGAAATCTTGGCTCCTACTGCAAACAATCAAGAGTTTTTCCTTTCATTCACATGCAACAATGAATTCCTTCCTTAAGGCTGATAAATAGCATAGACTGCCTCTTGCCTGGAGAGTAGGGTGGTGTAACTTCTCTTTAATTTAATATGTCTTGGGCGAGGGAGGGGAACCAACGTAGTATTAAGCATCAGGAATGAAAAGTGTGAAAAATTCCAAACTGTTTTTGTGAACCTGAAATATTTGCCTTAGAGATTCTCAAAATCTGCATCTTTACTATGTTCAACCAGGGTTTGTTCAACATGTCTGAATTACCTTAAAAGTTGCATGCAGATGATCATTCATTCTGTTGCAGTATTTAATTATTCTTTGTCAACAGCTAAGTGGTTTAATTTCTGCTATATCAAGGTCTCCCAAAGTGCAGCCCACAGCCACCTATATCTTACAAAGGTTTTGCTGTGACCCACAAAGGATCTTTCTTCATCTGACATCCTTTGAATGTGTTACACAGTAAATTAATTTCTTTATGTGGTGCCCAGCTCGTTGTCCAAACCATTAAGGGGCCTTCAATGAACATGACACTGAGAACACCTGTTGGATCATTTCTGAGGATCTGAGGGGTCCCGTTGGGTTCAAAGAAACTGCTTTTGCTTAAAGTTAACCAGGACCTGTGATCTGTTGGATATGCTGTCACTCATGACACCTGGACCCATAAGGGTATAGTGAGTGGGATTTGCAAGACATTTAAATCAGGGCTGGGCTGCAGTAAGTGCTAAATACTTGTGGCTCAGCTATATTTCTGAGAGGTGACGAAGTTGTCTTTGTGAAGCACGGTGAGGACCTTGACCTGAGGGGAGGCTAGCATGCAGCAGAGCGGTCATTCTTATTGTTTCTCTCCTGTGGAAGAGCTGGAAGATGAGGAAAGTCTCTTGCTCTCCTGTGTTGCTCTATGCCAAAGAACTGTCCAAATGCAGAAATTAACCTGATCATAGCTGTTTTGTGTTTAGTTATGCAAAGCTACAACCAAAGTAACAGATTTAGAGAATTTTGTCTGAATTCAGATTGTCACATACATTCAATGCCTCTGTCTTTATCATGTCTTGAGCTGTAATGAGATTTTTTTTCCCCCAAAATAAATATCTGTGTACATTTCTTTTACTTTTTTTTTTTTTTGCTTTATTCCTTCACTGGCATCTTATGTGTACCTATGTATGTGTATTTCTGAATACATTTAAGTTTAAGCAGTGTGTAGTGTCTGAGTTCTGTGTGATGTTTAAGAATTACATAAGGAAAAAATGCAAGGCAAAGCAATAAAACACTGGTTGCCCTTTAAAAATGGCAAAACCATCCCATTTCCTCTACAGAAGCATTCGGCTGATGCTAGAATACGACTACTCAAACACTGTTGTAGTCTTATTCTTCAATTCTGTCTTTTATATTGACCATCACCGTGTGATGACTCATCAGTCTTGGAGCTATCACACATCTCTGCTACCTCCAGTAAATGATTCCTCAGAGCTTTCTTCAATGCAAGCAAAAGCCACATGTGTCAAATACTTATGTAATTCATACTAATAGCAATAATAACAATAAACCAAAGATAACCTTTTACATCAACCCAGAGGCTTTGTTGTTGTTTTTATAGATTCATAAAGGAGACATGAAGCTTGAATCCTTTTCAGAAAGGAGATAGGTCTTATGGTTGCCAGCAAATATCTCTAGAATTTTCTTCAGAGTCTGATGCCATCCAAATTAAAGAGAATATCATCAATGAGAATCAAAACTGCTTCCAACTATTGTTTGTGCCTTTCCTCTTCACCTTTTCTTTACTGATTAGACCTAGAGGTGAGAAAAAAGCAGACATGCAGCTGGATTTCAGCAGCACACCACAACATTATTGATTTAACAATGGAGAGGGTATACAGTCTGCCTACCTCTTCTTCCACATAAAACACTTATATTAGCTTCAGCAATGTGTAATTCTTAGCTCAGGATAGAACATCTATATCTAGTCATTGGATTAGGCTCTCACCTTCCCCTGACTGTGGAGGATCTAGTCCCACCAAGCTTTGCATATCTCACATCTCTTCTTTTTTTACCATGAGGTGAGATTTCCACCTGTCACAAATGTCAGCTCCAAAGGAAGAAAAAAGAAATCAGAACTTCTGGCTGAAACATTGTTTTCTTTAGGACAGCCTCATGTCTGCATGGTCAGACACCCTTTTCCAACACGGACTGAGTAAGTTCGGCAGGGTAAAGGCATGAGATTACATAGCTGTTGTGTTGCTTCTTTTGAAGCCCTCAGAGAGAAAATGTTTGCCTGTGGAGGTGAAGCAGAACTCAGCAGGTCGTTCCACAGGTTCTTTGAGTTGCTTTGCTTGATTTAAAGGCTAATGCTGACAAAATTAGATGCTGAATAACCTTTTGGTGTTTTTTTCCTACAGGATGTGATTGAGGAGGAAAATAGATGGAAAATTTGGTTAGGTCATTAATACTTATTTCTTATTCTCCTACTGACCTGATCTTTGGATAAGTAAACTCCCTCTTCTAATTTATGGTTCCCCAGCCATCTTCCCTAGATGAGATTCTGAAAACACTTCTTAAAAAGAACAACAAGTAACATTTAATTTCCCAGTCTGTATGAACTTCGTTTCTTGTGACTAAACTGCAAGAGTATTCTTAAGGCATTTAAAGTTAAGCAGAAAGATTAACGAGGTAAATGTAAGAAAAGTGTTAAACAGGAACTGGAACACAATTTTCATTTTTTATTTACCTTTCAAGAAATTTGTTCATCTCAGGAAAGAATGGCCAAAGTGGAGTCAGCAAGCAGTTGGCTATTATAGAAGCCCTATAGTAACTGGGCTACATCTTGATCTTGGTGAAACTGGTGAAATTCTGCATAATCTGCATTGATTTGAGAGAACCGGGTGATCAGGCCCAGTCAACACGGGTTCATGAAAGGCAGGTCTTGCCAGAGTAATCTGATCACCTTCTATGACCAAGTGACTAAACTCTTGGACGAGGGAAAGGCTGTGGATGTATCTTCCTGGACTTCAGTAAAGCCTTTGATACAGTTTCTCACAGCATTCTGCTTCGGAAACTGTCGGCCTCTGGCCTGGACAGGCGCACACTCTCCTGGGTGAAAAACTGGTTGAATGACCGGGCCCAGAGGGTGGTGGTAAATGGAGTTAAATCCAGCTGGAGGCCAGTGACAAGTGGGGTTCCCCAGGGCTCAGTCCTGGGTCCAGTCCTGTTTAATGTCTTTATCAATGACCTGGATGAAGGCATTGAGTCCTCCCTTAGCAAGTTTGCAGATGACACCAAGCTGGGTGGAACTGTCGATCTGCTGGAGGGTCGGGAGGCTCTGCAAAGGGACCTGAACAGGCTGGACTGCTGGGCTGAGACCAACGGCATGAGGTTGAACAAGGCCAAATGCCGGGTCCTGCACTTGGGGCACAACAACCCTAAGCAGAGGTACAAACTAGGAGAAACCTGGCTGGAAAGCTGCCTGGAGGAGAAGGACCTGGGGGTGTTGGTTGACAGCCGACTGAACATGAGCCAGCAGTGTGCCCAGGTGGCCAAGAAGGCCAATGGCATCTTGGCTTGTATCAGGAACGGCGTAACCAGCAGGTCCAGGGAGGTTATTCTCCCCCTGTACTCGGCACTGGTGAGACCGCACCTCGAGTCCTGTGTTCAGTTCTGGGCCCCTCACCACAAGAGGGATGTTGTGGCTCTGGAGCGAGTCCAGAGAAGAGCAACAAAGCTGGTGAAGGGGCTGGAGAACAGGCCTTATGAGGAGCGGCTGAGAGAGCTGGGGTTGTTTAGCCTGGAGAAGAGGAGGCTGAGGGGAGACCTTATTACTCTCTACAACTACCTGAGGGGAGGTTGCAGAGAGGAGGGAGCTGGCCTCTTCTCCCAAGTGACAGGGGACAGGACGAGAGGGAATGGCCTCAAGCTCCACCAGGGAAGATTTAGGCTTGAGATCAGGCAAAAGTTCTTCACGGAGAGGGTGGTTAGGCATTGGAACGGTCTGCCAAGGGAGGTGGTTGAGTCACTGTCCCTGGAGGTGTTTAAGGTTAGGGTAGATGAGGTGCTTAGGAGCATGATTTTGGGAATGTTGGGAATGGTTGGACTCGACGATCCAGTGGGTCTCTTCCAACCTGGTTATTCTGTGATTCTGTGATTCTGTGATTTTAATCACAAAGTTATTATAGGAAAAAAAAAAGAAGAGGTATGTTATCTATTGTAGTTATGTTTTAGTAACTGTATTTAAAAGTGTTATTTTAGTCTGCTATACAAAAATATGGACTACTACTGAATGTTGCAAAAGTGCTTTCCTGTACTGATGGTCAACTTGTGCCATCTCTTTTCATGACCAGAGGAGAATAGTCAAAGCAGCAAAAGGTATAACGAAGTGGTTGGACACCAGGAAAGGAGTTTGACAATGCTGTCACATCTGTTCAGCACTTACAGTGAAATAGCAATGTGTATTGCTGTTGATGGTTGCCATAGTGGTATTAACACTGGCTGAAGGAGATGTCGTAATCTCTAGTATGCTGATGACATCCTTATTGCTGAGTCTGTGATTTCTAGCTCTGGTAATGCAAGTGGCTGAAGCTGGGGCAGACTCAGACACTGTGGATGACAGCTGACAGCAGCATTACTGAATGGAAATGAACAGATTGAGCAAGTAAAGAAGTTCTGTTTCTTAAGCCTGACAGGAAAATTAAGTTGGCTATATTCTCCTGGCAAGTTAAAAAAAAAAAAAAAAAAGTTTTCAATGGCCTACTAAGTATGTAAAATAATGTGCTTCTTATTATAACATGCACAGACAGAAGCTTTTCATATCTGCTCATTGACATGAAATTCAGTGCTGCAGAGCAGAATTGTGCAAAACCTTGGTTCTTCTTGAAGCAGTTCACAATCTTTCTATCAACTTGGGATAATCTTCAGTAGAGCATGAGTCTTCTGCTGACACACTGGTGAGGCCTCGTTTTGTTTGCTAATGTTCTGTCTTTTATGAGTACCAAATCAAAATAAACAGACAGCAAGCCCCAGATTTTAACCAGAAAATATGAAGACCAACATGTACAAATGCAGCTGCTGTCAAACCAAGTTAAGTCCATAGTGATGATGACAATCTCAGGAGAGAATGACAACTGAAGGGAGGTAGGGTGTGCTTCCCCAAATTTCTGATTATTTCCATCAGAATTACTTGTACTGTACATCTGAATTTTCTGACAGGCAGATTGTGAGGGAAGAAGCTGAGTTTTACTAGCATAAATAGCAACTGGTAATGCGTATAGAAAAAATACCAGTACAATATGTTGAAAACGTATTTATTGAAGAGGTTTTGTGGGTGAAAATTACTAGTGAAGAGCTATGTTTCAATCCATGTTTCTTTGTATTTTTGCACAAAACATACGGAAATCTGAGTTCATATATTTATTCATATTGTAGGGTGAAGAAGTCATTGATGGTTCACTCTGCTATGTACAATGATTTGAGCAAATGGATAATGCCAATTTATAATCATAGCAATTGTATAATGGATAATGTATCTTTATTTATGTACCTATTCATACACTGAAAAGGAAAAAAAAAAAGAGAGAAGAGGAAAATTGAGGGCATATTCAGCAGACTTGATTTATTCTGCGTTTTCATAAAGGCAAAGTTTAAAAGTGTTTAAAGCTAGGTTTACTTTGCAACTATATAGTTAATTTAGAGTTTGTTGGGACTTTTAAAAAAAGTTTATGCCTGTCTTGTGTTCATAAATGACCTTCTTGAGCTTTTTTCCACCATTATCACAAGAATTGGTTTTCATTTTTGTCTTTCTTTCACTGTGTTAGAAATGGGGCTATTCTTGGACAAAAATATTGTATGTATGGTCTCTTAGTAATGCAATTTAAAAAAAACCGAGATAAAAGAACTGGGGTTGGATTCACTATACAAGCATGATTTCTTTGATATTACATGATCCAATAAGTGTTATCTGTTCTTAAGACGCCTGTATGATTGTCATGGGATGACTAGTTACACTGAAATATTGGTTAATATATCATCACTATTTTACTTTTGCATACTTCAAGACAAAGCTGCACTGATAAGTTTGCAAAGTTTTTTTTCATAGGCTGGTTTACCCTGAAGTCTGTGGTGGCATGTGTATCATGTTATTCCTACTGAAATAAATGACAGTAGAGCCTGGCTTAACAGAACTTCATACAGTCATGCTGGTGGTGCTATAACAAACATGAAGACACAAGCAAACAGACCCCCAGATTGCATTTTATAGTTTTCTTATTAATATAATGCAAATATTTGTTATGTGTTTATACACAATTAATTTTTTATTAATTTATATGCAGTTTATATACAGTTCAGGATGAGAAATGTATTTTTTATTTTGAAGGGTAATTATCTAAAGAGAGAGTGGGTTTTTAAACTGTAAATAGGATTATATTTTGCCTAGGTAAGCTTCTCTAACTTCTATAATAATTACTTCTATCTTAACAAGTCTGGAGTTTGTGTCTAAGGGCTCTGATTCTGGTGTAACTGGAATTTTTCCTGCATCTACACAACCCATCTTATGACTTGTATATCAGCTCCTGACTTCCTAAGAATTACATTCTGCCATACCAAGGGAAATGAAAATCCATGCCTGTTTCCCTTGGAATACCAGATTATAAACAATGGAGATTCAGCAGATACTTCATGAACAGCTGAATGTTTTTTGCAGCATGGCTCAAACCTCCAGGAGAGAAGACGCTTGAAAATAGGAAACTAAGGAGCCATGCCAAGGTAAATTATAAAGAGAAATTCCAGGAAATTATGTTTGTGTAAATTCTGGTAATGAAAAAGTGAAAGGAAACAATAAACACTTTGTGCTCCAGTAAATTTAACCCACATTTTAAAGGTGTTTTTTTATTTTGTTTTAAACTTCTTCAATTTATTTTTTCTCTTCCTATTTTGTATTTTATTGAGCTGTATTGGTACAGTTGTTGGAGGGCAAACTGCAACACTAGAGGTGGGAATAAGCAGCCAGTGGCAGGAGGAGGTGCCTTCATAAACTGCCTTCACTGGTAATGCAAGAGTGCTATGGAAGAGCAGAAATCAACAATTTTGTCAGGGGATGAACAAATTCCACTTTCATATGCAATCATCTGAACAGGTAGCAGGATGGGACCGTACCTGCCCAAAATCTATGCTAACTATATAAATTCTGAACAGATCGAAGGTCTTATTCCTGGTTCAGATGCAACCCTGCTTCTTATACTGCTGAGTATAAAGTTTACAGTTACAATGTGATGTGCAATGTAGTGAAGTTTGTGAGCTTTGCCTCAATGCTAGGCATCCTTCTGCAAGATCCACTAGAAATTTGTTTCTCCTGGAACTGTTACCTTTGATGAAAAAAACATTACATTGAAGACAGCAATGGTGTAGCCACTGGCTCGTGACTGCAAAAGAGATCAGGATAGCCAAAGTGTTTGTAGATCAAAATGCAGAATCTATTTTTTTGATTGAGCTCTTCAGGGTCATTCTTACAGGAACTATAATGCATGAAAATCATAAATAAATTTTAAAAGTCCCTGCAACATGGAGGAAACACAGGGAAAGAGATAATGAGATTTCCCTGTGTTATAAGAGCAGGTGTATAGGTAGACATACAGATACCAAAGGAATAACCATAAATTCAGCCACGTACATGAGTTTCATTATCTTCTATTTAATTTCAAACGTGAGTTTAGTACTACACAAAGCACTACAAGTACTTTAGTCCTACTACTAATAAACTCAATTAGAACTCTAGCTCATAATTTACCGGGAGCAGATTTGGGTTTAGTGTCCTAGTTCTTTGGAAACATTTGTATGAATGCAGTGGATTCAGGAAAAGTGTACTTCAAAACATCAAGGGAAGTAATTTTACATGCAAGGAATAATGAATTTATAAAATTAAATGGGCTTGAACTAAGAAGCAAGAGATCCATTGTTTTGGAAGTTTGGTCTTGCAAATGTCCTTTTTTGATAAGAAAATGAAGAATACTGCAAGATTTGTAGTAATTTGTTAGATTTAGTAATGTATTGAAGATTTATTATATTTTCAGTGAAGTAAGACAAAATGATCCTCTGTAGAATGGGCTGGAATAGAGAAAATGATAAGGAAATAATTGATTCTTCATAAGTAGAAAAATGAGTGTGTTCATATTTTGTGTGTTCATTACTTACAACATTTACACATTTATGAATAAGTATGGCAGACTCATTGATTAGCTGTGTGTCCACTCGCTAACTCTTTCTGTCATACTTACATGTACTGTGTTTTTGTCTGTTGCATAAATAATGACATAAATGTTAATAACTTCCCCCTAGGGGGTGAGTTTAGAGTCTGTGACAGGCACTAGTCAGATAGCACCTTAAGCAGGTATCTTGCATGTGCACAGAAGAAAGACGAAATGCAGAGTTTTACCCACCCTACACACAAACAGAATAGTTTTGTTTGTAAGGGACCTTGACAAGTCATCTAGTCCAGTACTGTTGCAATGAGCTAGGACATCTTCTACTAAGATCAGGTAGCTTAGAGCCCCATCCAAGCCAACCTTGGCGGGGCATATACAACTATTCCAGGCAAACTATTCTGCTGTTTCACCGCCTTCATCATAAAAAAATTTCTTCCTTATATCTAGCCAGAATCTATCCACTTTTAGTTTAAAACAATAACTCTTTGTCCTATTGCAACAAACACTGCTAAAAAGATTGTCTTCACCTTTCTTATAAGCCCCTTTGAAGCATGCAAAGGCAGGAATACGATCTTCCCAGAGCTTTTACTGCAGGCTGAACAAACCCAACTCTCTCAAACTGTCTTATTATGAGAGGTGTTGCATCCCTCTGATTGTTTTTGTGGCCCTTCTCTGGACCTGATCCAACAGGTCTACGTGTTTCCTGTGCTTAGGACTCCAGAGCTGGACACAGTACTCCAGATGAGGTCTCACCAGAGCAGAGTGGAGAGGTAGAATCAATTCTCTCAACATGATGACCACATTTCTTTTCATGCAGCCCAGGATACAGTTGGCCTTCTGTGTTGTGAGTGCATTTTGTTGGCTCATGTGCAGCTTTTCATCCACCAGGACACCCTAGTCCTTCATAGCAGGCTACTTTCTATGACTTCACTATATTAACTGTACTCATGACAACAGGATCTATCTATGCAAAACCAAAAGATTAATCAGATTTTTATTTACCTCCTGGACTGCAAATATGCTCGGTGCTTGACAGACCTCACAAAAGCTGCTGCCTGTTCTCATATGTCCTTACTCACATGAGTAAACCTTTCTCATGTGAGGATTTCCTGATGTTTCAAAACTGTTTACTGAGTTATTTACGTATTGCTTACTGATTTTTTTAACAGCTCGGTTACAAGTTTCTAATATGAATTTATATTTTTTGACTTCACAAGCCCATCACTTACTGTGATGTAAGAAGTGCTGGGGAATTGATGCATGTCGGTATTTGCCAGATCTGCTCCTTGAGAGAAGCTAAGTCAGAGCTGAGGGCGACCACAGCATAGGAAACATCCTTGCCAATAGGCACTATCCTACCACCCTCAAGCAGGGATGAGCTGCTTGGTAGTCTTTCACAATGCAGTGTGTCAGCCTTGGGTCCTGTCAGGAGCAGCTAGAGACAGGGCTGGACAACATAAATCTGAAGTCCACATGGTGGGCAGGACCACAGGGTAGGTCTGAGGTCTGTGGAAGAAGAGCAGCCAGTAAATCAGAACAGCAGGAGATAGGGCTGGACGTAGATGTAGCTATGACATATCTTAAGTAGATTTCAAGCACTTAGGTCTGAGTTTTCGGGGAGCTCTCTGGCCCCATTGGCATAGAGTGCATGGGTGGAGATAGCAGAGAAAGCTAGTTAGGATTAATAAAGCCTGCTGGGGCACTCAAGGCCCTACTAATATCCACTGAAAAAAGGATTTTGTTGTAAAAAACTCTCCTTGCTGCAGATGAGGTTTTGGCTTTTTTGATAGAAATGAAAATATGTTCTGTAAAGAATTATTCATAGATATGTTATCTAGATAACTGTACTCAGATAAGCTGTGAATATTAGTGAAAAGAGTGAAATTTTGCTATGGTCAAGTGTGTGAATAGTAGCAGAAGCGTTTGCATGCATACTTAAGGTATGTGAACAGTGTTTCCTTTCCTGTACCTGTTCTTACCACGCTCTGAACAAAGCTCATAGCAAACCTTCCAATGCTTTGAGCATTACAAGAGCGAGCCTTAAGGGGACTGCTGCACTTTGCACATCATATCTAAAGACATTTATATTAGAAAGATCTGTAAAATTATATTTTTGTATTAGAAAATTGATTTAGTGCTCCTATTGTTTTTCCTGAATAGAATGATTTTATTCTTTCACAATCAAAGTCATCAGTTTAAGTTCATCTAAAAAAAACAGACATTAGCATATTCATTACCAGCATGATTTAACTGTATCTTAGATCACTGTCGTAAATTAGATTCACATCCCAAGGATTTTACTCTCCTACTTAGCATCATTTGTATATGCAAAACTGTGCATTCCTCAGCAATGGCCCTAGTTGGCCTGAGAAACTTTTTTATTTAAACCTATCCTAAAAACCAGCATTATTAATTTTTGTGCTGTTATGGTGCCTTTTAGAAGATATCCTGAAAATAATCAGTACCCTTGTACTTTGCATAAACTGAGAACATTAAACAGCCTCCTCACCACAGCATGTAAAATATAGCAAAGGCAGACATTGAGTAATTACACAATGTAATACAGTGTTTTTGTAAGATGCAGTGCTTTGGAATGTTCTGGTCATAAGGTAAGGTACTTTCTCCTGCAGGGAACTCCTAGCTTTATGCTTTAATCTGCTTTATGGTTTTCCTTTTTGTACTCCACCACCCATTTTTCCCCAAAATAGTAACAGCCTCTTACAGAGAACTTGACTGGGCCAGTGACTTGAAGGTCCATTTCCAGGAAACGCTTTAGCTGAAATTTTAAGTATCTAACTAATTTTAATGGAAGCTATGTATTTCACTCCCCTGGACTACACTGATAATCTCAGCTGCGCAAGTGGTGCTGATGATACAATTTTCTGCTGAATCAGTATGTAATGGAAATCCATGTGTGTTGTTAGGGGAAGCCCTGCCTGCAGGAGAACATAAAGTCAGGTCCTGCTAGCTCACATTCATCACTCCCACGGGCAGAAAGGGAGAGAAATGTTATTTGCTGAGAAGATTGGGTTAAAGTATACAGGTGACAGCTCAACGGTCTTGAAAACTGTAACATGGATATTTGTTTCTTGTCTACAACTTCATTTGGGCAATGGTGGTCGCTTCTAGCTGTGAATTGCTAAGGTGTGCCACGGAGGGTTGTCTTTCAAGGGAAACAAATACTAAGTCATAAAGCAGCCATTCCACAACAGCTGGAAACAAGGTGATTCCCAGAAAGCATTTTGGTTTCCTTCTGGGACAAAATGTGTTATAGTACATGTAAGATATTATTATTAAAATTGCATTCATTTAATGTTAATGTCACTATGTTACTGGAAATAAATGTCCACATACTTCAGTAACATCTGTTTGTGTATGACAACTTATTAAGCTTAAATAAAGAAGTGTCCGTTCAGACCACAAGAAGTACAACCTTTAAGCTATAAGACAGTACTGCAGATTTGTTCTTTTTCTTCTCCCTGCAATGTGCAAGGAACTGTAAGATTAAAAAAGGTTGGCCCCTGGTAAGAACTAAGACATGCTGGGAGGGATGTCTTTTCAAAGCACTTTCTTTGAGGGAAAAAGAAAAAAAAGCTGTTTAAATATTACATTTATAACATTTAAAATGATATTTCATCATTCCTCTCCCAGAGAATGATAGCGATACTATAGCAAGTGACAGAAATAACCTTTTAATAAAAGTGAATTTTTATAGTAGGACTGGATGGCTCAGGATATTAGTAATGGAACATAGAACCTCTCCCTTCTAGCTCATCCGTTCATGTCCGTCCCTGCCTGGTAAAGACCCAAAATTATTATCATCAGATGGCTGCTTGGGGGCCCAGAGGAAATGAGTTGGTGGTCTTGGTCCAGTCACTGGCACTAATTGCCATCCTTGCTGACAGTCTTGTTAGACAGGCATGGAAGCAGCCCTGCCTTAATGAACTATTATACAGGTTTTCTATTATACCCCTACATTCAAGCACCCAAGTGCTTTACAGATATTAGTCATATTGTCCTCACAACACCACTAGTCAGCAGGGACATATTTACCCCTGTCTGCAGATGGAGAAGCAGAGGTATAGAGCAGCTGTACTTAGTCATGCGGGAAGTTGGAGACAAAGGTGAGCACTAGGTCCTGCTCTCTCGATTCAACCCAAACTGCAATGCCGTCTCCCCAGCTCGTCTGAGTGATAGCAAAGGTTCTACCAAATGAACACTGGTGCATAATAGAGAATAGGCCCTGCAGCCTACTATATACCTGTATAATGTTTGCTCAATAAATATTCCTGAGCATTTGTACTAGGGCAAAGGGAAGGTGCTGATGCAGACAGAAGTTTCAGGGGCTTGCATTATTATAGGAGATATATTTCAAATAATGTGGAGAGTAAACTTGCCCACTTCTAAGAACAATAGACCCACACCCTGTATTTTTGTGAATCAGATGGTTTGTGACTGATGAGGCTTTTTTCCCAGTTTGGCATAATAAGCAATTTACTTCCTCACTGATACGGTTATTGTCACAGCTTTTGCACTAGTGTTTGATAGCATTGATTAGTTTGTGCTATGCTAATTTTTAGCACAAGGAGGGAATTGATTTACTTCAAGCTTAGTATATTTTAGCACTGAAGTGGAAATAATTCCATTGAAAATATGGAAAAGGAGCAGTCACCTTAACAATTGAATAAATGACTTGACATTTGTGGGGCTAAAGTACTCGATAGATAAGAAGATTTTTGTATTAAAAATAAATCATTGGCCTACCTATTATTTAGCTAGGCTTGGAATCATGAATAAAGGGTCTTCTACAGAAAGAGAGAGAAGAATATTGATTGTGCCTCCATATTAAAAAAAATTAAATGGATGGCATTTCTCAGTTCCTTATAGGAAAAAGTCAGTGCATTTAGGTTATGGTCAGTATAACTCAATAATTTCTAAAGCAGTTTTCTTATCAAGAGGTCATAATGATATGATTTCCAGTGTCTTCTGCAGATGCTGGTCACAAATTCACTTATAGGGATTCCTTGTTATGAATTGTTCACTGCTCAGAGATATGCTCTCTGTTCAACTATGTTAAAAGGAAGAAAGCCATATTCTGCATTGAAGAACTTGTATGAGGCAGGAGGGAGATAAAAGGATAGTGTAATCTGGGGAAAGAAAAAAGGTTACAGCAATAAAACCCTGTCAGCAAGGGCTGTTGTAATGTCTAGTGAAAAAAACATATTGTAAAATAAATATTATATTATCATTCTTATAAAACAAAGCACACAAAATATTCTTAAAAGATCTGAAGAACTTTACCTGTCCAGTATGAATTTGTTTCGCTTTTTATTTTATAAGTATTAAGTCGCTTTGCAACTTAATACTTTTGTCCACAGAGACATACCTTGTACAGAGCAATGGGAAGCAGTGAGGTTGTTGTCTGGCTCAAATCTATCCACTTCTATTGTCACAGAAGAAAATTAAGCAGGACCACAACTCTAGTCTCAACTCCATCCACTGCACTAGTTCACATTCTCTGAAACAGAGATCGTGCCTCCTCTCATATGACTGAGGGCATTAGACTTGTGACCCTGACTTTCTGGGTAAGCGGTTTTGAAGGAACAATTAGAACATGTAATTGAACTTGAGGTCAATGGGAACATTCTTATGAACAGATGGAGTGGTTTTGATATATTTTTTTACTCCAAAAAATTAAGCTCCAAGTTTTTTAGTAGTCAAAATTAGTTCATGTCTTGTTTTCAACCTCTGTGGCATGTGGCCTAACTGTAACATGCAAGTCAACACACTTCCTCACCTCGCACGGGGACTGGGAATAAAAAATCATCTACGTTTGTAAGCCTCAAAGAAAATACTGTAGGAATATTGCATAAGAAGCTCAGAAGGAAATTAATAATAGTGTATTCAGTACTAGCTGTGAATGGTCTATAGTAAGTACTGTGAGAAGTCACAGACTGAATGATAAGAATAAAAAAATAATGAACAGCCACCAGTTCAGCACATTGTTTTAGCACAGTATTAAAAACCAGATCATGGAGTCTCTTCAGGTTTGGAGGTAGACATTCTTTAACTGAAGGTTAATCTTTGAATGTCATTGCAGCTGCCTGATAGTGCCCACTGGGAGGAAAACAAATTCTCATGCAGCTAGACTAACTGGATTGTCCAAAGTTGCAGGGTTCTGGAAAAAGTGAAACACGTATTACAAGTTTCTGGGCAAAAATTCTTGGAACAGAAAAAAATGCTAAGTCATTGTAGGGTTTGTCTAATAATATCTTCCAGTGATTTTTGCTAGTTTTCTCTGCTCTGTATTCCACCATCTCTTCCACTCTTCCCCTCAAGGTCTGCTTGCTAATATAAGAGGTACAGCAAATTCTCCACAAGAAATGCAGGAATAATTTCATTTGACATATAAAATGGACTAGTTTTCAGAAAGTGCCAAACATCTACCCTTTTAAATTTGGGCTCCTTCCAAATGTTAAGTAGCCAGAATTACTAGTCGCTTTGAAAAATTACATGTAAAGTACTGGTATTGTTAATGCCATGGCAGATGAGTAATCCAGCTGCGATTTTTTAAACATTAGATATAAACTAATACAAATGTAGTAAAATGTCTTCAAAATGCAGATAAATCATTTTGCAATATGCTGCATGTCTGCTCTCAGTTGTATGAGAGCACGTTGTTGTTTATCCTGTCAAATTTGGTAATGTTCGTATTAAAGAATGTCCAGTTGCTTCTTTTGCATGATAAATCCCTAAAACTATAAGAAGATATGAGTCATTGTGATCCTTCCCTAGGAATATGAAGACTAACATCATTACAAATAGGAAAAAATAGTTGAAAATAAGGTGTGATACCTAGCAGAATGAAAGAGATAAAGAATGTAACACAGCCAGCCCCTAACTGGTCCAAATCTCATCAATGAAGTGATACCACTTAACATCAGTCTAGTAATGAGTATAAGCAGAAAGATAAAGTGTAAAGATATTTTTACATTCATTGTTCTGTTTCCTAAAGTACCTCTTGGAAGAGAATCTACAAAGCACGTTTTGGATCAAAGGACCAAGGCACTAAAATTTGCTGTCAGTTCATGACTCTTGCGTGGCACACAGAGTGCTGGAATACTGTGCTCAGTTTCAGACACCTGTAAAAAAGTATATTTAGTAAAGGGCAAGGTACCAAATAGAACAAAACCAAAAAAATATCACACATGTTTCTGGCAAAAAAGGATTTCTGGCAAAAAAGGAACACCTTAACATACATGCAGTACTTGGGGGATTAACTATTTTAGAACTATTTGAGTTAAACTTGAGTTGAAGAAGAAGGAGTACCAATCTAAAATGAGTGTCTTTTCAGGAGCTGGAGTTATACTGAGTGTAAATTGTATGCATTGAATAATACAGCTGTAACTCAGACAAACACAGAGTGCTATCAAACAGCTGTAGGACTGTAGAGCAACTGTAATAATAACCAGAGAGGTAATACAAAGACTTTTGACATTTTTATCTTAGCCCATTTGTTGCTTTTTTTAATGATCTCTTTGCTTTTTCAGAAATTGTATGTTGAATAAAGTGATCTGCCTTAAACGCAGTAAAATCAGTTTTAGGTGAGGAGAAAGGAGGCTGTACAGAGCCACTGCTAATCCAGAGAAGAGAATATTTTGATAGCAGGTGATTATTCACCTCTTGCTCTCTGAGTAGTCCAATCATTAAAAAAAAAAGTTTTCACGCTTTAGTTTCACTGGTTACAGACCTAATGCCCCTCTCTTGGGTCACATAATGAGAATTAGAGGCATATTTCTTACTGCAGTGTTGAGAGACCATTTTCTGGCAGCTAATTAATGCTACATCCTTACCTAGACTCAAAGGAATTTTAGTCTTCTTATTACAGGAAGAATTTTTTTTAATGAGGGAAGCTTCTTTCAGGAGGAAGTTATATCCTTGGTATTTTAGATATTACTGTTTCTGCTAGCAGTATTTCAGATTTCTTTAAAATCCAAAGAAGCTTATTTTTTTATGTAAAAGAATTTTTATTACATTTCTGAATCACTATGTTCTTGTAATTCTTTAAATCAAAGTAAGGATCAATCTTTTAGTGTGGTTTTTGGAAAATTGTTTCTATTTCAGCAGCAGCAGGCAAATTGATTTTAAAAAGGGGGGCAGGGAAAGGCAAAATCTGGCAATGGAAAGAATCTGGATTAGTTAAGTTTGAGAATAGACATGGATAAGACTGCGTGACCCTTCGTATAAAAACCAAGTGACAACAGCAAGACCTGGGAGGAGGATAGTCTCTGACTTCAACAGAGTTGATATTATTTAAATCATATAAATTTGTTTTCAAAAAACACCTTAAAGAAAAAAAACTGTTGCTGTCTCTTTGGGTTTGCCTTTTAGGGATGGGAGTTAAAAAAGCTATGCCAAAGCATTGTAATAGACTACAAAACCAACAGAGAGCAGAGATTGCTTCCACATGCTTTATGACTCTTTTAATCGGCTCCTTTTAGGAAAAGAGGTTTACAAATTAAAAAAAAAAAAAAAAGAAAAAGAAAAAAAATGGTGGACTAGAGAAATCTATGTCATTGGAGTGAAAAATACCCATGGAAAGGCCTTCAACGGTTTGCAATGGACAGTGGAGAGGCAGAAACTCTAAGTGTCAAAATTTGAGAAAGGAAGCATCTCCTGGCCTGGAGAAAGTCCTGATCTCAGCAGAATCTGTGAGGTCTTGCTTTTCTGGAAGTAGTGGGGGTTTACTATGGTGATAAGCACCACCTTTCCTCTTGGCAAGAAATTGCCAGAGAGCCTCACTGAGTTATATCAGTGCACTTTACTTGTCATTTGGGAAAGAAAAATACAGTTTCTCATACCACCCTTTAAATGTTGCCATTTTCTCAACTAGGAAAATTAGTCCTTTCATGCCTTTTTAGGCAGATGAGGCTATAACCATTGGTTCCTTCAGATGTGACTGCTCAAAGGATTTTGTCAAGGCATTTCCATAACACTGCTTTCCTTTCAGGTAACTGGTGTCACTCAAGCAGGAGTTTGGACCAGATGGCCTCCAAAGGTCCCCTCCAACTTCAACCACTGGGTTGTGTGATTCTGTGTTTATGAAAATGGTAAAAATTGTGGCAGTGCATTCTTGCTAAGGGATGCAGATGTGTGAGTTAAGGGATCCTGAGCACTGGTCTAGGTCTCAACACCAGCATGTTTTACCCCTTTGGGAGAGTTATGTTGCACCCTTTTTGGATATCAACAGTCATGGATATTTTTACAGGACTCACCCCACCACTTTGTCCTGTGGGTTAATTAGCTAATATTTCTTTAGTGATTTGCATATGTAAATGCTATATAAATGCTAAATAGTTATTAACTCTGCACCTTGCTGCTAGTACTCACATCACCACGGTAAGCACCACTTTTCTTTCGCAATTTATAAGGGCTAATAGGCTTTGCCCAAGGATAGACATTTCCACAACTGCACGGCAGCAACTGAGAGTCTTAAGTGTTGTTTTCAGTAGTCTTAGAGGGGTTTGCATCAAATTATTCTTACAGATGCAAATCCGGTCTAACACTAACATTTTATCTAAAATTTACTGAAAACTGTTACAGTCTGATTTCTGCTTTCCATATAGGAATGTTTTTCTTCATGTATTCTTATTTTTTTAGCTTACCAATGTAACAGAATATGTAAGAGGAGATATCATTTTGTGTTATCTTTTTTTAACAATTATTGTGGAATCCACTTTGTTCTTTGTGTCAACATACCACTCATGTGATGCCTGAGCTGCCTTCTCAGCCATGGATTGTCTGAAGTGGTGCTCACAGCTTCAACTTACTTGTTCTTTCCCTTTCAGTCACTGTGAAAACAAGCTGTTTAGAAGCAGTAGATCTCTAAAACTTTAGAAGGGAAGGACCTGGGTGAAAACAAATGGTTTATATTTTCAGCCAGAAATAAATAAGGCATGGACTATGGCTCTCTCATCTACGAGCGAGTTTTATTAAAGAGTTACAGCAAGCTGTAGTTTACAAGATATTCAGAACCATATGTATGCATCAATTAAAGGAATGTGGAGGAGGAGGAGGGGACCTGAGAAAATAACAAAGCAGCAGTGTATGCGTGCAATGATTTTTCATTCTGTTTCGCTTCAGCTCTGCCCCTGCAACAGAGGATCTAATCAATCTGCCGGCTATTAAGTTTGTTAATTGATAATGCATACTAATTAGGCTGTGCGCAGTTACTTAAGAGACTTTGCTAAGGTGATTGTAGGCACAAGTCCAAATGGAGTTTAAAGTATTCTGTGTGAGGTTAAAACCCATCAACCAGAATAGATGGATTTTATATTATAACAGAAGGCACAACATACCCGTAAGTATTTAATGTATTGCACAGTTGTCCATTGTTACATATCCTAAGTCTACCAAATAATTAAAAATATAAAAACAGCCTCTAAAAATGTAACTAAACAAGGTAGATGTATGAATATGTGGAGATAGCAGAGATGGAGGGAAACTGCAATTTGATCTTAAAATAAATACTCCTATTAATTTTCACACTTACGTCTATGAACAATAGCATGCAGCTTTGCTGCAAGGGAGGAGCAAGCATAATGAGAACTCAGAGTAATCTAGCTTTACGAAAAGTATGACGATAAGCCACATAAAAATGACATGCCTTTCTGCCCCCATCCAATAGGGCAATAAACCAGTAGTAGCAGAGTAGCATCAAAAGCATATCAACTAGCTATTTGTAATATAAAGTCAGAGCTATTATTTATATAGTTATTGTGTTATTACAAACCTAAGAGTTTCCTTTCCACTCCTAGTGGCTCTATCTCTAGTACAGTCTGAGGTGCTCCTGATCTTAAGGAAGTAATTTCTTACTTATTAATACTCTCGGTCTTTTTTCCCCCTTTTTCTTCTTTTCTATGCATCATATAAAATGAACGTCCTTTGCAATATAAATTTGGAGTTGGTAGGCAGTAGTGATGGAGGTAGTGGGCATTTAATTAGTGAATGTATTGTATCCTTACAGTGTGACCATTGAACCT
This sequence comes from Clamator glandarius, assembly GCA_033459285.1. Taxonomy (NCBI): domain Eukaryota; kingdom Metazoa; phylum Chordata; class Aves; order Cuculiformes; family Cuculidae; genus Clamator; species Clamator glandarius. Next base: position 290,371 of record JAUNZM010001558.1, read on the forward strand.
AAAATCCAAGTTGTAGTGCTTTGTCTTAACTACATGAAAATGACTGGTGCCACAATTTAGCATGCAGAAAACTATTTTTAAGCACTGGGTAGCTAGAAACCAAAAGAAAAAAAAACAGCTAGAGAGAGCACTGATTTCATCTCTCTTAGCCTCATTGACAAAAATTCCTTGCAATGAGGTAAGTTATACTGAAGAAAGAATTATTCCAGAGAAGATTTGTTTTAGTATATGCATGTAGACAATGGATGCATTGGGAGTGCTAGCATGTATGCACCAATAAAATTATTTTGGTACCCACAAAGTTGCACAAAAGTAAGGGTATGCAGCATATAATACAACTGTTTGTGCGCATAAGTCATGAATAAATTATGTTGAGAATTATGAGAAAATTATTTTTTGTTTCCTACCAGGCAGTGGTTTTTTGTGTAGTACAAATCTGAAGAGACATAAAGACACTCATCCAAGTGGCTGAACAGTGACCCAGAGGGGCAATGCATGTCGTAATGAAAAGGTAACATTCACCATTTTGCAGGAGAAATCTGATTGTCCTAGTTTCAAGGAAAAAATACCTGACAATAGGCTTTGTGACATTAGCAATGCAGTGTTTGCATTGAGAGATACAAGCACACGTAACAAATTTGTTTGAAGATTTCTTCTTCTGAGGGTTCTGAGTTTTAATGCCTCCTATCCCTTTCAGTGTTTTACTTAACAGTCTGTAATGAATAAATAAATAAGAGAAGATGAGCTTAAAAGGCAATCAAAGTAGCTGGGAATTGTTGGCATGAAATAGTGATTCTCAGCAGACTTTTCTACATATCAAGGAGGATACAAGGAAGATGATGACTTTACAGGAAAGTTTGAAATGTGGAGATTCTGAGGAATCTGACATCAGAGACAACAGGGTCTGGATTTGTCCCTCCCTACACAGACGTTTTCCTGAGGTGCTTCTATTGCGTGTTTTATCACTGTAGTGCCTTCTCCTCCTTGGTGTGGAAAGATGGGCACATCCAGAAAGTAGTTCTCACCAGTCAATGTCAGAATTGTCCTCTGGAACCTCCTGTTGCTCAATGGACCACATGTTCCAGGGAGGATGATGTTCCTAATGCACTGATACGTGTCTGAGGTGAGTGTCTACAGGAAGGCTGAGTGCATCCGGATTGACCATTTTTACCTGTTTCCAAAGAGTGAGATGTTTCAGGGGCAATAGCTTTATCTATCTGTCTATGTATAGTATAAATATAAAAGGCGTTCCACCACTGGTCACTGCTTGTATGGTGACCTCTCATGTCAGCAACAAATACACATTCTGAAGAAGCTTATCTTACACCAGCAATAAGATGATCACTGGTAATTATGAAAGAAGCTAGATTAATAACTTTATTGATTAGTTCTGAAGAGGAGCTTAGAACAAGGTAGAATACAGGCTCTTATATTTTGATGTGTGGCTGAAATACTAAGAAGAGTTTGCTTTGCCATAGAACAGCCTACTTCAAGACCGCCGTCTGAATGAAAGAAGAAGGCAGAGAGGGTTAAATCATGCTACGTCTGTTCAAGGGACCTGCCTGTTCCAGGAATATTGCACCTGCATTATTGAAGAGGGCTCTGCTGTGACGTCTCTCTTTAGTGCACATCAGTGAGATTTTAGCCCATAATGTCAACTAAAACGAAGTGAATAGTAGGAAAAATGTTCCACGAATATTTGCTCAAAGTGGAAAGTGGATTTCAATTAGACCATGTTTGCAATGCTTTCACATTTGCTTTCCAAGAACACTTGAGTGCTCAAGCTTTATTAGTATGAATAACTCATGAAAAAGTGAATGCAAGCTCAAATATCCACAAAAAGCAGATTTTGAAGAGAAAATTCACTGGAGAAGTGTGTGACTAATTTTGAATAAGAAGTACTTCTGAGATTTTTACAATATTACTATCTCTTTGTGGGTGGTTTACGAAGAGAAATAGAGGTAACATCTGCAGAATAATTCCTGGCAAATAAAATGTTCACTCAGCTCTAATGTAAAAAATCTCCCAGTGTCACTGTCATTTCTGTAAGGATAATATTCATTGTTTCTGGTTCCTTATGAGATGAAATTCTTAGCTTGTCGTCTAGGGCATGCTTCATAGAAGTTCAAGCACCTAGGGCTCCCATGGACTTAACTAAAATTTGAGATTGCTTGGTACCCTCCGGACTGGATCCCTAATCACTAATTCCTGCTGGTTTATATTTTCCTGCTGAAGTTATTATAGGTTACAATTTTAGAAAATTGTGCCTACTCTCCCACTTGTGTCATCTTAGAGATATTTTTCTTGATGACCTGGGTGAAACGTACAGCATTTAATTATGTTTTTCATTGTTCATATTTTTTAGTTCATGCACTTCATTACTGTATTCTATAGAATTGTATTTAAGATAAAAAAGGCTGCAGGGAATTTGCTGGATTGTGGTGTCATAACTCAGTATGGGTTGGTGTTTTATTTCAGTAGGACTCCTTATGGTTCAAGGGACTATTTAAGAGTATCATCCTCCATTTTTAACTAGAATACAAACCTTACAGTTAAGGACAGAATTTAGAAAGGAGACGAGCTTCACAAGATAAGTAATATAAATCGTAAAACTAGTCTACCAGGAATCAAACCATATCTGAACAAGAGTGTTCAGAATACCCCCCTTTCCTGCATGTCAACTCCTTCTTTTCACTCTTTCACTCTCTTTCAGTCCTCCAGTCCTCTTTCACAGGGGGAGAAGAAATGCTGTTGCCATCTCCTAGTGCTTTTTATGTAGATGCTAAGATAAAGGGCTTTTAATCTTCCAGCATATCATGGTCCCCAGCTATACACAGAGCAAAAAAAAAGAAAAAGCAAAGCAAAACAGAACAACAATAAAAAAGAGACAAAAATACTTTGTCTTTCACTTTACACTACACAAAGAAAAATTATTAACATTCATCTCCGCGTGAACTAAATTATGTGGACTTAAAAATGCAAAAATGAAGATGAATGAAACTCTCTCTTGCTTAGTGATCAAATATGAAATAAACATTTGCCTAAAATGATTGTTATTGCTTAATATGTTTTACAAGAAATAAGATACTCTATTGTACCATTTCTCAGAATACATAATGATTTGTTTTTCTTCAGTACTGTTTTGCTGATTTCTAAAATATTAAAGTAGATCCATTTTGTCCTGTTCAACAGCAATTTCTTTATAGAAACAAATGCTTCTAAATACTTTAAGACAAGAGGTATTAAATTGGTTAAAACACAAACCATTAGTGAGCCTCACAGAAAAAAATCTACAAATGTGAAAATAAGAAGGGAAGAATACAATGCACATAGTAATTATTGCAATTTATCAAATCATAGCATACGTACTAGCATTGAAATTATATCACCCAAAGAGCACAGACTTTTTACATAGCCTGAAAAATTCTTTTCTCTACTATAGTGTGGTGTACAAATAATTCATTTTATCTCCTTTATGAAACATACATGCATGATCTTTCTAAAGATTTTCCAAGGAGAAAATCAGAAAGCAACTACTAAATCCCATAATATAGTATTTTAAAAGGTGATGGGATTACTAAACCTCATCTTTTATTATAAGATTTGATTAAAATATGTTCAAGTAAGCATGAAATAATGAATGAGCTCCAGTCCTGAGACATACTGTGTACAGCTGTTGCCCTGTGAAGACTCACTGATTGGTCAGAGTAACAACAGGAATGGGCCATTCCTTACCTACTATGTGGGATCTTGCTTATCAAAGTGAAAGAAGTGCCCACATGAAACTGAAAAACATTTACTTGAGGTTTACATTTTCGTGCTTGCCATGTTGTTTCTTTAAGCGATGTTTGGAAAATGCCTTCTTCCCATAAATATAACTTCATCCTATCGATTCAAGTCAAAGTTCACCACTGATGCTAGCTGTATGAAAAGAAGCAGAAAAGTTAAAAGCATGTGTAGAAATTCTGGGCAAGGTCACTTAGGTATACAATTTTTTTAACTGGACGTATGCCACGTGTATTTTATATTCCAAAGTCCAGGACTCAAAATTCCAGCTCCTAGATTAGATGAACTAAAGAACTTCAATTCCCATGTCTTTCACTTAAACCTCAAGTGAGGTAAAATGGAATTGAAGACTTTATTTTCTATTTTGCTGTTCATTAATAGCTTCAGTTTACCTCTTTCTTTAGTGATTTTGTATAGGAAGTCATTGGCTTCAGAAGAGTTTCTCTTGATTTATACCAGTATAAGTAAAAACTCATATTGGCTCTTTTCTCTCACTGAAGATGTTGCCCATGAGATGTGTCAGAATAATGACTCAGGAAAATGAAGTCATACACTAGACGAGGCTCCTAGAGAATGAGTGGCCTTGCACACTTCACTGGTCCCCACATCAGTGTGCGCCGATCCTGCCGTGACGAGGATTACCTGGGGAGGTGCCTGACATTCTCTGTGCCCACTCAATCTGTTCTGTGTGGCAATACGGGTGATAACTGTGTTGTGGACATTTGTCCTCAAAGAGTACATTTCTCATACCAATAGGCTATTGACTTTCAGTAATTGCAAACTTAGGGAAGATTTTTATTGGTGTGCTGGAGATAAAAGATCTCTTGTCCCAATATCACAGTCTTCCACAATGATTAAACTGCAAGTGAGAGTGACAAATCTGGTCCCCTTTTCTCACCTCTCTGAACAGCGCATAGGTATCTGCCTACATAATCAAAGAAACAGCATATAGAGATTTATTTCACAGTGGGACTTGTGCCACAAAACTGTAAGGCAATTTGTTAATGATCATTTGTCAAGTTTTTTGTCATAACTGGATGCTAATAAGGGATGCTAAAAAGAACTCCTGATTAATAGACTTACCTTTAAACACTATTATATAAAAAATTATTAAAACTTTATGGAGTCAATAGTTTTGAAAGATTAATTTAGGCAGTTATATTTCTTGTTTAAAATATAACAAAGACACCTGGAATCATAATGTCCTTTGCACAGTGGATGTCATATTACGTTTTTTGGTGATTACGTCAATTTAGAATTTCACGTATTATTAATAATTCCTCATTACAAAAAATTATTACTAAACTGGCAATTAAGTGAATGTGAAGGATCCATATGCTGAACTGTTTGTAACATTTCAATTATGAACTTCACATCAGATGTCTTCCAGTGTACATCAATAACATTAATGAACAATCTTTTTGCAAAAGCCACCCAAATGAGTTCGATTTCTTTGTTATATTTTCACAGAGCCTTGACTATATCTTCACAAATATTTTGATACTAGCTTCAAGAGGACTAAGGTAGCCTACTTTTTTGCTCTACAGCACAAACAAGTTTCTTCATATCCCAATAGTTGTCAAATCTAACTATAAGCATTTCTACTGAAGTCAAATGGTTATTTCAACGTTTCTTCATACACTGGATTCTATGCTTCATGTTTTTCTTTGCATTTATATCATTTAAACTAAAAAGTTGCATAAGTTAAGGACGATTCCCTTCTCACACTTGCTCTTCAGACATGTCTATTCTCCTAAAGTAAACCAATATTGCTCAGACGATACCCAGGATAATTTATGTACTCTAAATCATAACAGTATCTTTACTTTCTACTTTCAATATGTGAACCACATTGGTTAATTGTCATCTTTTCTGTAAAAGTGTGAATCAAACACCTTTTGAAAGCCAAGGAAGATTAATAGAAGTAATAACTGAATAAAGCAGGTAGGTGCTATGCACATAGAACTCCTTCCTCACTTTTCCATGTATTTGCTATACCAAAAATGTAAAGAATACTGGAGCAAAGCAAAGTGTATTAATAAGATAATTAAACTTCAAAAATACTCCTCCCTTCTTCTTTGGCTTCCTAGTTTAGTCTGTCTGCGACTTTTGCTATTTGTTCCCTGGTGCTTTGAATTGGTGAACCATAAGATTGCTGAGGTGGCACATATCTTGCCTTGCTGAACTACAGAAATTTGACAACATTGTTTAGTACAGACTGACTACTCCTCTCATTTCCTTATCTTTGAAAATTAAGTATTTGCAGGTACCACTCCAATATTCCTGCAGTGGGTACAAATATGAGATAGACAAACCATAGAGGATTTGTTCCCATTAAGTGATGACAGTTTTTATGCATACATGTGAGTCTGTCTTTGAGTCCACATCCAAAAGACTGAACTGGTAAAGTAGCATGCTCCTGCAACACTTCTGTGGTGTGAGTTAGTTGGAAGTGGAGAAACATTAGTGTCTACATTGTCTACAAATGAAGTGAGCAAAATTTGAGGCTGGTTCTCCTTAACTTATCATGCTTGGATGAGGTTTCTAACAAAGGCTTAGTAGAGAAAGGGAAAATTCAGCTCACATTTATTTTTTGACTGAGGATTTTAGAATTTTGCCAGATCCCTCACCACTATGATCAAACAGTGTTCTCTGCAATTGCAATTTATACCCTCTCATCTCTCCCAGGAAACCCTGCAGAGGTAGAGAAGATCACCTAACACCACTGTCTTGGACTCCATACCACATGGATACGATGTGGTACAATCCACTCAAAGTCTCTTAGCACAAGGGCACTCCATTCCTCCTTTTTTCTATTCATAGACAGGTTCATTCTTTGAAAAGAAATTAAATATTGCTGAAAAAATAGCCTAGACACTTGGAGTAGTATAAAATAGAAGGGTTCTGAAAAAGATGAGGGAAAAATCATCTTACAGATTATGAGGTTGTTGGGCTGGGAACAGGTGGGTTAAATCCTCTACGAGGACAAAATCTCCAGTAATCACCTACTCTGCAATTAAGGTTTTTCTTAATATATTATATCTTGTTAACCATGGGTGGGATATTGTGGATTTGTCAATAAGGTTTCATAAAAACAAGTGCCTATTGTATTGGTAAACATAATTCACTTCTAAGAAAATATCTTGGCCAGAATTTTCAGAAGTGGACAAAGACTAAATAATTCAAGTTTTAGATACCTAGCCTCAGACTTCTAAATCTTCTTGACTGGTCTGTGGAGAGGACATGAGTGATAACACTTATTTCCAACATCATTCCTTTTTAAGATCTGTTCCATTTAGAGCTTCAAAATGTATCTTCCCAAAATAACTTGCAAGTTCTACATTTTCTCCTCACTTCCTCAGAAGATTCATTCAAAGTACAGTCTTGTATAAGCATTCCTCTGGAGTGTTTTATATGCACAGATGACATGATGATAGAAGTCATAACCTGTTCAGGTGTTCCTTTTTGAAATGGTAAAGAGACCTTTCAAAAACTGATTTGAATTTTACATTGGTTGAATGGTGCGATTCCACAGCAGCAAATATTATCGAGAATTAAAATTGGCTTTGTCAAAGATCTTCCAGTATCTCTTTGTCAGCCAGCCAGAATTTCCCAGGTTTGAAACTGGCAGTATGCAACACTGAGTGGTTTAGGGAAGGAAAAAAGGGGCAAATCAAGGTGGTTTTACCAGTGGAATTTTGATATGTGCACATTGTCAGGCTGTTTTGGGGTCCTCAATATTCTGTCTCCTGCTCCCTCTTTCTTTACCTTTCATTGATTGACCTCTCATACAGCCACTCATCCATACATTAATCTGCCCTCTCATTTTGCTACCTCAGGTGATCATCTTTTCATTTTCAATAGAGATCCCTTATATTCATCCTTTTCCTGTTCATAGAATATCCCTCAATGTTGCAAACAAGCTCTCCTTTGCTTTTGTCCTTCCTCCAGCAGCCCGAACTCTTTCAGTACTGTTCTTTTTTGTCTTCAAACTCACCACCTGCCCGATGACTATCTTTGCTGCATTTACCACTATTCTTCCTTGCACTCTCTTTTTCTTTTCCTCACATTCTCTTTTTCTCTTCCTCCACTACCTCCATATCCTACACACATCTGTGTAATTCACAACAAATTCAAGGAATGTAATCTGTTCTGTCCTATGAAGTAAGTATGAATATAGAAATAAGAGCAAAAGAAAATTAGTACACTAAATATTTTTATGTATTAAACACTGCATACCAAGCACCCCCAAGGAAAAGAAAAATAAAGAGTTTATAAAAGGATCCAGAGATATTATCTGTGTGGTTACAGCAGTGGAAACATGAAGGAACTTGCCAAAATGAAAGACACAAAGCAACTTTACTCTGGTGTAGTATAAAGGATATTATGAAAAATATGATCTAGAAGTTAAGCTGATTAGGTTTGGCTACAACCAGTATGTTATTTTTAGAAATAAGGTAAAGATAAGACACTCAATTCTGATAGTTAAGCAAAAGGAATTTGTTTGCTACAGCAGGTCAATGTTTCAGTTCCAGTGAAAAATGGAATGTTACTTTGATGAGAAACCCAAATCAGATCAACTGGAATAACCAATGATTATCTTATAAGAGAGTTAAAAGAGAGTTCATAAGAGAGTTATGAGGGAGTTTCCTATTTGTGTGCAAAATACAAAAATTCTCCACATAATTAAGTAGGTTCTTTGTCACGCAAACACAAAAAAATAATACATAAAGAAATTTTCCCAGAACAAAAGCAAAGCTTTTCTTCACTAGTGATTTCACCACCATCAAACACGGAAATGTGTGGCAAATATCCATGGAATTTCTGATTGCCAATAGCTGATATGTTGCTAATTCTTTAAGACAAAATGCTGATGGAATTCTTCCAGGACTACCTTTTAAAAAAAAATTTACATGAGGCTGACATTTTCTTGGGAAGCTAGATAAATCACAGAGCTTTTGAATCTCTGAGAGAGGACAATTATAGCATTGCTGCCTTTATCCTGTATCTTTTTTGAACATTAAATGTTGAGGCATTCTGAGAATTTTTTTCAGCTACAATGGAATTGCCATTTTTTCCGTAAAACAATCAAATCACTTTTGTTTTAATAGTCTTGCGAGTATTTATATACATCAGTATCTTCCATCTTCTGTAGAAGGTAGTAAACTATTCTCAAAAAACAACCATGATAAATGTTTCTTTACCTTGCTAAAAATAAAATTTACTCAACCACTGTTGTCTAAGTTTCATCCACTCCACCATGTTAGCATCTGGACTTTCAGCTTTCTAGAACAACATTTTCATTACACTTTCAGTTATTTTTCATTTGAATCTACTCACTGTTGTTGATATTTATTCCTTGTAATAATGTAGCATCTGCACTCCTTGTAATAACATAGCACTGGAAAGAAGAAAACTAGCCCAGGAATCCAGCATGTAAGAAGATGTACCAAACAGAAGCATGCAGTCAAGATGAAACCTTAATTCTTCCATGAACAACAAAACAAAGCCATGTAATGTTGATCAGTATGACAGGATATCAACTCACCCACTAGCAGCTTGAACATTGTCAAGCTTATTTGTTGATATCCCAGCACAAGAGAATTGTGCAGTGCAATATCAGAGCGAATGGTGAGTATCCATCATTACCTGAGGGGCAGCACCGACAAAGTCTTGCTGATACTGATATGTATTAGTATCGTCTGACTCCCAGAGAAGGTAGGAAACTTCAAGAATAGCCACGGCAAATAACTTTTAGCCTGAAAAGTCACAACTTATGATATGCAAGTCAGTCTTCCTGTGCTTTAGCCAAGGGACTTTCATGAGAAATAGTACTACAGATGACGTGAGAGGTTGCATGAAGTCACAGTGTTGTTCAGTCTCCTGTACTGAGCACCTAAATACTTCTGGACCTAAAGCAACAGGGTTTTGTGGTGTTGTGTCATATGGACAAACTGGCTTCCATTGGAGCTCATGTAGAGCTGTCTGCAGCATTCTTTGGTTTTGACCTCAGACGTGCACATGTTATATTTTGGATGCATGGTCACTGATCTCAGTGGAGAAGGCTGTGAGTTGCCTGGACATGGGAGCTGAACTTATTTGGAAAAGTATTCTTTAAGCGAGCTCTCTCCTCCAGCATCTCAAAAATTCAGATTGCCTTTACATACAGGTATGTGAACAAATTTCTTGGCTTTTCACTTCCTGAGGTATTTTTTTTTAACTCACTCTATTCCATTTCTAATATTGTTTACCAAAAACATCACCTTAGACAATGGGGAGAAGTTTGTCAGAGTAATGACAGCCCCACTGATTTTGAGTCATAATCGAGACTTTAATTAATGTTTTCTTGGATAGTCAGCCCTAGTTTTATATTCAAATTGAAAGACCAAAACTAGATACTTCTGCAGTGCTCTACAAAGTGCTGACATAAATACTTGGATTTATGTGGTGCTGTCACACCACAGGATCCTTTGGATCTTCCACACTATTCCAGCACACCAAGATGAGAATTTAATCAATGAGAATCAATTCATAGTCCAGCTTTCCAGCAATTTGTTTTTAAGTCTAGGTGATGCAACAACAGTTTGTCTTTATAAAAGTGTGATCCTTGTTCCCAGGAGGTGCACAGTGTGGGGAGACAATAGAGTTCCTTTTCCCCTGTTGCTACAAGATATCATGACAACTGTTATTCCCTGCTTTGCAGGTGCAAGATGTAACTCCTCTCTTCTCTTTCTCTGTGGGGGATGTTTTTTCCACTCTGCCTAAAGAGCATCACCAGCAAAAATCTGAGGAAGAGATAGGGGAAAAAAGGAAGCACTTGCATGAGAAGTATTAATTAATAATGAAAAGACTTCACATGGAATGGAAGGAGGAGTTTTTATCTTGCTAGCACAATTTCTAATTAAACTAACTGGCAAACCAATCTACCATACCCCATACTGACTTTTAATTCAAAATTACTGTAATCAGCATGAGTTACAGCTCCCACACATGTTTTACCAATGAAAAGGTAAAGCCAACACAGAGTTAACTGTTATAGGTGCTAATAGTAAGTACACTTCTTCCCTCTGTGAATGGCTGGTTCGGCTGTATGTTGTAAAGATGTTTTTATCAGATTAATGAGTTTGGGAAAACAGACATAAAGTAACAAATCAGGGACTTACTGGAGGCAAAATAAAATATGCCTGATGGACTCCTGACAGAAATAAACAGTGTAAATAAACTCTATTAACCACTCAGAAATGGAGGCTATGTCCCTAGCATAGCAGAAGAAAACTGAAGACAAATACCATTTGGAAACTACAGAGGCATCACCACTGGCTCTCACAAGTCACATCACTCTTGCCCACTAGCTCCTCTGCTCTGCAACCTGCCCAGGGGCGCAGGACTCCAAGAGTTTCTGTTGTCATGGAGGGTGATCTTGAACTGCAGGTATAAAATTACAAAGGCAGAGGACTGAGGTCCTCTTACTCCTGCAAGTTGTCTTTGCCGATGTGTAATTTTCCTATTGCTTCCTGGGTTGAACCTGCATGCAGAGAAAGGAAGTAGGTTTAGTCTTGAGCTCACATTCAATCTCCTAAAAGTGAACGCCAAAGCACTGTGAAACTGGATAACCTTATCTTTCCAATTGCCTTTATCCACAGGGATAGTTTAGAGGTAAATGGAGATACGAGAGACTGCTGTTGGCATTGTGAAAGAGTATGGTTAAGCTAAGTTAAAGCTAAGTTAATCAAACTTAATTAAATTTAATTACATTAAATTAAGCTTCTAATTACACTGTGCACATTGAGAACAATTCAGATCTATTTTAAGAGATTTTTAGTAGTACTAAAGTTTTCCTATTTGTTGTTCACCTCTCCTGACCTCTGCTTGCAGTCTGTGTGTGTCTCAGAAGAAGACTTTTCCAGTCCTCCTGTCTCAATACATGTCTGGAAAGCTACTGCTTTCTCCTGGATATGACTATAAAACACCAAAATAACATGAGGATGCTTGCCCTAGACTGCACAGTTTGGTGAGGTTTTTTATTACATGACAATAGACAAGGAAAGCTTGAAATCAACTGGCTTTCTTACAGGGATTACAGTCTACATCATTTCCACTGTCATATTCATCCACTTTGAAGCGAGGGCAAGTCCTGTTTTAGACTGGACCTTCTCCTTTGTAGATCTATTTCTCGTTGACTGTAATTATACAATTAAAGCTAATATAAGTAACATAAACCTTTAATTTATTTAATGACACTGAAGAAAATGCTTAAGGTCAGAGGAGATCTGAGGTCCTAGAGACTCACAGAAGTCATGATTAATGAGCGATTTTTCAGCCTGTAGTGCCAGCTGGCTAACTTTAGAGGACAATGACCAAAGATCTGAGAGAGGTGTTACCAGGAAATTATTTGCTGTCAGAGGTGCATGAGAAACCTGGGAGAAGAAGTCTTGTTCATGTGAAAAGAATACATTTTAAAGTTTATTTTAAAACAGAATGAGACAGAAATCCTGTTTCCTTATTGTAAGGAAGACTTTCACTAGAACATTTCTGGTTTGGTTTAATGTGAAAAATACCAGTATAAGCCATGTCTGAAAACCTGGCATGTCTCCTGGCAGACCAGCTTCAGAAAACAGACTAAAAGTACAATGGAAACACCTCATGTAAAACTAGCACCTCTAAAGGGCTGAGCATTTTCTAAGCAAGTGGAAGTACATTAGTAACATGAAAGACAGAAGCAAACATAAAATATCAAATAAACACACAGAATCCAAATGGTAAGGCATATAAAAACATTTCCATTCTACTGAAACAGATGCCATGGATGCAAACCTGTAGGAAGAAGTGCCTACTAAGGAAGCACCCCCTCTGGTCACTATGTATCTGCTCCTGTTCCTACAAACCAGTTCTGCACCTTGTGTCTGAGAGTTAGTGAGAATCCATGATGAGTCAATGATGCCACAGGCAACTGCCTTTGATACACTTCTCGTACAATGCCACTGGAGGGGTAGGCAGTGAATGCTTGTTCTGTTGTTTCTGCATTGCCTTCCTGCAAGATGAATGAGAAAAAAAGCCCTTCCAGTAAGTCTGGGAACTCAGACCTGCATTCATACAAGTTCTGCCCACGACTGTTCACATGTCTTTCTGCCCTGTGTCTCAGCAGCAAGACTACTTGGGACTGGCTGTGTCGTTGGATTCAAAATGGGTTTGCTCTAATGTGTTCTTCACCATGTTCTTCTAGAACAAGAGCCTGTGGAGGATCCATGTCTTATATTACACCTAAAAGCAGGTTAGACTAATTTCTTCTGCCTTCAGCTAAGAAATCCTATAAATACACAGGCTGTCAGATGCTGCAGTTTAGTGTTTCCAAAAATATCTCATACCTCTGCTTAGGACACATAGGGATGGCCTGGACCCTATGACAACGGAAAGGCAAAAGAGGTACCTTGTGCAGGAATGCACTAAAGACCCCTGCAAAAAAGAATACCTTCCAGAGTCCCACAGGTCCATAAAGTCTGTCATATGCCTGTACTAATTCAAAAATCATCATAAAACTATCCCTCAGAAATCCTCTCTCTCAGTTCCCTGGCCACCGCAGCATCACTCTGGTATGACATAATTTACATGAGGAAGTATCAAAACTTATTACATGCATATATTCTCTGTGGATATGCTTAACTTGTAAGGACAACTTGGCTGTGCTGCAAGTAAAGGATGGCAGCTGATAAATGCAAAGTTCGTGTTGTTTGTAAGAGGTTGCCAAACAGAGGTCTGCCCTTATGAGCTATCTGAGAAATGTAATGGCTTTCTCCGCCCTCCTTGGACCTGATTGGTGGCCTAGTCCTGGAATGTTTTGATTCTTCAAGTATACTGGTAGTTTAATTTGGATGCACGGAAAAACCCTAACTATATGCTCTGGGATTCTTCAACAGATAATTTGTGAGTGGTATAATATTTGGTCACAACAGTCTTGGCTAAAGTCTATTTGAACAGCCCTTGCTAGAAATCACAGGATTTTTCAGGAGACAGATTTTTAGGGTTGTTGTGTGCTTTTTTTTTTTTTTTTTAAACAGCATTTTCAGTTTAAAATTATAAAGGAGAAGACTTTCAGCGTTAGGTGGATGGTATCAAAATATAAATTGAGATATTTGTCGTAACTTAGCAATCTGTATAGATAACACTGCAGTGTAAAATCAGAACGGGAGAAACTGAGACCCATTCAGAATTGTCTTTCCTCAAAATGAGTACAAACTTAGACAAGTCCTTTCTAGAAATGGTTTCAATAAATGAAATAATAAAGCAAAGGAAACTAAAATAAAAATTAAATCAGGCCAGTATACAGTCCTACTAACCCAAATATCTTGCAGAACACCCACCCTTTTCAGTATCATCTAGTACTGCCTAGCTTGGGTTTTTATAGCCCCTTTCAGCTCTGCACCTGAACCTAAAACATAGAACCAAAGACATCCTGATGAAGATTAATATCTGGGGGGGATGACAGAATATTAATAAAGAAAATAAATCGAAATACTACACTGCCAAGAAAACATTCATCTGCAATCCAAAGGGAACACCAAGCTCTGCACAGGCAAGTTAAAAAAATTAAACTTTTTATGTAGAGGAGGAAGACACTTTCACCCATAGACAACTCTCCCTTTCCTTCAACTCAGAAGAGAGGAGGAGAAACATTAGCATAATTCATGTCAACATAATTAAGAGACAAAATGGGAAAACTTTGGCTGGTATCTGACAACGCGTATTTCTATTCTGACAAGAAAGAAATAGTCAATATGTTTTGGTAGGTTAGAAACATTGCAGATTACAGTGCTGTCCCAGCCATACCAGTTCCACCAGAAGAGGACAGAGGAATTCGCCAGGGAAGCTTTGGGTTGGACAGAGCTGTCCAGCAGTGGCAGAGGGCAAATATTCTACTTCTGTGCAGAATTTTGTACTGTACCATTAATTAGTATCCTTACAAACTTGATTATGTAAGAGAGGTTGTTTCTAGAAAAATATTAGATTGAAAGAAAGAAAAAGAGAAAGCTGTCAGCTTTACTTTCATTTACATTCCCTGTGCCAGAGTTTCTTGACTGTGTCTACATAGAGATGCTTCTTTTATTTTTTTTAATCTTTTTTTTTCTTCAGGTTTTTTGCCTCCCTAACACAAAACATTTTAGTAATTCCGTTTATACACATTTTTGGAAGGTCAGAGGAGTTATGGCCAGTGATGATAATTACCCAGAAAAAAAGAGGAGCAAACTAAAGCAGCTTGTTACCTGAAGGCTTTAAGGTCATAGCATAAATTGGAAGCTGTGTAAGTGTACCTATGGCTTAAGTTTGCCTTGCCTGTGCTTGCACGCACAAAAACATGGCATAGGTATGTCGGAAGATAAGCTGTGCTTTCACCTTCCAAGGAAGTGGAATGGCATAGTGATTTTTTAAGGGTAGAAAGGTTAGGGTATAAGAAGTTAGATGCTGTGAGGTAATATGGAAGCTTCACAAAAGAAAACATTAATGTTTTGGAAACAGAGAGTGGGTTTCCTCTTCAGAGTTCCAGCTGTGATGTCTGATCTGTGACTGACAGCTTACAGTCAGAGAGGCCACCAGTAGGCAGCAGATACTTCTAATTCTTATTCTTCTTCTAATTAATTTTCATCCATTGCTCAAAAGGGTACAGCAAGCTCAGCAAGGGGAAGAGAACAGAAATGGAAAACCTGCATGTGATGGTGTTCTGTCTATGAACTCACAGCATCCTCTTGCAATACAGTTTTCACTGGGGTATGTGGTGATACACATTCTCTTGAGCAGGGTCTCACGCCACCCAGGGCTCCAAAGACTGTCTTTAGCTTCTTGAACTACACTCAGAAATCCAGCTGAAGGTCTTACAAGAGTCTTGCTGCTTTATACTTTTAGGTACCAATACATATGGTATGGGACTGAATGGAACGGAACGGAATGGAATGGAACATAGACAGATATCTGTAATTAATCCCATCCTGGCTTTTACCAGGATGCTAATATATTGTCATACTTTCAGAATATCTTGAAGCATACTGATCATTGTACATTGTATCATCAAAATTTTATTGCATTCAGCTCTAGAATGTATCTCCATCCTATCACATATACATGGAGAAAACTTAAACCATCTTGAGTGCAGTTTTTAAAATAATGCTTAGCACTAGTAGGTCTTGATTTAAACCTGTAAAAGTCAGTGGGAAAACTCTTGTTTTACAGGTGTGACTAGGTGAAGACACATGTAATACTTTCTATGTGTAGCACTCATAGCCATTTAAAGGACAAGTGACTGCATGGTCTCATTCTACAAAAAGTTAAATTCAAGAGAAGACTGAGGGTCTTATAAAAGTCTTGCCACTTTATTCGTTTAGGTACCAGTAAGGATGGGACAGTATGGGACAGGAGCAAAGAGAAATCTTCAGTTGGAAGGGCCTCAAAGCAATAATCTTAGTCTGTAAAAGGGACATATTATAACGCAAATATAAAATAATCCCATTTTCTTATTGAGGCAAAAGTCCCCCCACTTCCCAAGAGCCTAAAAAATCATGATGGGCTTCCCACCATGGCACCTTATGTGGGTGCCAGCCATCTTCAGACTGTCAATAACTTCGTTTTCCATTTTCCAAGCACAAAAATAGCTCATGTTGAAGATTTTATATATCAATAGAAAACAATTCAAAATTCAATTTTATGAACAACATTCAAGAGGGCATCCTTCTCCTCAAATACTGATAAATTTATCACCTCAAACAGTCATAAGTAAATGAATTCCCAGGCTATTCCCTAGTCTCTCTAAGCATATGTAACAATACAGATCAGGTGTGAGGACTTACAGTTCCATCAAATGGCCTGGAAAGACATGAGAAGGTAGCCTGTCGTCTTCAGTTTCCTGCTGGATATCTGACTTGGCTGCCTGGCTGCTTTTTGGAGTGCTTTCAATCTCGACTTGTTTGAGTGCTTCTGTTTGCAGGTTGCTTATTCAATTCACCACTATAAACAAAACAAAATTGCTGATCTTTTGTTATTAAGTTAAGATGGGCTTACATGTTCGTTTCTTTCACTTAATTTAGAAACATTTATTAGGAGAGGGAGACATTATTTCTACCTTTTCCTGCCAAAAGTCAGTAACACAAGAATCTGAATAGATAAAACCATTTATTACCTGTGTAAAAATGTGTAGTTCCTAGAAGAAGAGGATCAGTATGTGGTTCTTTGACATTCTGTTCTTTGTGAGGCAGTAGCATTAAGAATATAGTATAATAACATACCCGAAGCACCTATACCTAAAATTTACAAAACAGTTTAATTCCAAACAAGAATGAGTTTTTTCACTCATAACAGTTATTATCCCATATTTCATATGGATGGCTAGAAACAGAGAGTACTAAATAACATAAAAATAGAAGAACTGTGGCAGGGTAAAAGTTTCTGATTGTTATTCTGATCTTTTTCTTGCACATTCTCTTTTGTCAAATGGTCTTTGATGGGTAAAGATTTTCTTTCCAAGAGAAGGCAGGTCCAGATTATTACATAATACAAAGTTCTGTGCTTGTAAATTTGTCTTTTAATTTTATCCCTAGGAGTTCTTATTTTTTTATTATTTTACAGTTAAAAAGCTTCTGGTGCTCAGCAGGAAGATGGTCAAAGTCATGGCTGGATTATGCAGTGAAACAGCTGAAACACGTCCTTGTTCCCCTGAAAATTAATTTGGTGCAACCTTTGTCATGGCTTTTAACATACTTGAGTTTATCAGCTATCTGACTCTCGGTGGCAAAACAGGTGTTAATAATGGACAGTAAGTGTAAATTGCAGAGAAGATACAAAGATATGAAGTCCTCTGTATTTTGTTTTTCTTTAAGGAGAAGTTAAGATGTTCCCCCCTCCTGCAGTTATATATCACCACCTTAATGCAGAATCACATTGGGCTGCATAGCTCCAATTATGCACAAGCACAATGTTAAATGTTATGATGTGAGACATAATTTATTTCTCCAGTAATTCATTTCAATGTTTGTGTGTGAAGATTTTGCAGGCTTCTGACTTTGCAGGCTGCAAATTCTCTCTATCTCTTTCTCCTATTGACCACTTGTTAAATCTTTTTGTTTGTTTCCCACCTTTCCCCTGGGACCCACAGACAGACAGCCTTGCCAGATTCATTTTCTGATCAAAGCTGTTTGATTTGGTCAATTTTGCCACATTGGAGACGTTCTCTATTACAGAGATAAATAGCCTTGGGCTAACTGTCAACGAAAACTTGTAAGCTAATAAATTATTCCAATTTCTTCCTGCAGATTTCTCTGGAGACAGCCCTAGGAAATACACTTTTTGATTAGTAAATTTCTCTGTGTGTGTGTCTGGACATTCAAATGTGTCGACTTTGATTAGCACCATTGCTTTTCAAGTAGACGCTGGCTGAGGGGCTGTCAGTTGCCGGCAGCCCTGATGCATAATGCATCAACTGGGCCCGGAAACAGGAGCCTCATCCAAGGCTGGAAAGGCGGGAAAATTGTCCCAACAGTCCTTTGCACCATGGGAGCAATCCAAGTTGCAAAGACTTTGTCATCTGCAGACACAAGGCCCTGGAGAGAAGAAGAGCCCCAGGAAAGGAAAGCCAGGACTCCAGGATGAGGAGAGAACTAGGAAACTTGCTGCAGCTCCCTTTACTTCCACAACCTCCACTGTCCCCCTAAAAATTGCTTTCTTCCCTCTTCTTCTTTCTCTTCCTCTTCTTCCTCCTCCTTCTGCTCCCCATCCTTTGAGGAGGATCGGATTTCGCTTCACCTCCCACTCAGATTCCTGTTCATCTGCTGTTTGCCTAGTTAAGGACCTGCAGGTTGTTATAGAAACAATATTTTGGCTATAACAAATCAATCGGTGCGTGTGAACACAAACATACAGATCATTTATCAACTGCAAAATACCCTAAATTATGACCTTTCTAAAACCTATCAGAAGGGCGAGGGAATGCATAACGTAAATTAAACTTTGAAGGGTCAGCGATTTTTACTTTCACTATTCATCTTTCTTTCACCTTATAGGTTTAAGAACAAGAGTGCTGTGTAATTACATTTCAATGGGGTGCAGCGGTTCATTATTCTCTGCTATACCAATCTACTGCAACATTTCCAATGCAGTCAGGTACATTTCAGCAGATATTAGTTGCATAAGACCACATTTGCTCTTTTGGATGGATAACATCTTCTAATGCAAAACAGTGTAATTGTCTCAATTTACAAAAGACAGCAACAGTAGGGCTTTTAAATCAATATGCTTGTTTATACTTTATTATAAAGGTGATGAAGAGTGCTTTGTAGTTTCCTTTTTGTTATTAGGCTTTCTCATTTTCTACTGGCTCTTTCAATCCCTGAAATTTTGGTTTTGTGATGGAACCCACAATGATGGAGATGGGCAGCTTCCAACTGGAAAGACTTGTCACGCCAATTATTGACTTACATGATGTGGTGGCTAAGAAGCAAAGAGTCACTTAAGTTATAGCCACCCAGCTGAGCATTCACAGGTCTTCTACCAGTATAAAGAACTTCTATTCCACCTCCACATCTAGAAGCACCATTGCTGCATCCACAGCTTAAATGTTTTTTTAATCCAAATAACATAAACACCAGAGCATGCACAAAGCATTTTGAACAAGATTACAATCTACAACTACTTGAAAACTGCAGAGGGAAAATCAGTTTGTGGATATTAAAACAAGACACCTCAGTGAAAAAGTTGGATGGATGTAAGCAGAATTCCAACTGCCCTTGAGGCTATTGTGCTTTAAATAAATACTCATTGAATAAGATGTGAAAAAATAGCTTTTGACAAATTTTCAGTTTTCGTGGAT